>CALNXK010000016.1:2202500-2302500 GCA_942486035.1 Porites lobata
CCCGGGATGGCGAAAAAATCATGACACATGTTCCCCTCCCCCTCCCCCGTCATTCATTTTTTTTTTTGCTCTTGTCCCAGCTTTCTACACGAACCTCGCGAGGAAACGCTTGCTACGCAGCCTAAGAATCCTAGCGCTATTACAAGGGAAGACGTTAATTGAAACCGCACATTGAAAATCGCACATGAAAATGCTTAAAACGGCACTATTCGACTGTGCGAACAATGAAAAATGTTGCAGTGTTGACGGAGGACGGGGTATTTGCCCTCTTTTTTCGTCCCCACCCCGGGGGATTTGACAGCTCAAGAGTCCCCACCCCCGGGAATTTGCCATCCAAGGCAAAATAAATGCTAATGCCCGGGGGTCAGCCTCGGGGGTGGGGGGGCTAAGCGCAGGTGGAATTGACTGATGCATTATTCAAGGTAAGTTTGTTGTCATCGTCGAAGATTCGCTCGTTAATTTTTTGGTGAAAACGTCTCGAATTTCTGCCAGTTCAGTCTCGTCTTCAAGGGGTTCAAGCGTAATCTGCGTTAAAATTTTCAAACACGGACCATCTTTTCTTCCACGGAAAGGTTACGATTCAGTTTCTACATCCGCTTCGTTCGCGTTCAAACAAAGCTAGGTTAAAATCTGGAAAGGCAAAGTCAAAATCCCAGTCCTCAGGGTTTACAGACATAGTTTAAGTATATTCGGTCAAAACTAAGAGCACTGTAAAATTAAAATTCACTTGCCAATGTGACGCTGGAGTCTTTTGAAAACTGGACATTGTGTCTGGCTCGGAGTCGCTTCTATCTTTCTTTCGCTCGTCTTTGGAAAAACACTGCAAATGACAAAGAAGCTCGTCAAGATGCTCGGATGCAGGCATGTTTGTTATCATATTTGTCGAAGAAATTACTCATTTTCTCCTAGGCAAACTTTGCAAATTCTGGTAGAGATTCGAGATGTGACACCTCGAATCTCTGCCAGTCGATTTTCGTCTTCTTAACTGTGTACTACGACAAAATTTTCAAACACTGACTAGAATCCTCTTCGATCATCGCCTTCGTGCACAAATAAACACACGGTTTAAAATGTTGAGGGACAAAGTCAAAATCTAAGCCCTCAAGGTTGATAGACGTCTTGTAACTTAATTTCAACGTTTTTTTCCAAGGTAAAGAGATTTAGAGCTCCAAAATGAGCATTTTCTTTGAAATTTTGGTCCGTATAGCAAGTTACGGACCGCAGATTGACCAATTGCATAGCGAAAACAGACTCAGCCATATAATAACGTTCGTTACACCGATCGACGACTTCGTCACAAGGAGTTTTTGTCACCATCGAGGTTCCAAATTCATCTGGCCCAGCTAGCCTGTTTTAGGCTCCGAGATAGTCGAGTCCGCGATATTGAGAAAAACACCTCAGATCACGCACTCGTTCTCTTTTTTTTTTTTCTTTTTTCCATGCCTATTAGCTATGTGAGAGCCTGAAACAGGCTATGGCCAAGACTGAAAGCGGAACTATTTTTTAAACAATAAACTTTAAACAACTGCATGCAGAGAAAAGTCAAAAACAGTCTACTCCATTACAATAATTATCACTACCCGACAGGGCTGAATAACGTACTACGCATGTCCGTGACATCACTTGTTTACTTGTCTAGCCCGTGCACGAAGCATTCGGGCAAAGTGAAATTCTTGCAAGACCATTTTATCTTCGACCATCCAAACTCATATTTGCGAATGCCAACGAAGGAGAAATTCTACGAATACGTTAGAAATGCAACTCATGGAAAGAAATGTTACGTAATCCAGGGATCAAGGAAAATGTTTTTGACCGTCCCGGCGAAGGTTTTTCATTGTTTTGATGCAGATCGTCAGTAAGTTTGCAGAAAGATGACTGAGAAATTAAAAAAGAGCAATGTGCTGGAGTTTGGGCGACTTTTCTTCGATGGTACGTAAACGATTTACTTAAACATTACTTTATTCTGGTTAAGGAGGTGCAAATCTTTGAAATGTAGGCCGAGCGATAGCAGTTGTTGACTGTTTCTTGGTGGCAAGAAAGCCGGCTTTGAGCGCGATGATACCATCAGACACAAGAAGTCATGAAAGTCATAAACTTAGTTACAAATCTTAGTGCAATGAAAGAAGCTTTTTCGTACCTCTAGCCGGCTTAGAGGCGCTGTTCGAGCTGTAGAATCAGTATTTATTCAGTTAAGTTTGTTTAAAATTTAATTTGCACCTTTAAGCTTAGAATGAATAAACTTTTAAAGTTTAAACCTGTTGAAGTTTTGAGAAACAATCACAAGTTGGCTCAGCTCTATGTGAGTTTTCGTATTAACTATAGGTTTTCCATTTATGACAGGATTGAATGAAGCAGAAGAATCAAGGAATGAAGATCTAGACTTTGAAGAGAAACTACAAAAATAAATGAAAGTTCTTCTCCCTGTAATGAAGCCTTTTAGAGAACTTCAAGTCATATACTTTTACCAGCAAGCATCGACTGTATTACTTACCCATTTACTCTTTTCAACATTAATTTTGCCTGTTGTCATATACAAAAATTTATAATAGCTCTTTTGAGCTGAGCTAACAATGAGTTATAAAGGGAAACAAGTTTGGAAGAAAGAACTTGATTGAATTCGAAACCTCAGTGATTGTTTTGTGTTCTTACAGTTCTTACAGTGAAACCAAGCGAGATATAACAAGAGAAATAACTAAAAGACCATCATTCAAGGAAAAACAAAGATAAATAAAATGTACCTTTAATACTGACACTGATATGATGTCCGGACGATTTCTTAGAACTGATAACATATTGATAGTCTGTACTTTCATGTGTTTACGCTTGAAAATGTACACATTCGAATGAAAGAACTGTTTTCGGCTTCGTCCGTGCATCTTCTTTTGTTCATAGCAAAAAACGGAAGAAAAATTGCGAAGGTGGAAACGAGAATTCAATAAAGTATGAAATAATCTACTATTAGTTTAAATGGGAGCCCTGAATATTCGGAAACCACCTTAAAAATCGGGAAAATGCGAGGATGTTTTGAAAATCCTTTTGCAAACGATACTATTTATAGCGGGGACTCTTCGTTCGTGCGTCTTCTTTTGTTCATAGAAGAAAGTAGAAGAAAAATTACAAAGGTAGAAACGAGAATTAAATAAAGTATGAAATAATCTACCTTTAGTTTAAATGGGAGCCTTGAATATTCAGAAACCACCTTAAGAATCGGGAAAATGTGAGGATGTTTTGAAAATCCCTTTGCAAACGATACTATTATTGAAGGGACGCTTCGTTCGTGCGTCTTCTTTTGTTCATAGAAAAAAATAGAAGAAAAATTACAAGGGTAGAAACGAGAATTAAATAAAGTATGAAATAATCTACCTTTAGTTTAAATGGGAGCCTTGAATATTCAGAAACCACCTTAAAAATCGGGAAAATGTGAGGATGTTTTGAAAATCCCTTTGCAAACGATACTATTATTGAAGGGACGCTTCGTTCGTGCGTCTTCTTTTGTTCATAGAAAAAAGTAGAACAAAAATTACAAGGGTAGAAACGAGAATTCAATAAAGTATGAAATAATCTACCTTTAGTTTAAATGAGAACCGTAAATATTCAGAATCCACCTTAATAATCGCCAAAAAGTGAGGATGTTTTGAAAAACCCTTTGAAAACGATACTAGGTTAGATCCCAGACCTCTCCCGTCTATGCACATGCGCAGACGTTGTTCAGCACTGTCTCACTACCCTGGGTGCCAGAGACTTTTCTATTTCTCGCGGCTTCGGCCTTCGGCCAACACCGAAAATTTCCGCCGCACGCGAGAAAAACCTCTGGTACCCAGGGTAGCGGACACCCACGGGAAGCGAAAAAGGTTTCCGTTACTGCATGGAGCTGGCCGGCACTACAATGGTTCTCAAAAGTGGCCACTGGAGTGAAAGGGTTACGTGCCAGCTAACGACGGCTTGCACAACTACAAATAAACATTGGAAATCCAAAACAAAAAAGGGGTTTGCTAGTGTTTGGCCATACAGTTGTTCTGACAATGCTGTAATTCGGTCACAAGCATAAAAATGAATTGGTTTTTTAATGAGTGCTTTTTTTGTCTCGGGTACGGCGGGTTCTTCGGTGTCGTCCGCTGGCCAACAAATCTCCGAAGGCCGACGACACAAGCGGGTCAATACAAAGGCTTGACGGAAGCCGGAAATCACGTCAGATAAGGTCTCTGGCAACCACACCGTACTTCATAAAAGGTATCGTAGCGGAACAAGCGCTGGCATAAGAAATGGAAAAATAACCAAAAAGCGACTAATGTAAGCCTAACAACAAGGAAATAATCTCTGAAAGAACGTACACAGTTAAGTCAAATTCGTACAAAAATAGTAAATATTCCGACAAAAATAAACAACAAAAAAGTGGTTTTTGTTGGTCGCTGAAACTTCACTTAAGACTCAGATCTGAACCTTAAAAAAAAGCTGTCTCTCAGGTCCCGGTTGTTCAAAAGTTGGATAGCGCTATCCACCGGATAAATCACTATCCAGCGGATAAGTAATGGAGAAACTTCTTGCACTATTCACGCGGCACTGGAAAGAGATTTATCCGGCGGATAGCGCGATCCAACCTTTGGACAGCTAAGGTCTAGTCTTCCACTTAGAAAGAATCTAACCTAGAATCCTTGCACATTCATCGAATTCGCAACACATTACATACAACAAAAATTTCATGCTCCTATTCAAATAGAAGTTGTTTGTGCCGATCTCCAAAATTGGTTTTGTTTCAGAAACAACAATATATTTCCAGTCTATAGCTTCTATTTAACATTAGTAGAGATAAGAAACAGTAAAAGAACGTAAGATACAAACTTTCTCATTCAACCCAGTCCCGAAAACCTGTAACTTCGAGTTACACAACTTCGCTTAAATCAAAAATTGTAAAAAGAATCAACTAAACTGCAAATTTTTTTGTGGCCAACTCGTTCAAGAAATTTTCGGAAAATACTGACTGTTTATTTCTTTTTTTCTCCTCTTTAAAAATTTCACTCACCATATTCACTAATATTGAATAAAACTCTAAAAATAACGAAATAACAGTGTAGTCTTTCGACAACCGTTGCAAATTCCCTCAAGAAAAAACACACCATCATGTATTCTCTTTCTATAGCATGTTCCGACCCTCTCGGGATGGAGAGCAGAAAAATAACCGATCGCCAGATCACAGCTTCAACCGAATATAACGCTGTACACGGCGCCACCAATGGCAGACTCAATTTCAAGGCTGGAGGAGGTAAGACTGGCGCATGGTCCGCCCGCACCAATGACGTTAATCAGTGGCTACAAGTGGATCTTGGAGCTAAAACCGAGGTGACAGGAATACAGATCCAGGGACGACAAGACGCGGATCAATGGGTTACGAGCTTTACTATCTCCTACAGCAGCGACGGAACCACCTATACATTTTATCAGAACAGCAAGGTATGGAAAAAAATGAAAATCGTTGCAAAACAAACTCAAGCAATTAACTAATTCAATCTCGACTCGGTAAAATGAAATTCTCTCAAAACCTTAAGGTTACATTAAAAACTAAGCAACACTGTTTGTTACTCTCCACAAGTAACTAACTAGTTTAACCTTAACACTTCTCGATCATTTACCTGTTCCAGGTCTTTAATGGAAACACGGACCGCAACACCGTGGTTTTGAACGTTTTGCACCCTTCCATAAATGCACGCTACATTCGGGTGCATCCTAAGACGTGGCGTGGCCATATTTCTATGAGGATGGAACTATTGGGATGTCCGTCAGGTACTGACAATCTTGTTCGTTTTCTTCTTAATTAACAAACAACTTCCCACTTACTTTTACCACAGCGGTACACAATTTACTCGCATAGTCTTTCAACTGCAGGTCACTCCTCTTATTATTAGAAAGTCACAGGCCCAAACAATTTCTTTTACAATTCTGTAATCAATTTTATGGAATGACGCGTCGTGCCTTTAAACTAAGGATCATGCATAGCAAATACGTGGCCTGTCAAAATCAAAAAAGATCTATTTTTAAAGAAATGCAATTTTACAAACAACGCTTTAGCGACAATGAGACTTTAAAACAACTCTGTCGCATGTGGAACTTTTACAACAATTTTTCCTCCATTGTGCTGTGAATGATACACCACAGAAAAGTGCAAGTAGGCATCCAAATTGCAAGTCCTTAACGCAAAAATCGTGCAAAAACAGTTGAACATCAACTAACACTATTGTCGTCTAAGCAAATGTATTCTCTTTCTATAGCATGTTCCGACCCTCTCGGGATGGAGAGCAGAAAAATAACCGATGGCCAGATCACAGCTTCAACCGAATATAACGCTGTACACGGCGCCACCAATGGCAGACTCAATTTCAAGGCCGGAGGAGGTAAGACTGGCGCATGGTCCGCCCGCACCAATGACGTTAATCAGTGGCTACAAGTGGATCTTGGAGCTAAAACCGAGGTGACAGGAATACAGATCCAGGGACGACAAGACGCGGATCAATGGGTTACGAGCTTTACTATCTCCTACAGCAGCGACGGAACCACCTATACATTTTATCAGAACAGCAAGGTATGGAAAAAAATGAAAATCGTTGCAAAACAACCTCAAGCAATTAACTAATTCAATCTCGACTCGGTAACATGAAATTCTCTCAAAACCTCAGGCCCAAATTAAAAACTTAGCAACACTGTCTGTTACCCTTCCACAAGTAACTACCTAGTTTAACCTTAACACTTCTCGATCATTTACCTGCTCCAGGTCTTTAATGGAAACACGGACCGCAACACCGTGGTTTTGAACGTTTTGCACCCTTCCATAAATGCACGCTACATTCGGGTGCATCCTAAGACGTGGCGTGGCCATATTTCTATGAGGATGGAACTATTGGGATGTCCGTCAGGTACTGACAATCTTGTTCGTTTTCTTCTTAATTAACAAACAACTTCCCACTTACTTTTACCACAGCGGTACACAATTTACTCGCATAGTCTTTCAACTGCAGGTCACTCCTCTTATTATTAGAAAGTCACAGGCCCAAACAATTTCTTTTACAATTCTGTAATCAATTTTATGGAATGACGCGTCGTGCCTTTAAACTAAGGATCATGCATAGCAAATACGTGGGCTGTCAAAATCAAAAAGGATCTATTTTTAAACAAATGCAATTTTACAAACAACGCTTTAGCGACAATGAGACTTTAAAACAACTTTGTTGCATGTGGAACTTTTACAACAATTTTTCCTACATTGTGCTGTGAATGATACACCACAGAAAAGTGCAAGTAGGCATCCAAATTGCAAGTCCTTAACGCAATAATCGTGCAAAAACAATTGAACATCAACTAGCACTATAGTTGTCTAAGCAAATGTATTCTCTTTGTATAGCATGTTCCGACCCTCTCGGGATGGAGAGCAGAAAAATAACCGATGGCCAGATCACAGCTTCAACCGAATATAACGCTGTACACGGCGCCACCAATGGCAGACTCAATTTCAAGGCTGGAGGAGGTAAGACTGGCGCATGGTCCGCCCGCACCAATGACGTTAATCAGTGGCTACAAGTGGATCTTGGAGCTAAAACCGAGGTGACAGGAATACAGATCCAGGGACGACAAGACGCGGATCAATGGGTTACGAGCTTTACTATCTCCTACAGCAGCGACGGAACCACCTATACATTTTATCAGAACAGCAAGGTATGGAAAAAAATAAAAATCGTTGCAAAACAACCTCAAGCAATTAACTAATTCAATCTCGACTCGGTAACATGAAATTCTCTCAAAACCTCAGGCCCAAATTAAAAACTTAGCAACACTGTTTGTTACCCTTCCACAAGTAACTAACTAGTTTAACCTTAACACTTCTCGATCATTTACCTGCTCCAGGTCTTTAATGGAAACACGGACCGCAACACCGTGGTTTTGAACGTTTTGCACCCTTCCATAAATGCACGCTACATTCGGGTGCATCCTAAGACGTGGCGTGGCCATATTTCTATGAGGATGGAACTATTGGGATGTCCGTCAGGTACTGACAATCTTGTTCGTTTTCTTCTTAATTAACAAACAACTTCCCACTTACTTTTACCACAGCGGTACACAATTTACTCGCATAGTCTTTCAACTGCAGGTCACTCCTCTTATTATTAGAAAGTCACAGGCCCAAAAAATTTCTTTTACAATTATGTAATCAATTTTATGGAATGACGCGTCGTGCCTTTAAACTAAGGATCATGTATAGCAAATATGTGGGCTGCCAAAATCAAAAAAGATCTATTTTTAAACAAATGCAATTTTACAAACGACGCTTTAGCGACAATGACACTTTAAAACAACTTTGTTGCATGTGGAACTTTTACAACAATTTTTCCTACATTGTGCTGTGAATGATACACCACAGAAAAGTGCAAGTAGGCATCCAAATTGCAAGTCCTTAACGCAATAATCGTGCAAAAACAGTTGAACATCAGATAGCACTATAGTTGTCTAAGCACATGTATTCTCTTTGTATAGCATGTTCCGACCCTCTCGGAATGGAGAGCAGAAAAATAACCGATGGCCAGATCACAGCTTCAACCGAATATAACGCTGTACACGGCGCCACCAATGGCAGACTCAATTTCAAGGCTGGAGGAGGTAAGACTGGCGCATGGTCCGCCCGCACCAATGACGTTAATCAGTGGCTACAAGTGGATCTTGGAGCTAAAACCGAGGTGACAGGAATACAGATCCAGGGACGACAAGACGCGGATCAATGGGTTACGAGCTTTACTATCTCCTACAGCAGCGACGGAACCACCTATACATTTTATCAGAACAGCAAGGTATGGAAAAAAATAAAAATCGTTGCAAAACAACCTCAAGCAATTAACTAATTCAATCTCGACTCGGTAACATGAAATTCTCTCAAAACCTCAGGCCCAAATTAAAAACTTAGCAACACTGTTTGTTACCCTTCCACAAGTAACTAACTAGTTTAACCTTAACACTTCTCGATCATTTACCTGCTCCAGGTCTTTAATGGAAACACGGACCGCAACACCGTGGTTTTGAACGTTTTGCACCCTTCCATAAATGCACGCTACATTCGGGTGCATCCTAAGACGTGGCGTGGCCATATTTCTATGAGGATGGAACTATTGGGATGTCCGTCAGGTACTGACAATCTTGTTCGTTTTCTTCTTAATTAACAAACAACTTCCCACTTACTTTTACCACAGCGGTACACAATTTACTCGCATAGTCTTTCAACTGCAGGTCACTCCTCTTATTATTAGAAAGTCACAGGCCCAAACAATTTCTTTTACAATTATGTAATCAATTTTATGGAATGACGCGTCGTGCCTTTAAACTAAGGATCATGCATAGCAAATACGTGGGCTGCCAAAATCAAAAAGGATATATTTTTAAAGAAATGCAATTTTACATACAACGCTTTAGCGACAATGACACTTTAAAACAACTTTGTTGCATGTGGAACTTTTACAACAATTTTTCCTACATTGTGCTGTGAATGATACACCACAGAAAAGTGCAAGTAGGCATCCAAATTGCAAGTCCTTAACGCAATAATCGTCCAAAAACAGTTGAACATCAACTACCACTATAGTTGTCTAAGCAAATGTATTCTCTTTCTATAGCATGTTCCGACCCTCTCGGGATGGAGAGCAGAAAAATAACCGATGGCCAGATCACAGCTTCAACCGAATATAACGCTGTACACGGCGCCACCAATGGCAGACTCAATTTCAAGGCCGGAGGAGGTAAGACTGGCGCATGGTCCGCCCGCACCAATGACGTTAATCAGTGGCTACAAGTGGATCTTGGAGCTAAAACCGAGGTGACAGGAATACAGATCCAGGGACGAGAAGACGCGGATCAATGGGTTACGAGCTTTACTATCTCCTACAGCAACGACGGAACCACCTATACATTTTATCAGAACAGCAAGGTATGGAAAAAAATAAAAATCGTTGCAAAACAAACTCAAGCAATTAACTAATTCAATCTCGACTCGGTAAAATGAAATTCTCTCAAAACCTTAAGATTACATTAAAAACTAAGCAACACTGTTTGTTACTCTCCACAAGTAACTAACTAGTTTAACCTTAACACTTCTCGATCATTTACCTGCTCCAGGTCTTTAATGGAAACACGGACCGCAACACCGTGGTTTTGAACGTTTTGCACCCTTCCATAAATGCACGCTACATTCGGGTGCATCCTAAGACGTGGCGTGGCCATATTTCTATGAGGATGGAACTATTGGGATGTCCGTCAGGTACTGACAATCTTGTTCGTTTTCTTCTTAATTAACAAACAACTTCCCACTTACTTTTACCACAGCGGTACACAATTTACTCGCATAGTCTTTCAACTGCAGGTCACTCCTCTTATTATTAGAAAGTCACAGGCCCAAACAATTTCTTTTACAATTATGTAATCAATTTTATGGAATGACGCGTCGTGCCTTTAAACTAAGGATCATGCATAGGAAATACGTGGCCTGTCAAAATCAAAAAAGATCTATTTTTAAACAAATGCAATTTTACATACAACGCTTTAGCGACAATGAGACTTTAAAACAACTTTGTTGCATGTGGAACTTTTACAACAATTTTTCCTACATTGTGCGTTGAATGATACACCACAGAAAAGTGAAAGTAGGCATTCAAATTGCAATTCCTTAACGCAATAATCGTGCAAGAACAGTTGAATATCAACTAGCACTATAGTTGTCTAAGCAAATGTATTCTCTTTGTATAGGATGTTCCGACCCTCTCGGGATGGAGAGCAGAAAAATAACCGATCGCCAGATCACAGCTTCAACCGAATATAACGCTGTACACGGCGCCACCAATGGCAGACTCAATTTCAAGGCTGGAGGAGGTAAGACTGGCGCATGGTCCGCCCGCACCAATGACGTTAATCAGTGGCTACAAGTGGATCTTGGAGCTAAAACCGAGGTGACAGGAATACAGATCCAGGGACGACAAGACGCGGATCAATGGGTTACGAGCTTTACTATCTCCTACAGCAGCGACGGAACCACCTATACATTTTATCAGAACAGCAAGGTATGGAAAAAAATGAAAATCGTTGCAAAACAAACTCAAGCAATTAACTAATTCAATTTCGACTCAGTAAAATGAAATTCTCTCAAAACCTTAAGGTTACATTAAAAACTAAGCAACACTGTTTGTTACTCTCCACAAGTAACTAACTAGTTTAACCTTAACACTTCTCGATCATTTACCTGCTCCAGGTCTTTAATGGAAACACGGACCGCAACACCGTGGTTTTGAACGTTTTGCACCCTTCCATAAATGCACGCTACATTCGGGTGCATCCTAAGACGTGGCGTGGCCATATTTCTATGAGGATGGAACTATTGGGATGTCCGTCAGGTACTGACAATCTTGTTCGTTTTCTTCTTAATTAACAAACAACTTCCCACTTACTTTTACCACAGCGGTACACAATTTACTCGCATAGTCTTTCAACTGCAGGTCACTCCTCTTATTATTGGAAAGTCACAGGCCCAAACAATTTCTTTTACAATTATGTAATCAATTTTATGGAATGACGCGTCATGCCTTTAAACTAAGGATCATGCATAGGAAATACGTGGCCTGTCAAAATCAAAAAAGATCTATTTTTAAACAAATGCAATTTTACATACAACGCTTTAGCGACAATGAGACTTTAAAACAACTTTGTTGCATGTGGAACTTTTACAACAATTTTTCCTACATTGTGCTGTGAATGATACACCACAGAAAAGTGCAAGTAGGCATCCAAATTGCAAGTCCTTAACGCAATAATCGTCCAAAAACAGTTGAACATCAACTACCACTATAGTTGTCTAAGCAAATGTATTCTCTTTCTATAGCATGTTCCGACCCTCTCGGGATGGAGAGCAGAAAAATAACCGATGGCCAGATCACAGCTTCAACCGAATATAACGCTGTACACGGCGCCACCAATGGCAGACTCAATTTCAAGGCTGGAGGAGGTAAGACTGGCGCATGGTCCGCCCGCACCAATGACGTTAATCAGTGGCTACAAGTGGATCTTGGAGCTAAAACCGAGGTGACAGGAATACAGATCCAGGGACGACAAGACGCAGATCAATGGGTTACGAGCTTTACTATCTCCTACAGCAGCGACGGAACCACCTATACATTTTATCAGAACAGCAAGGTATGGAAAAAAATGAAAATCGTTGCAAAACAAACTCAAGCAATTAACTAATTCAATTTCGACTCAGTAAAATGAAATTCTCTCAAAACCTTAAGGTTACATTAAAAACTAAGCAACACTGTTTGTTACTCTCCACAAGTAACTAACTAGTTTAACCTTAACACTTCTCGATCATTTACCTGCTCCAGGTCTTTAATGGAAACACGGACCGCAACACCGTGGTTTTGAACGTTTTGCACCCTTCCATAAATGCACGCTACATTCGGGTGCATCCTAAGACGTGGCGTGGCCATATTTCTATGAGGATGGAACTATTGGGATGTCCGTCAGGTACTGACAATCTTGTTCGTTTTCTTCTTAATTAACAAACAACTTCCCACTTACTTTTACCACAGCGGTACACAATTTACTCGCATAGTCTTTCAACTGCAGGTCACTCCTCTTATTATTAGAAAGTCACAGGCCCAAACAATTTCTTTTACAATTATGTAATCAATTTTATGGAATGACGCGTCGTGCCTTTAAACTAAGGATCATGCATAGCAAATACGTGGGCTGCCAAAATCAAAAAGGATCTATTTTTAAACAAATGCAATTTTACAAACAACGCTTTAGCGACAATGACACTTTAAAACAACTTTGTTGCATGTGGAACTTTTACAACAATTTTTCCTACATTGTGCTGTGAATGATACACCACAGAAAAGTGCAAGTAGGAATCCAAATTGCAAGTCCTTAACGCAATAATCGTGCAAAAACAATTGAACATCAACTAGCACTATAGTTGTCTAAGCAAATGTATTCTCTTTGTATAGCATGTTCCGACCCTCTTGGGATGGAGAGCAGAAAAATAACCGATCGCCAGATCACAGCTTCAACCGAATATAACGCTGTACACGGCGCCACCAATGGCAGACTCAATTTCAAGGCTGGAGGAGGTAAGACTGGCGCATGGTCCGCCCGCACCAATGACGTTAATCAGTGGCTACAAGTGGATCTTGGAGCTAAAACCGAGGTGACAGGAATACAGATCCAGGGACGACAAGACGCAGATCAATGGGTTACGAGCTTTACTATCTCCTACAGCAGCGACGGAACCACCTATACATTTTATCAGAACAGCAAGGTATGGAAAAAAATGAAAATCGTTGCAAAACAAACTCAAGCAATTAACTAATTCAATTTCGACTCAGTAAAATGAAATTCTCTCAAAACCTTAAGGTTACATTAAAAACTAAGCAACACTGTTTGTTACTCTCCACAAGTAACTAACTAGTTTAACCTTAACACTTCTCGATCATTTACCTGCTCCAGGTCTTTAATGGAAACACGGACCGCAACACCGTGGTTTTGAACGTTTTGCACCCTTCCATAAATGCACGCTACATTCGGGTGCATCCTAAGACGTGGCGTGGCCATATTTCTATGAGGATGGAACTATTGGGATGTCCGTCAGGTACTGACAATCTTGTTCGTTTTCTTCTTAATTAACAAACAACTTCCCACTTACTTTTACCACAGCGGTACACAATTTACTCGCATAGTCTTTCAACTGCAGGTCACTCCTCTTATTATTAGAAAGTCAAAGGCCCAAACAATTTCTTTTACAATTATGTAATCAATTTTATGGAATGACGCGTCATGCCTTTAAACTAAGGATCATGCATAGGAAATACGTGGCCTGTCAAAATCAAAAAAGATCTATTTTTAAACAAATGCAATTTTACATACAACGCTTTAGCGACAATGAGACTTTAAAACAACTTTGTTGCATGTGGAACTTTTACAACAATTTTTCCTACATTGTGCTGTGAATGATACACCACAGAAAAGTGCAAGTAGGAATCCAAATTGCAAGTCCTTAACGCAATAATCGTGCAAAAACAATTGAACATCAACTAGCACTATAGTTGTCTAAGCAAATGTATTCTCTTTGTATAGCATGTTCCGACCCTCTTGGGATGGAGAGCAGAAAAAATAACCGATCGCCAGATCACAGCTTCAACCGAATATAACGCTGTACACGGCGCCACCAATGGCAGACTCAATTTCAAGGCTGGAGGAGGTAAGACTGGCGCATGGTCCGCCCGCACCAATGACGTTAATCAGTGGCTACAAGTGGATCTTGGAGCTAAAACCGAGGTGACAGGAATACAGATCCAGGGACGACAAGACGCAGATCAATGGGTTACGAGCTTTACTATCTCCTACAGCAGCGACGGAACCACCTATACATTTTATCAGAACAGCAAGGTATGGAAAAAAAATGAAAATCGTTGCAAAACAAACTCAAGCAATTAACTGATTCAATTTCGACTCAGTAAAATGAAATTCTCTCAAAACCTTAAGGTTACATTAAAAACTAAGCAACACTGTTTGTTACTCTCCACAAGTAACTAACTAGTTTAACCTTAACACTTCTCGATCATTTACCTGCTCCAGGTCTTTAATGGAAACACGGACCGCAACACCGTGGTTTTGAACGTTTTGCACCCTTCCATAAATGCACGCTACATTCGGGTGCATCCTAAGACGTGGCGTGGCCATATTTCTATGAGGATGGAACTATTGGGATGTCCGTCAGGTACTGACAATCTTGTTCGTTTTCTTCTTAATTAACAAACAACTTCCCACTTACTTTTACCACAGCGGTACACAATTTACTCGCATAGTCTTTCAACTGCAGGTCACTCCTCTTATTATTAGAAAGTCAAAGGCCCAAACAATTTCTTTTACAATTATGTAATCAATTTTATGGAATGACGCGTCATGCCTTTAAACTAAGGATCATGCATAGGAAATACGTGGCCTGTCAAAATCAAAAAGATCTATTTTTAAACAAATGCAATTTTACATACAACGCTTTAGCGACAATGAGACTTTAAAACAACTTTGTTGCATGTGGAACTTTTACAACAATTTTTTCCTACATTGTGCTGTGAATGATACACCACAGAAAAGTGAAAGTAGGCATTCAAATTGCAATTCCTTAACGCAATAATCGTGCAAGAACAGTTGAACATCAACTAGCACTATAGTTGTCTAAGCAAATGTATTCTCTTTGTATAGGATGTTCCGACCCTCTCGGGATGGAGAGCAGAAAAATAACCGATCGCCAGATCACAGCTTCAACCGAATATAACGCTGTACACGGCGCCACCAATGGCAGACTCAATTTCAAGGCTGGAGGAGGTAAGACTGGCGCATGGTCCGCCCGCACCAATGACGTTAATCAGTGGCTACAAGTGGATCTTGGAGCTAAAACCGAGGTGACAGGAATACAGATCCAGGGACGACAAGACGCGGATCAATGGGTTACGAGCTTTACTATCTCCTACAGCAGCGACGGAACCACCTATACATTTTATCAGAACAGCAAGGTATGGAAAAAAATGAAAATCGTTGCAAAACAAACTCAAGCAATTAACTAATTCAATTTCGACTCAGTAAAATGAAATTCTCTCAAAACCTTAAGGTTACATTAAAAACTAAGCAACACTGTTTGTTACTCTCCACAAGTAACTAACTAGTTTAACCTTAACACTTCTCGATCATTTACCTGCTCCAGGTCTTTAATGGAAACACGGACCGCAACACCGTGGTTTTGAACGTTTTGCACCCTTCCATAAATGCACGCTACATTCGGGTGCATCCTAAGACGTGGCGTGGCCATATTTCTATGAGGATGGAACTATTGGGATGTCCGTCAGGTACTGACAATCTTGTTCGTTTTCTTCTTACTTAACAAACAACTTCCCTCTTACGTTTACCACAGCGGTACACAATTTACTCGCATAGTCTTTCAACTGCAGGTCACTCCTCTTATTATTAGAAAGTCACAGGCCCAAACAATTTCTTTTACAATTATGTAATCAATTTTATGGAATGACGCGTCGTGCCTTTAAACTAAGGATCATGCATAGCAAATACGTGGGCTGCCCAAATCAAAAAGGATCTATTTTTAAACAAATGCAATTTTACAAACAACGCTTTAGCGACAATGAGACTTTAAAACAACTTTGTTGCA
Source organism: Porites lobata (assembly GCA_942486035.1). Lineage (NCBI taxonomy): Eukaryota > Metazoa > Cnidaria > Anthozoa > Scleractinia > Poritidae > Porites > Porites lobata. The sequence goes on from CALNXK010000016.1 coordinate 2,218,735, forward strand.
TGTGGAACTTTTACAACAATTTTTCCTACATTGTGCTGTGAATGATACACCACAGAAAAGTGCAAGTAGGAATCCAAATTGCAAGTCCTTAACGCAATAATCGTGCAAAAACAATTGAACATCAACTAGCACTATAGTTGTCTAAGCAAATGTATTCTCTTTGTATAGGATGTTCCGACCCTCTTGGGATGGAGAGCAGAAAAATAACCGATCGCCAGATCACAGCTTCAACCGAATATAACGCTGTACACGGCGCCACCAATGGCAGACTCAATTTCAAGGCTGGAGGAGGTAAGACTGGCGCATGGTCCGCCCGCACCAATGACGTTAATCAGTGGCTACAAGTGGATCTTGGAGCTAAAACCGAGGTGACAGGAATACAGATCCAGGGACGACAAGACGCAGATCAATGGGTTACGAGCTTTACTATCTCCTACAGCAGCGACGGAACCACCTATACATTTTATCAGAACAGCAAGGTATGGAAAAAAATGAAAATCGTTGCAAAACAAACTCAAGCAATTAACTAATTCAATTTCGACTCAGTAAAATGAAATTCTCTCAAAACCTTAAGGTTACATTAAAAACTAAGCAACACTGTTTGTTACTCTCCACAAGTAACTAACTAGTTTAACCTTAACACTTCTCGATCATTTACCTGCTCCAGGTCTTTAATGGAAACACGGACCGCAACACCGTGGTTTTGAACGTTTTGCACCCTTCCATAAATGCACGCTACATTCGGGTGCATCCTAAGACGTGGCGTGGCCATATTTCTATGAGGATGGAACTATTGGGATGTCCGTCAGGTACTGACAATCTTGTTCGTTTTCTTCTTACTTAACAAACAACTTCCCTCTTACGTTTACCACAGCGGTACACAATTTACTCGCATAGTCTTTCAACTGCAGGTCACTCCTCTTATTATTAGAAAGTCACAGGCTCAAACAATTTCTTTTGCCATTATGTAATCAATTTTATGGAATGACGCGTCGTGCCTATAAACTAAGGAACATGCATAGCAAATACGTGGGCTGCCAAAATCAAAAAGGATCTATTTTTAACCAAATGCAATTTTACAAACAACGCTTTAGCGACAATGACACTTTAAAACAACTTTGTTGCATGTGGAACTTTTACAACAATTTTTCCTACATTGTGCTGTGAATGATACACCACAGAAAAGTGAAAGTAGGCATTCAAATTGCAATTCCTTAACGCAATAATCGTGCAAGAACAGTTGAACATCAACTAGCACTATAGTTGTCTAAGCAAATGTATCCTCTTTGTATAGCATGTTCCGACCCTCTCGGGATGGAGAGCAGAAAAATAACCGATGGCCAGATCACAGCTTCAACCGAATATAACGCTGTACACGGCGCCACCAATGGCAGACTCAATTTCAAGGCCGGAGGAGGTAAGACTGGCGCATGGTCCGCCCGCACCAATGACGTTAATCAGTGGCTACAAGTGGATCTTGGAGCTAAAACCGAGGTGACAGGAATACAGATCCAGGGACGACAAGACGCGGATCAATGGGTTACGAGCTTTACTATCTCCTACAGCAGCGACGGAACCACCTATACATTTTATCAGAACAGCAAGGTATGGAAAAAAATGAAAATCGTTGCAAAACAAACTCAAGCAATTAACTAATTCAATCTCGACTCGGTAACATGAAATTCTCTCAAAACCTCAGGCCCAAATTAAAAACTTAGCAACACTGTTGTTACCCTCCACAAGTAACGAACTAGTTTAACCTTAACACTTCTCGATCATTTACCTGCTCCAGGTCTTTAATGGAAACACGGACCGCAACACCGTGGTTTTGAACGTTTTGCACCCTTCCATAAATGCACGCTACATTCGGGTGCATCCTAAGACGTGGCGTGGCCATATTTCTATGAGGATGGAACTATTGGGATGTCCGTCAGGTACTGACAATCTTGTTCGTTTTCTTCTTAATTAACAAACAACTTCCCACTTACTTTTACCACAGCGGTACACAATTTACTCGCATAGTCTTTCAACTGCAGGTCACTCCTCTTATTATTAGAAAGTCACAGGCCCAAACAATTTCTTTTACAATTATGTAATCAATTTTATGGAATGACGCGTCGTGCCTTTAAACTAAGGATCATGCATAGGAAATACGTGGCCTATCAAAATCAAAAAAGATCTATTTTTAAACAAATGAAATTTTACATACAACGCTTTAGCGACAATGAGACTTTAAAACAACTTTGTTGCATGTGGAACTTTTACAACAATTTTTCCTACATTGTGCTGTGAATGATACACCACAGAAAAGTGAAAGTAGGCATTCAAATTGCAATTCCTTAACGCAATAATCGTGCAAGAACAGTTGAACATCAACTAGCACTATAGTTGTCTAAGCAAATGTATTCTCTTTGTATAGGATGTTCCGACCCTCTCGGGATGGAGAGCAGAAAAATAACCGATGGCCAGATCACAGCTTCAACCGAATATAACGCTGTACACGGCGCCACCAATGGCAGACTCAATTTCAAGGCTGGAGGAGGTAAGACTGGCGCATGGTCCGCCCGCACCAATGACGTTAATCAGTGGCTACAAGTGGATCTTGGAGCTAAAACCGAGGTGACAGGAATACAGATCCAGGGACGACAAGACGCGGATCAATGGGTTACGAGCTTTACTATCTCCTACAGCAGCGACGGAACCACCTATACATTTTATCAGAACAGCAAGGTATGGAAAAAAATGAAAATCGTTGCAAAACAAACTCAAGCAATTAACTAATTCAATCTCGACTCGGTAACATGAAATTCTCTCAAAACCTCAGGCCCAAATTAAAAACTTAGCAACACTGTTTGTTACCCTCCACAAGTAACTAACTAGTTTAACCTTAACACTTCTGGATCATTTACCTGCTCCAGGTCTTTAATGGAAACACGGACCGCAACACCGTGGTTTTGAACGTTTTGCACCCTTCCATAAATGCACGCTACATTCAGGTGCATCCTAAGACGTGGCGTGGCCATATTTCTATGAGGATGGAACTATTGGGATGTCCGTCAGGTACTGACAATCTTGTTCGTTTTCTTCTTAATTAACAAACAACTTCCCACTTACTTTTACCACAGCGGTACACAATTTACTCGCATAGTCTTTCAACTGCAGGTCACTCCTCTTATTATTAGAAAGTCACAGGCCCAAACAATTTCTTTTACAATTATGTAATCAATTTTATGGAATGACGCGTCGTGCCTTTAAACTAAGGATCATGGATAGGAAATACGTGGCCTGTCAAAATCAAAAAAGATCTATTTTTAAACAAATGCAATTTTACATACAACGCTTTAGCGAAAATGAGACTTTAAAACAACTTTGTTGCATGTGGAACTTTTACAACAATTTTTCCTACATTGTTCTGTGAATGATACACCACAGAAAAGTGAAAGTAGGTATTCAAATTGCAATTCCTTAACGCAATAATCGTGCAAGAACAGTTGAACATCAACTAGCACTATAGTTGTCTAAGCAAATGTGTTCTCTTTGTATAGGATGTTCCGACCCTCTCGGGATGGAGAGCAGAAAAATAACCGATGGCCAGATCACAGCTTCAACCGAATATAACGCTGTACACGGCGCCACCAATGGCAGACTCAATTTCAAGGCTGGAGGAGGTAAGACTGGCGCATGGTCCGCCCGCACCAATGACGTTAATCAGTGGCTACAAGTGGATCTTGGAGCTAAAACCGAGGTGACAGGAATACAGATCCAGGGACGACAAGACGCGGATCAATGGGTTACGAGCTTTACTATCTCCTACAGCAGCGACGGAACCACCTATACATTTTATCAGAACAGCAAGGTATGGAAAAAAATGAAAATCGTTGCAAAACAAACTCAAGCAATTAACTAATTCAATCTCGACTCGGTAAAATGAAATTCTCTCAAAACCTTAAGGTTACATTAAAAACTAAGCAACACTGTTTGTTACTCTCCACAAGTAACTAACTAGTTTAACCTTAACACTTCTCGATCATTTACCTGCTCCAGGTCTTTAATGGAAACACGGACCGCAACACCGTGGTTTTGAACGTTTTGCACCCTTCCATAAATGCACGCTACATTCGGGTGCATCCTAAGACGTGGCGTGGCCATATTTCTATGAGGATGGAACTATTGGGATGTCCGTCAGGTACTGACAATCTTGTTCGTTTTCTTCTTAATTAACAAACAACTTCCCACTTACTTTTACCACAGCGGTACACAATTTACTCGCATAGTCTTTCAACTGCAGGTCACTCCTCTTATTATTAGAAAGTCACAGGCCCAAACAATTTCTTTTACAATTATGTAATCAATTTTATGGAATGACGCGTCGTGCCTTTAAACTAAGGATCATGCATAGCAAATACGTGGGCTGCCAAAATCAAAAAAAGATCTATTTTTAAACAAATGCAATTTTACAAACAACACTTTAGCGACAATGACACTTTAAAACAACTTTGTTGCATGTGGAACTTTTACAACAATTTTTCCTACATTGTGCTGTGAATGATACACCACAGAAAAGTGCAAGTAGGCATCCAAATTGCAAGTCCTTAACGCAATAATCGTGCAAAAATAATTGAACATCAACTAGCACTATAGTTGTCTAAGCAAATGTATTCTCTTTGTATAGCATGTTCCGACCCTCTCGGGATGGAGAGCAGAAAAATAACCGATGGCCAGATCACAGCTTCAACCGAATATAACGCTGTACACGGCGCCACCAATGGCAGACTCAATTTCAAGGCTGGAGGAGGTAAGACTGGCGCATGGTCCGCCCGCACCAATGACGTTAATCAGTGGCTACAAGTGGATCTTGGAGCTAAAACCGAGGTGACAGGAATACAGATCCAGGGACGACAAGACGCAGATCAATGGGTTACGAGCTTTACTATCTCCTACAGCAGCGACGGAACCACCTATACATTTTATCAGAACAGCAAGGTATGGAAAAAAATGAAAATCGTTGCAAAACAAACTCAAGCAATTAACTAATTCAATTTCGACTCGGTAAAATGAAATTCTCTCAAAACCTTAAGGTTACATTAAAAACTAAGCAACACTGTTTGTTACTCTCCACAAGTAACTAACTAGTTTAACCTTAACACTTCTCGATCATTTACCTGCTCCAGGTCTTTAATGGAAACACGGACCGCAACACCGTGGTTTTGAACGTTTTGCACCCTTCCATAAATGCACGCTACATTCGGGTGCATCCTAAGACGTGGCGTGGCCATATTTCTATGAGGATGGAACTATTGGGATGTCCGTCAGGTACTGACAATCTTGTTCGTTTTCTTCTTAATTAACAAACAACTTCCCACTTACTTTTACCACAGCGGTACACAATTTACTCGCATAGTCTTTCAACTGCAGGTCACTCCTCTTATTATTAGAAAGTCACAGGCTCAAACAATTTCTTTTACCATTATGTAATCAATTTTATGGAATGACGCGTCGTGCCTTTAAACTAAGGAACATGCATAGCAAATATGTGGGCTGCCAAAATCAAAACGGATCTATTTTTTTTAACCAAATGCAATTTTACAAACAACGCTTTAGCGACAATGAGACTTTAAAACAACTTTGTTGCATGTGGAACTTTTACAACAATTTTCCTACATTGTGCTGTGAATGATACACCACAGGAAAGTGCAAGTAGGCATCCAAATTGCAAGTCCTTAACGCAATAATCGTGCAAAAACAGTTGAACATCAACTAGCACTATAGTTGTCTAAGCAAATGTATCCTCTTTGTATAGCATGTTCCGACCCTCTCGGGATGGAGAGCAGAAAAATAACCGATGGCCAGATCACAGCTTCAACCGAATATAACGCTGTACACGGCGCCACCAATGGCAGACTCAATTTCAAGGCCGGAGGAGGTAAGACTGGCGCATGGTCCGCCCGCACCAATGACGTTAATCAGTGGCTACAAGTGGATCTTGGAGCTAAAACCGAGGTGACAGGAATACAGATCCAGGGACGACAAGACGCGGATCAATGGGTTACGAGCTTTACTATCTCCTACAGCAGCGACGGAACCACCTATACATTTTATCAGAACAGCAAGGTATGGAAAAAAATGAAAATCGTTGCAAAACAAACTCAAGCAATTAACTAATTCAATCTCGACTCGGTAAAATGAAATTCTCTCAAAACCTTAAGGTTACATTAAAAACTAAGCAACACTGTTTGTTACTCTCCACAAGTAACTAACTAGTTTAACCTTAACACTTCTCGATCATTTACCTGCTCCAGGTCTTTAATGGAAACACGGACCGCAACACCGTGGTTTTGAACGTTTTGCACCCTTCCATAAATGCACGCTACATTCGGGTGCATCCTAAGACGTGGCGTGGCCATATTTCTATGAGGATGGAACTATTGGGATGTCCGTCAGGTACTGACAATCTTGTTCGTTTTCTTCTTAATTAACAAACAACTTCCCACTTACTTTTACCACAGCGGTACACAATTTACTCGCATAGTCTTTCAACTGCAGGTCACTCCTCTTATTATTAGAAAGTCACAGGCCCAAACAATTTCTTTTACAATTATGTAATCAATTTTATGGAATGACGCGTCGTGCCTTTAAACTAAGGATCATGCATAGGAAATACGTGGCCTGTCAAAATCAAAAAAGATCTATTTTTAAACAAATGCAATTTTACATACAACGCTTTAGCGACAATGAGACTTTAAAACAACTTTGTTGCATGTGGAACTTTTACAACAATTTTTCCTACATTGTGCTGTGAATGATACACCACAGAAAAGTGAAAGTAGGCATTCAAATTGCAATTCCTTAACGCAATAATCGTGCAAGAACAGTTGAATATCAACTAGCACTATAGTTGTCTAAGCAAATGTATTCTCTTTGTATAGGATGTTCCGACCCTCTCGGGATGGAGAGCAGAAAAATAACCGATCGCCAGATCACAGCTTCAACGGAATATAACGCTGTACACGGCGCCACCAATGGCAGACTCAATTTCAAGGCTGGAGGAGGTAAGACTGGCGCATGGTCCGCCCGCACCAATGACGTTAATCAGTGGCTACAAGTGGATCTTGGAGCTAAAACCGAGGTGACAGGAATACAGATCCAGGGACGACAAGACGCGGATCAATGGGTTACGAGCTTTACTATCTCCTACAGCAGCGACGGAACCACCTATACATTTTATCAGAACAGCAAGGTATGGAAAAAAATGAAAATCGTTGCAAAACAAACTCAAGCAATTAACTAATTCAATCTCGACTCGGTAAAATGAAATTCTCTCAAAACCTTAAGGTTACATTAAAAACTAAGCAACACTGTTTGTTACTCTCCACAAGTAACTAACTAGTTTAACCTTAACACTTCTCGATCATTTACCTGCTCCAGGTCTTTAATGGAAACACGGACCGCAACACCGTGGTTTTGAACGTTTTGCACCCTTCCATAAATGCACGCTACATTCAGGTGCATCCTAAGACGTGGCGTGGCCATATTTCTATGAGGATGGAACTATTGGGATGTCCGTCAGGTACTGACAATCTTGTTCGTTTTCTTCTTAATTAACAAACAACTTCCCACTTACTTTTACCACAGCGGTACACAATTTACTCGCATAGTCTTTCAACTGCAGGTCCTCCTCTTATTATTAGAAAGTCACAGGCCCAAACAATTTCTTTTACAATTATGTAATCAATTTTATGGAATGACGCGTCGTGCCTTTAAACTAAGGATCATGCATAACAAATACGTGGGCTGCCAAAATCAAAAAGGATCTATTTCTAAACAAATGGAATTTTACAAACAACGCTTTAGCGACAATGACACTTTAAAACAACTTTGTTGCATGTGGAACTTTTACAACAATTTTTCCTACATTGTGCTGTGAATGATACACCACAGAAAAGTGCAAGTAGGCATCCAAATTGCAAGTCCTTAACGCAATAATCGTGCAAAAATAATTGAACATCAACTAGCACTATAGTTGTCTAAGCAAATGTGTTCTCTTTGTATAGCATGTTCCGACCCTCTTGGGATGGAGAGCAGAAAAAATAACCGATGGCCAGATCACAGCTTCAACCGAATATAACGCTGTACACGGCGCCACCAATGGCAGACTCAATTTCAAGGCTGGAGGAGGTAAGACTGGCGCATGGTCCGCCCGCACCAATGACGTTAATCAGTGGCTACAAGTGGATCTTGGAGCTAAAACCGAGGTGACAGGAATACAGATCCAGGGACGACAAGACGCACATCAATGGGTTACGAGCTTTACTATCTCCTACAGCAGCGACGGAACCACCTATACATTTTATCAGAACAGCAAGGTATGGAAAAAAATGAAAATCGTTGCAAAACAAACTCAAGCAATTAACTAATTCAATCTCGACTCGGTAAAATGAAATTCTCTCAAAACCTTAAGGTTACATTAAAAACTAAGCAACACTGTTTGTTACTCTCCACAAGTAACTAACTAGTTTAACCTTAACACTTCTCGATCATTTACCTGCTCCAGGTCTTTAATGGAAACACGGACCGCAACACCGTGGTTTTGAACGTTTTGCACCCTTCCATAAATGCACGCTACATTCAGGTGCATCCTAAGACGTGGCGTGGCCATATTTCTATGAGGATGGAACTATTGGGATGTCCGTCAGGTACTGACAATCTTGTTCGTTTTCTTCTTAATTAACAAACAACTTCCCACTTACTTTTACCACAGCGGTACACAATTTACTCGCATAGTCTTTCAACTGCAGGTCACTCCTCTTATTATTAGAAAGTCACAGGCCCAAACAATTTCTTTTACAATTATGTAATCAATTTTATGGAATGACGCGTCGTGCCTTTAAACTAAGGATCATGCATAGGAAATACGTGGCCTATCAAAATCAAAAAAGATCTATTTTTAAACAAATGAAATTTTACATACAACGCTTTAGCGACAATGAGACTTTAAAACAACTTTGTTGCATGTGGAACTTTTACAACAATTTTTCCTACATTGTGCTGTGAATGATACACCACAGAAAAAAGAAAAGTAGGCATTCAAATTGCAATTCCTTAACGCAATAATCGTGCAAGAACAGTTGAACATCAACTAGCACTATAGTTGTCTAAGCAAATGTATTCTCTTTGTATAGGATGTTCCGACCCTCTCGGGATGGAGAGCAGAAAAATAACCGATGGCCAGATCACAGCTTCAACCGAATATAACGCTGTACACGGCGCCACCAATGGCAGACTCAATTTCAAGGCTGGAGGAGGTAAGACTGGCGCATGGTCCGCCCGCACCAATGACGTTAATCAGTGGCTACAAGTGGATCTTGGAGCTAAAACCGAGGTGACAGGAATACAGATCCAGGGACGACAAGACGCGGATCAATGGGTTACGAGCTTTACTATCTCCTACAGCAGCGACGGAACCACCTATACATTTTATCAGAACAGCAAGGTATGGAAAAAAATGAAAATCGTTGCAAAACAAACTCAAGCAATTAACTAATTCAATCTCGACTCGGTAACATGAAATTCTCTCAAAACCTCAGGCCCAAATTAAAAACTTAGCAACACTGTTGTTACCCTCCACAAGTAACTAACTAGTTTAACCTTAACACTTCTGGATCATTTACCTGCTCCAGGTCTTTAATGGAAACACGGACCGCAACACCGTGGTTTTGAACGTTTTGCACCCTTCCATAAATGCACGCTACATTCGGGTGCATCCTAAGACGTGGCATGGCCATATTTCTATGAGGATGGAACTATTGGGATGTCCGTCAGGTACTGACAATCTTGTTCGTTTTCTTCTTAATTAACAAACAACTTCCCACTTACTTTTACCACAGCGGTACACAATTTACTCGCATAGTCTTTCAACTGCAGGTCACTCCTCTTATTATTAGAAAGTCACAGGCCCAAACAATTTCTTTTACAATTATGTAATCAATTTTATGGAATGACGCGTCGTGCCTTTAAACTAAGGATCATGGATAGGAAATACGTGGCCTGTCAAAATCAAAAAAGATCTATTTTTAAACAAATGCAATTTTACATACAACGCTTTAGCGAAAATGAGACTTTAAAACAACTTTGTTGCATGTGGAACTTTTACAACAATTTTTCCTACATTGTTCTGTGAATGATACACCACAGAAAAGTGAAAGTAGGTATTCAAATTGCAATTCCTTAACGCAATAATCGTGCAAGAACAGTTGAACATCAACTAGCACTATAGTTGTCTAAGCAAATGTGTTCTCTTTGTATAGGATGTTCCGACCCTCTCGGGATGGAGAGCAGAAAAATAACCGATGGCCAGATCACAGCTTCAACCGAATATAACGCTGTACACGGCGCCACCAATGGCAGACTCAATTTCAAGGCTGGAGGAGGTAAGACTGGCGCATGGTCCGCCCGCACCAATGACGTTAATCAGTGGCTACAAGTGGATCTTGGAGCTAAAACCGAGGTGACAGGAATACAGATCCAGGGACGACAAGACGCGGATCAATGGGTTACGAGCTTTACTATCTCCTACAGCAGCGACGGAACCACCTATACATTTTATCAGAACAGCAAGGTATGGAAAAAATGAAAATCGTTGCAAAACAAACTCAAGCAATTAACTAATTCAATCTCGACTCGGTAAAATGAAATTCTCTCAAAACCTTAAGGTTACATTAAAAACTAAGCAACACTGTTTGTTACTCTCCACAAGTAACTAACTAGTTTAACCTTAACACTTCTCGATCATTTACCTGCTCCAGGTCTTTAATGGAAACACGGACCGCAACACCGTGGTTTTGAACGTTTTGCACCCTTCCATAAATGCACGCTACATTCGGGTGCATCCTAAGACGTGGCGTGGCCATATTTCTATGAGGATGGAACTATTGGGATGTCCGTCAGGTACTGACAATCTTGTTCGTTTTCTTCTTAATTAACAAACAACTTCCCACTTACTTTTACCACAGCGGTACACAATTTACTCGCATAGTCTTTCAACTGCAGGTCACTCCTCTTATTATTAGAAAGTCACAGGCCCAAACAATTTCTTTTACAATTATGTAATCAATTTTATGGAATGACGCGTCGTGCCTTTAAACTAAGGATCATGCATAGCAAATACGTGGGCTGCCAAAATCAAAAAGGATCTATTTTTAAACAAATGCAATTTTACAAACAACACTTTAGCGACAATGACACTTTAAAACAACTTTGTTGCATGTGGAACTTTTACAACAATTTTTCCTACATTGTGCTGTGAATGATACACCACAGAAAAGTGCAAGTAGGCATCCAAATTGCAAGTCCTTAACGCAAGAATCGTGCAAAAATAATTGAACATCAACTAGCACTATAGTTGTCTAAGCAAATGTATTCTCTTTGTATAGCATGTTCCGACCCTCTTGGGATGGAGAGCAGAAAAATAACCGATCGCCAGATCACAGCTTCAACCGAATATAACGCTGTACACGGCGCCACCAATGGCAGACTCAATTTCAAGGCTGGAGGAGGTAAGACTGGCGCATGGTCCGCCCGCACCAATGACGTTAATCAGTGGCTACAAGTGGATCTTGGAGCTAAAACCGAGGTGACAGGAATACAGATCCAGGGACGACAAGACGCAGATCAATGGGTTACGAGCTTTACTATCTCCTACAGCAGCGACGGAACCACCTATACATTTTATCAGAACAGCAAGGTATGGAAAAAAATGAAAATCGTTGCAAAACAAACTCAAGCAATTAACTAATTCAATTTCGACTCGGTAAAATGAAATTCTCTCAAAACCTTAAGGTTACATTAAAAACTAAGCAACACTGTTTGTTACTCTCCACAAGTAACTAACTAGTTTAACCTTAACACTTCTCGATCATTTACCTGCTCCAGGTCTTTAATGGAAACACGGACCGCAACACCGTGGTTTTGAACGTTTTGCACCCTTCCATAAATGCACGCTACATTCGGGTGCATCCTAAGACGTGGCGTGGCCATATTTCTATGAGGATGGAACTATTGGGATGTCCGTCAGGTACTGACAATCTTGTTCGTTTTCTTCTTAATTAACAAACAACTTCCCACTTACTTTTACCACAGCGGTACACAATTTACTCGCATAGTCTTTCAACTGCAGGTCACTCCTCTTATTATTAGAAAGTCACAGGCTCAAACAATTTCTTTTGCCATTACGTAATCAATTTTATGGAATGACGCGTCGTGCCTTTAAACTAAGGAACATGCATAGCAAATATGTGGGCTGCCAAAATCAAAACGGATCTATTTTTAACCAAATGCAATTTTACAAACAACGCTTTAGCGACAATGAGACTTTAAAACAACTTTGTTGCATGTGGAACTTTTACAACAACTTTTCCTACATTGTGCTGTGAATGATACACCACAGGAAAGAGCAAGTAGGCATCCAAATTGCAAGTCCTTAACGCAATAATCGTGCAAAAACAGTTGAACATCAACTAGCACTATAGTTGTCGAAGCAAATGTATCCTCTTTGTATAGCATGTTCCGACCCTCTCGGGATGGAGAGCAGAAAAATAACCGATGGCCAGATCACAGCTTCAACCGAATATAACGCTGTACACGGCGCCACCAATGGCAGACTCAATTTCAAGGCCGGAGGAGGTAAGACTGGCGCATGGTCCGCCCGCACCAATGACGTTAATCAGTGGCTACAAGTGGATCTTGGAGCTAAAACCGAGGTGACAGGAATACAGATCCAGGGACGACAAGACGCGGATCAATGGGTTACGAGCTTTACTATCTCCTACAGCAGCGACGGAACCACCTATACATTTTATCAGAACAGCAAGGTATGGAAAAAAATGAAAATCGTTGCAAAACAAACTCAAGCAATTAACTAATTCAATCTCGACTCGGTAACATGAAATTCTCTCAAAACCTCAGGCCCAAATTAAAAACTTAGCAACACTGTTGTTACCCTCCACATGTAACTAACTAGTTTAACCTTAACACTTCTGGATCATTTACCTGCTCCAGGTCTTTAATGGAAACACGGACCGCAACACCGTGGTTTTGAACGTTTTGCACCCGTCCATAAATGCACGCTACATTCGGGTGCATCCTAAGACGTGGCGTGGCCATATTTCTATGAGGATGGAACTATTGGGATGTCCGTCAGGTACTGACAATCTTTTTCGTTTTCTTCTTAATTAACAAACAACTTCCCACTTACTTTTACCACAGCGGTACACAATTTACTCGCATAGTCTTTCAACTGCAGGTCACTCCTCTTATTATTAGAAAGTCACAGGCCCAAACAATTTCTTTTACAATTATGTAATCAATTTTATGGAATGACGCGTCGTGCCTTTAAACTAAGGATCATGCATAGGAAATACGTGGCCTGTCAAAATCAAAAAAGATCTATTTTTAAACAAATGCAATTTTACATACAACGCTTTAGCGACAATGAGACTTTAAAACAACTTTGTTGCATGTGGAACTTTTACAACAATTTTTCCTACATTGTGCTGTGAATGATACACCACAGAAAAGTGAAAGTAGGCATTCAAATTGCAATTCCTTAACGCAATAATCGTGCAAGAACAGTTGAACATCAACTAGCACTATAGTTGTCTAAGCAAATGTATTCTCTTTGTATAGGATGTTCCGACCCTCTCGGGATGGAGAGCAGAAAAATAACCGATCGCCAGATCACAGCTTCAACCGAATATAACGCTGTACACGGCGCCACCAATGGCAGACTCAATTTCAAGGCTGGAGGAGGTAAGACTGGCGCATGGTCCGCCCGCACCAATGACGTTAATCAGTGGCTACAAGTGGATCTTGGAGCTAAAACCGAGGTGACAGGAATACAGATCCAGGGACGACAAGACGCGGATCAATGGGTTACGAGCTTTACTATCTCCTACAGCAGCGACGGAACCACCTATACATTTTATCAGAACAGCAAGGTATGGAAAAAAATGAAAATCGTTGCAAAACAAACTCAAGCAATTAACTAATTCAATCTCGACTCGGTAAAATGAAATTCTCTCAAAACCTTAAGGTTACATTAAAAACTAAGCAACACTGTTTGTTACTCTCCACAAGTAACTAACTAGTTTAACCTTAACACTTCTCGATCATTTACCTGCTCCAGGTCTTTAATGGAAACACGGACCGCAACACCGTGGTTTTGAACGTTTTGCACCCTTCCATAAATGCACGCTACATTCGGGTGCATCCTAAGACGTGGCGTGGCCATATTTCTATGAGGATGGAACTATTGGGATGTCCGTCAGGTACTGACAATCTTGTTCGTTTTCTTCTTAATTAACAAACAACTTCCCACTTACTTTTACCACAGCGGTACACAATTTACTCGCATAGTCTTTCAACTGCAGGTCACTCCTCTTATTATTAGAAAGTCACAGGCCCAAACAATTTCTTTTACAATTATGTAATCAATTTTATGGAATGACGCGTCGTGCCTTTAAACTAAGGATCATGCATAACAAATACGTGGGCTGCCAAAATCAAAAAGGATCTATTTCTAAACAAATGGAATTTTACAAACAACGCTTTAGCGACAATGACACTTTAAAACAACTTTGTTGCATGTGGAACTTTTACAACAATTTTTCCTACATTGTGCTGTGAATGATACACCACAGAAAAGTGCAAGTAGGCATCCAAATTGCAAGTCCTTAACGCAATAATCGTGCAAAAATAATTGAACATCAGCTAGCACTATAGTTGTCTAAGCAAATGTGTTCTCTTTGTATAGCATGTTCCGACCCTCTTGGGATGGAGAGCAGAAAAATAACCGATGGCCAGATCACAGCTTCAACCGAATATAACGCTGTACACGGCGCCACCAATGGCAGACTCAATTTCAAGGCTGGAGGAGGTAAGACTGGCGCATGGTCCGCCCGCACCAATGACGTTAATCAGTGGCTACAAGTGGATCTTGGAGCTAAAACCGAGGTGACAGGAATACAGATCCAGGGACGACAAGACGCACATCAATGGGTTACGAGCTTTACTATCTCCTACAGCAGCGACGGAACCACCTATACATTTTATCAGAACAGCAAGGTATGGAAAAAAATGAAAATCGTTGCAAAACAAACTCAAGCAATTAACTAATTCAATCTCGACTCGGTAAAATGAAATTCTCTCAAAACCTTAAGGTTACATTAAAAACTAAGCAACACTGTTTGTTACTCTCCACAAGTAACTAACTAGTTTAACCTTAACACTTCTCGATCATTTACCTGCTCCAGGTCTTTAATGGAAACACGGACCGCAACACCGTGGTTTTGAACGTTTTGCACCCTTCCATAAATGCACGCTACATTCGGGTGCATCCTAAGACGTGGCGTGGCCATATTTCTATGAGGATGGAACTATTGGGATGTCCGTCAGGTACTGACAATCTTGTTCGTTTTCTTCTTAATTAACAAACAACTTCCCACTTACTTTTACCACAGCGGTACACAATTTACTCGCATAGTCTTTCAACTGCAGGTCACTCCTCTTATTATTAGAAAGTCACAGGCCCAAACAATTTCTTTTACAATTATGTAATCAATTTTATGGAATGACGCGTCGTGCCTTTAAACTAAGGATCATGCATAGCAAATACGTGGGCTGCCAAAATCAAAACGGATCTATTTTTAACCAAATGCAATTTTACAAACAACGCTTTAGCGACAATGACACTTTAAAACAACTTTGTTGCATGTGGAACTTTTACAACAATTTTTCCTACATTGTGCTGTGAATGATACACCACAGAAAAGTGCAAGTAGGCATCCAAATTGCAAGTCCTTAACGCAATAATCGTGCAAAAATAATTGAACATCAACTAGCACTATAGTTGTCTAAGCAAATGTATCCTCTTTGTATAGCGTGTTCCGACCCTCTCGGGATGGAGAGCAGAAAAATAACCGATGGCCAGATCACAGCTTCAACCGAATATAACGCTGTACACGGCGCCACCAATGGCAGACTCAATTTCAAGGCTGGAGGAGGTAAGACTGGCGCATGGTCCGCCCGCACAAATGACGTTAATCAGTGGCTACAAGTGGATCTTGGAGCTAAAACCGAGGTGACAGGAATACAGATCCAGGGACGACAAGACGCAGATCAATGGGTTACGAGCTTTACTATCTCCTACAGCAGCGACGGAACCACCTATACATTTTATCAGAACAGCAAGGTATGGAAAAAAATGAAAATCGTTGCAAAACAAACTCAAGCAATTAACTAATTCAATTTCGACTCGGTAAAATGAAATTCTCTCAAAACCTTAAGGTTACATTAAAAACTAAGCAACACTGTTTGTTACTCTCCACAAGTAACTAACTAGTTTAACCTTAACACTTCTCGATCATTTACCTGCTCCAGGTCTTTAATGGAAACACGGACCGCAACACCGTGGTTTTGAACGTTTTGCACCCTTCCATAAATGCACGCTACATTCGGGTGCATCCTAAGACGTGGCGTGGCCATATTTCTATGAGGATGGAACTATTGGGATGTCCGTCAGGTACTGACAATCTTGTTCGTTTTCTTCTTAATTAACAAACAACTTCCCACTTACTTTTACCACAGCGGTACACAATTTACTCGCATAGTCTTTCAACTGCAGGTCACTCCTCTTATTATTAGAAAGTCACAGGCTCAAACAATTTCTTTTGCAATTATGTAATCAATTTTATGGAATGACGCGTCGTGCCTTTAAACTAAGGATCATGCATAGGAAATACGTGGCCTGTCAAAATCAAAAAAGATCTATTTTTAAACAAATGCAATTTTACATACAACGCTTTAGCGACAATGAGACTTTAAAACAACTTTGTTGCATGTGGAACTTTTACAACAATTTTTCCTACATTGTTCTGTGAATGATACACCACAGAAAAGTGAAAGTAGGCATTCAAATTGCAATTCCTTAACGCAATAATCGTACAAGAACAGTTGAACATCAACTAGCACTATAGTTGTCTAAGCAAATGTATTCTCTTTGTATAGGATGTTCCGACCCTCTCGGGATGGAGAGCAGAAAAATAACCGATCGCCAGATCACAGCTTCAACCGAATATAACGCTGTACACGGCGCCACCAATGGCAGACTCAATTTCAAGGCTGGAGGAGGTAAGACTGGCGCATGGTCCGCCCGCACCAATGACGTTAATCAGTGGCTACAAGTGGATCTTGGAGCTAAAACCGAGGTGACAGGAATACAGATCCAGGGACGACAAGACGCGGATCAATGGGTTACGAGCTTTACTATCTCCTACAGCAGCGACGGAACCACCTATACATTTTATCAGAACAGCAAGGTATGGAAAAAAATGAAAATCGTTGCAAAACAAACTCAAGCAATTAACTAATTCAATCTCGACTCGGTAAAATGAAATTCTCTCAAAACCTTAAGGTTACATTAAAAACTAAGCAACACTGTTTGTTACTCTCCACAAGTAACTAACTAGTTTAACCTTAACACTTCTCGATC
Organism: Porites lobata; assembly: GCA_942486035.1. Lineage (NCBI taxonomy): Eukaryota > Metazoa > Cnidaria > Anthozoa > Scleractinia > Poritidae > Porites > Porites lobata. The sequence goes on from CALNXK010000016.1 coordinate 2,236,277, forward strand.
ATTTACCTGCTCCAGGTCTTTAATGGAAACACGGACCGCAACACCGTGGTTTTGAACGTTTTGCACCCTTCCATAAATGCACGCTACATTCGGGTGCATCCTAAGACGTGGCGTGGCCATATTTCTATGAGGATGGAACTATTGGGATGTCCGTCAGGTACTGACAATCTTGTTCGTTTTCTTCTTAATTAACAAACAACTTCCACTTACTTTTACCACAGCGGTACACAATTTCCTCGCATTGTTTTTCAACTGCAGGTCACTCGTCCTATTATTTCATAATCACAGGTCCAACTAATCTGTTTCACAATTATGTAATCAATTTTATTGAATAGCGCGTTGTGCCTTTAAACTTGTCATACTTAGGAAATCATGGGCTTCGAAAATCAAAAAGGATCAAACGTTGAAACAGATGCAATTTAACAAACTAGTGTTATAGGATTAAGGGAGACCTAGGGCAAATGGAAAGCGCTCTTACGACTTAGACTCATTAATTCGCATATTTGCAACTTGTAATAACGTGAGTGTTCCCTTCTTTCCTTTTTGCAGCTTAAAATTCGACGTCTTTAATTTTTTATCATCATCTGCATGAGTAGTCGATAGAAAAGTTAGATTAAAAGAAAAAAACATTGAAAAAATAAAGAAATTCCTAGGGTCCAAAAGTGTAACGTTTTCGAATTAGACTTAAGACAACGTTTTTTTGTAATTATTCGTTTATCTCTCGGTCAACAACGAAAGCTAATCGCACAGCACTGAAGCTAAGATAAAGCAGAAAAACAGCACATACTAAAGGGAACCAGAGCAGAGGGAAAAGCCCAAAATTAGATAAATTAAGCTTCAAAGTATGAAAATATAAGGGAGTAAATCTAGATATTACTGTATATACAAGAAGACACTAAGGACGATGAAGGATGAGGAATCAAAACATCACAGTCGATGACAGTTTATATAGGTCAAACTGCTTAATGAAGAGAAGTTGTGTTTGGTATTGGAATTACAAGCTTTTGAGTTTTGAATTTGTTTGATGTTTAAATGTCAAAAGAGACTGCCTTGAACTGTAATCCGGGATTTTTTATCCTAATAAAAGAAGAACCACTGACTTTATTTGACCATCCACTTGTCATTTAAGGAATTAATAACCTCTTCTATTTTATCTACTTCAATGAAAAGTCGTAAACAGGACATTTTTTGGGGGGGAGAACAAATTATTAGGGTACTGTACTAGTATTACAGTTATTATACAACTACATGAGAAATTTCTGCAATCTGATTGGTTTAGACCAGTGGTATTTCAGCTTAATTTGAAATACCTACATGTGAAAATTACAAACCTTTTGCGGGTAGTAGTATAAACAAACAAGAATCGCCGAAAGGCGATTTTTAACTGGGCTGCAAAAGGGGCTATTTTTTCTCAAGGGAGAGGGCGGCTATACACACTCAGGCTACCATAAAACCTTGTCGGCAACCATTGCATGCGACAGAACCTCAAGTGAGACTGAAACATAAACTCATTCAAAACATTGTACCTTTTTCAGAAGACTTGCGTAACCCAAAAAAAAGAGTACCATTTTTAAGTGGGGGCTGTATAATAACTTTTAAATTCCACCATTATGAAGAAAAATAAACAAGTTAGCCATTAATTCTAAGCAGGAAACAATTTGCATTTTTTCCACGTACCCCTCCCCCAATCCCTCTGTGCCCCAAAATATAGCGTGACAGTATAACGTGACCAATTTGACGTAACTGGAAATTCCAAAAATTGTTGTCGTTCTACGAGCATAAAATGCGACAGACTGAGCTGATTTACACTAGACAGAAATATTGTATTGTATGAAAACCAGAAGTATACTAAAACAGACAGTTAACTGCCCATTGATCCCGCCTGATCCAACTGGGCCCAACTGACTGCACGGAGACTTTACTGCGCTTTTCACAAACATACGAACTCTAAAGTTCAAAAACCACCTTCACAATTGTGTTTATCGCTGCCGTCAATCATAATTACGATCACAAGCAACGAACCTTGAAACAGAGAAACACACAAAACGGATCGAAATCCACAAATCACAAACCATGACCTTTTGAACCCGTGAAGTAAAGTTTTGTTTCCTAAGAGGTCCGTTAAGATGATTGACAGCAGCGAAAAACGCAATCGTCGGTTGGCTTCTGAACTTCAGAATTCGCATGTTTGTGAAAAGTGCGATAGTTGCGATCCTAATTTGCGGTCCACAGTCTACAAGAAAACGCACTATTTTTTCCACAAGATGAAAAACATTCAGTTTTAAGATTTTCCTCATGGTATTTTTCTCTAACTTAAAGGAATAAAATCCTTTGCATTTTGAGACCTAAAAAAGTTTAAAGATTTCTCGCTCGCATGTTGCGTTCACCAGCACGCACTTCAAACAATGTAAATTGATCAAACGATCGATAACATTTTTTACCCGATACCGATGCGAGTTAAAAATTCGCTCCAGTTCTGTTTGTCTCACCCAAGACGAACTTTTCTTCATGGAAGATAATAAACTATGCCGCTTTATAACTCGTCCGAAGTTTTTGTTCCAGCTAAACAATATGGAAACACTATTCACAGTCACTCCTTGGATATTAAAAAGACTGAACGTGACGCACTATTATGCCTTTGTTTACTTCTGATCACATCTTCAAGCGAAGTCTCTCTTTTCAAGCGATTCATCTCAATGCACAATAATTGACCCTTATATTAGTTAAAACCCTATGGTTCATTTATATTAATGCTGTTTTTGCCCCTCACATTGACTGTGTTCGTTCGTATTCAAAACACCTTTACGAAAATAAAGGTCGTATAAGTCTTGTGTGTTATGTTTCGAGATAAATGGATTATACGCTTTTTTAAGTTTCCATTTTGCGGTGACTTCAGTTTACATCTCCATAAAATGGTAAAAGAAATATCAAGAAACATCACCAGAGCTGAAAACTTTCAAAGGCATGTTTCTGAAACTCGCTAATGCTGACATCAATTTCGCGTGCTTGCTGAATGGGCGAAAACACAGAATTGTGATCACAAGATCATGTACAAAATTTAATGATAAAAGCTTAGCAAGATACAAATACAAACAAAAGCAAACCCCCTGAAACCTCGACGTGGGCTACACTTGTATGCTCTACTCAGTCACCAAACCTTGTCAGTAATAGCTCCTATTTTCCTCAAGTCGCTCTCTGTGAAGCTCCTGAATGGGATGTCCCGGTGAAGCTTTAAACTTGTGTGCGAAATTCTCAGAGTCCCTATTTTTGTCCGTGTCTTCTTTATCCTCAGTATCCGAAATTTAGACCTCCAAAGTGGCGTGTGTTGCATTAAATAGAAGAAAATATTTAAAGGAAAAGCCAGTCTTCTAACATGGCACAGTTGTCACGTCCCTCGCTCATGGACGTGCGTAGTGCCATTCATCGCTTCACTGACTACGAAGGCTTACAATCAAGTCTTCAGCCATAGTGTCGTCAACTGGTGAAATACCTTGCTCATAAATTGTGCTTCTTAATTGCTCATGTACTACATCGATCGGTAATTCTCTCTTTGAGTTCACGAAGCGGCCACGGCGTTCCAAACCTGACGCCCACAGTCATCTTTTAGTGTGAACCTACCGTGAACGGCGTGTCGGTTTGAATGCAACGCGAGCATTTCTCTGAGTTTCCCAGCGCCAACATCATCTAACTGACTTAAACTCGAACAATACAAAAATTATAGAGTGACTCCCATGATCGAATCGCTTCGAACAACGCAAGTAGCCTTCTTCAGGTTCGCAACGCTTTGTGGGTTTTTCAGGGGGAGCGCAGACGAGGTACAAAAAGTATCCGTGCAAGGGTTCGTGCAAGAGAAAATCATATGAAACCATTTGTGAGAACATCGTTTCTCGGTACCAGACCCTCGTGTCTTCCCTCCCCCGGGAGGCCGTTTTTCGCCGCGGACGACCGAAAGCCCATTTTATGACTGGGCGCACAGGCAGCCCAGTAATAATAGCATGATTTCTACGTGATATTTGGCATAAATATACCACTCGTGATATTTCAAAATTGTCTCAAATTTCACTCGCCTAAGGGCTCGCGAAATTACATATAACAATTTCGAAATATCACCTGAGGTATTTATGCCAAATATCACAACAAATCATGCTATTACCTATACAAACCCGCATATAAGAACCTGGAATTCTTGAGGTCAGGCCGAACAGGTTCCTATATTTAGGGTAGTTTTTCACAGTTCAGGCTGATTAGCTTCTAATAGGTTCTTATTTTTAAGAGGTTGTCGTAATGTAACCATTGGCAGACATATGTAGATATTTTAGATTTTAAATCGTCGATATTTGGAAAACATATTTCTACTGAAAATCAAATAACTTTTTGTCAGAAGTTTCTCACGCAATTAAAATCCAGAATTTTGACCATCAAACTTGGAGTTATTTTTTTGTATGAGAACCTATTTTTCTTTGCCAGGCTGAACAGGTTCTTATAGTTTTGGGTATTTAAATGCCAAATTTCAGCCTGTAAGTTCTTAAATCACTAGGCCCTTATATGTGGGTTTTTACTGTATTTAAGACATCCCTAAAATGTAATCCCGAGTTTCAACTCTGGATCGGGTGCACAACGTAAACAGCTATAAACTTTTTTGCTTCACAACACCAAGTTGGATTTTATTAAACTAGAGATCCTCTCAAAGCTCAGGTCAAGGGCTAGCATTAGGAATAACGCGAAAAGAAGCCAAGAGAGAGAGAGAAAAAAAAATTTCGTTTACACCTCCAACCCGGAACCTTTGCTTGATAGACGCGCTTTTTTCTTCCCATTCTTCGCTAGTTCGGAGTTAAGACAGGTGGGATGGGGAAGGAAGGGGCTTGATTTAGACCGTTTACATTACTCCTAACATCGCTAATTTACATATCTTTGTCGAAGAAGGAAGAGCTATAAATACAAACAAAAGCCAGCAATTGTTCTGTGACTGCGGTGAGTTTTAAGAAACAGATGAAATCAGTTGTTAACAACCGTTAAGTATGGTCGTTATGCTAAGAACGTATTTGACTCGCTTGCAAAACGGCTTGCAAAGTTTTAATTTATTGTAACGTTTATTGCATAGCGAATGTCCAGCTCTTTAAAATGGACTATAGAATCTTGCATTACTTATGAAAGTAAATCACGTAACGTTTTAATTTGTAAAAGAAGGAAACAATTTTGAGTCCACGCTTAAATCTGGCGGGTCCTTTCAGTTTTGGGACCGCGACTTTTCCCCCACTACCTTTGAGGCCTCACCTATTGTTCGGTCACGCGCTATCCACCGGTTACACCTGTTACGCAGGCTAATGCATGGGAAAATCTGCGGAGCAAGTTAAGACTGGTTCTAGTCTTCTTATTTTATGCGGGTAACTAGACCTAGACTTGAACTGGTCAATTACCATAATGGGAAAAGCAACATTAACGTACAATAAAATTTCAATTAACATCGCATAAAATATTGCATCAGGGGTATGTATGACCTCTCATTGCCATTTTTTTCGTTTTCTCTTGCAACAGTTTTAGAATGGGACATTGACCTAATCTTACTATCGTAGATGCATAAAAAAGTAAACGTTTAACATGAATCTACAAAAAGAGAGTGGGGTGGGAATGTTTTTGACTATGGAATAGGGAGTCACAACTAAAACACGGTGAACGGCAAATTACACAATTTTTGACATACATGTAGATCATTATCATTTTGAAAAGTGCATGGTGGCAAATTTCTTTCTGCTGTGTTTATTAAGGTCAGTATTGGTGAATTTTGATAGTTGTTTTAATTGCCACCACAAGAAAATAGTTGTTACCCTGGCCCCTTTAAAGCTGATTATTATCCATGCTTTAAGAAATCGTAAAGGGGCAAAGCGATGGTCACTCGCTGTCTATATCAAGGAAAGCATTTCCTCGGATTATTGTCTAACTTTGCTGGTTCTTTTATATTAAAAAAAGACATCCACTCACTATTTGGGTAAATTTTTAAATGTATCCTACAGCCTGAGTGATCCCAAAACTGACAAAGGAATATTATATTTATCTACCCCTTTTTTTCTTTGATTCTTAAATTTTCCAGGATTTTCAAAGGTCAGAACTGCCTAGCTACATTGTAGATTAGCTTCACAAAGGAGTTGAAGCAAGTTTACTTGCTTGAATTTGCAAACGTTTCTTGTTTGGCATATTTTAGACATTGACCGTCAGTACTGTTCAAGTTCATGTTAAACAGACATAGTTTAGTTTCTGCAAACTAAATAACTAAAGATAATGACTTTCTAGAGAGGATAGCAAGTAAAAGGAAAACTAGTGACCCTAACCCTTGCTAATACAATAATAATACAATAACCCTTGTTAATACAATTATAACAGTCTGTGACACCAGAACATTCCTTTGTTTATAACTACTTTCTTGAAAACACAGCCATAACAACTTGGTTGTTGTGAGTTCCACAATAGGGTATTTATTGCTGAAGGTCTTATTACAAAGCTATGGGTGGGGGAAAGCACATTTTTTAACACTCATGATCATCTAACACTGACAGAAGATCACATTCATAAACACTTACATGTGAAAAGTCATTAAAAATTCTGCCTTAAATCAAGCCATTTGTTTTTCTAATTTATTATGCAAAGGTGCATGTAAGTCTGATCTTGAGGATAGGAAGCATGAGTCATCAACAGTTCTCGAATGTTGAATGTTCACGCAGTTTTCATTCAAAAATATTATACAGTGCAAGCACTATAAAGCAGCTGCCCTCAGGGAAGGGACAAGTGGCTGCTTTAATAGAGGTCAGTGCCACCTGGTAAAGCCTTGATTTCTCATGACTACTCTTTAGTCAAGAAGGAGTTTGTATCAAAAGTTAATTGCACAATTAAATTTTGCATTCACCCAGTTGATTTGTATTGGGGCTACACAGAGGTGTGCTTGTGACTCAGTTATGACCTATTGATTTGACATAACTCTGATAAATAATTTATGAAGTTAACAAGTCAGAACTTACAATATAACAATCATCTACTTGTGTCTTGTATTTTTGCCATCTTCTAAGGCAATCAATTTAGACCTCCAAAGTGGACCATTGGAACCCTATGTTTTTCCTACATGGGGCAGTTTTTTAACCTCTAAAAATCCATAGGGTTGGAGGTTAGGGGTATGCTTAGATGTTCACGGAACATTGAAATCTTTGAATACAGTCAAAACTCACATAAGCTGCCACCTCAGGAAATATTCTCAAAAGTGGCTGCAGCTTAAAGTGTGTCGTTTACAAGAATAGGCAGACATAAACAACCATGTGACAAACTTATTGAGGGCAGTGGCTTTCAAGAGTTTAAAGCAAAGAGCTAGTGGTATGTTGTAAATTACGAAAACATTTGTGCAAACTAATGTTAAATAACGTTATGCATTATCCTCATTTTGATCAAGATAAGTAAATGTTTTTTTGTGTGTGTGTGTGTGTGTGTGGGTGGGGGCGGGGGGGGGGTTGGGGGTCCAAAGCTCCCATCTCCTGTACTTCGCATTCCCGGCTCCTGCCAATTTTCTTGACTTTCTCCACTTCACACTTTTTTTATTGGAAAATATTAAGCATTGTTGCATACTTTCCCCATATTTCTCCAACTTCCCACCCTACTGGAACTCCCACCTCCCTCTCTTTCCTCTCCCACCTCCCATTCGCCTATTTTCCAGTGCTGCTAACCCTCTATGCTCCCCTGCTTTATTCAAATGTACAGCAAGAGGTAGCCTCAAAGAACTTGAAACGATGGAAAAGACCAGCCAGTAATTCACCAAAGTGGTCAAGGTCCCTTGCAAGAACCATTTGTTACAGAGCTTAAGTGACAGTTCAAACGGGGTAACACTATGCTAGTGAACCAATATAAATGACTAGCTCCCAGCTGGCTTGCTAGCTCAATCAAGACGGACCATTAGAAAACTTGTGAGGGGGACGGGCGAGTACAAAAAAATATTCGCGCAAAGGAAAATTAAATGAAAAAAAATTCTCGCACAGCAATTAATCCTAAAAAATATTCATGCTATACCCTGGGTACCAGAGGTTTTTCTCGCGTGCGGCGCGAATTTTAGGCCGACACCGAAAAACCTCTGGTACCCAGGGTAAGTTAATACTTGGAGCCTAAGCACTATAGTTGGGTACGCCTTCGGGCACATGATGGTGTTGTGTTAAGACGGAATCCACCAGGAAATTGAGTAATTTTAATTTTCAGTGGACAAAAACCTCGTACCAGAATAATGTAAAGAATATTGAATTCTTTTTTACATTCTTCAAGGGCCAAAGATGTAATAAATCATCTGTAGTAACACCAAAGAAAATTTCCCATGGAAGTCCGAGAAAATGAATTTCAAATTTCACAAGAATTGTGATTACACAGGTAAAATTCTGAAAATTTCATGTGTAAGATGTAATTTTGTGAAATTTGACATTCATTTTCTCGGGCTCCCATAACAAATTTTTTTTGGTGTTACTACAGAGGATTTCTTACATCTTTAGCCCTTGAAAAATGTGAGAGAGAATGTAATATGCTTTAAATTATTCTGGTACAAGGTTTTTGTCCACTGAAAATTATAATTACTCAATGTCTTGGTGGATTCCGTCTTAACACTTTGTGCACCCTATATGTAACTGTGAACGTATTTGTTCCATTTCGCCAAGTCAGACATCATTATGAAACGTGCGCATAGCAGGAGGTTATGAGTATGTAAAGCAGTGCACTGCCTCAGAACTAACAGAACCCATGTACATATAAGGCAACTTTGCCCACCTTACACCAATGTGCGCGAATTCTGAATGCGTACTTAGAAAGGGTGTGTGCACATTAGTGCCCAGCGCGTACCGTACTCGAGAATAGTGCCCGCTGAACACCTAGTGTATACAAAAATGAAAAAGCATTAGTCACATATACGACTGCTTGAAGATAATTGTCGATCATCTCTTGTCAGTTCAACAATTCCCATTAACGCATAGAATAAGGCGCTCGAGCAATTTGATCAAATTTGGTTGAGTTATATTTATCCATGCATATCCCCATAAATCAGTTATTTGTTTTCTATACAGGATGTTCCTACCCTCTGGGGATGGAGAACAGAGACTTACCCGATGCCCAGATAACAGCTTCCAGTAAGTATGACACCGCACACGGCCAGTCCAATGGCAGACTCAATTTCAAGGCTGGAGGAGGTAAGACTGGCGCATGGTCTACCAAAACAAATGACGTTCATCAGTGGCTACAAGTAGATCTTGGGCAAGAAATGGAAGTGCAGGCGATACAAAGTCAAGGAAGACAAGACCGTCATCAGTCGGTCAAAAGCTATACTGTAATGACGGGATTACCTTCACAGCGTATGGCCAAAACAGGGTATGTAGAGAACACAGTAAAAAGTGCCGTAAAACCTGCAAACGAAATAGGTATTTGTATGGTTTAAGCAAATTCAAAAGGCTTCAAACTGTACCAATATTAACCTTTCAGACCTAAAACAACCAACATGCAATCACAGAAGCCATCTAACAGTGATTCTCTCTCAGCCCAAAACAAAAAAAACTGATTAACATTTAAGGGTGGCCGGTTTCTTTTTAAGAGTGGAAAACAGAAGTCTTTTTTTTTATCACGGAGTCAGCTTTGAAAAGCAATCGGTTCGTAAGTCAACAGAAAGTGTAGCTCATTTGCTGATAATGCAGTCGATAACAATATTGAAAAAGATGATAAACAATGTGCTTTTTACGTTAAAACAGTCCAGTTTTATTCCATTTATGCAGGTCTTTCGGGCAAACAGAGATCAAAACTCCGTGGTTTTAGGCCTGTTTTCACCATCCATCAAGGCAAGGTATATTCGTCTACATCCTCAAACGTGGAATGTCCATATTTCCATGCGGATTGAGCTCTTGGGTTGTCCAATAGGTAATAATTATTGTCTTTACAACCAATAGTTGACTAAGGATATAAATTGTTTTGCATTGAAATCTCCAGTGGAGCATTGAAACAGTTGAGCTAAAGGCTACCTATAAGGCAAGCGCAGCCATATCCTAAAAGCAAGTCATAACCTACCTCGCGAGGGTTGAACGTAAGTAGGGGAGGATGGAAAAGGGTAGGTGAACAAGTTACGACTGGGGTTGAAAGGTTTGATCATCGAATCAGTAAAGGAGGCGTTTTTTTTTTCTTTCTTGTTCATCGATACTGGCGCAGCAAAGAAGAAATTGCACAGCAACAGCGATATTAGGTTCAACGCTCGATTGAGAACAGTTGTCTTCTAAAATAAGCTTGCCGTGGATGATTCTATGGAACAACGGACATTATAAAAGATATTATTCTTGCATGTTACGTCGACCCCTCTCGCTCTTGGTTCTGGTATAAACCATGTAAAACGGAAAGGCAAAATGAAATGCACAGAATGCGGACTGGCGCTAAAAAGGGAAGGGATAAAGGGAGAAAAGCGAAAGGGAAAAAGTAGAGGGAGCCTTTCCTTTCTTTCTCTCTCAAATCTCCTCTTCTTTCCCTCCCTTTCCTCCCCTTTGAACGCCTGCCACGCAGGCCAGTTTCTCAGGGTTACAAAAGGTCAAATACATGACAAGAGAGAGAACCAAGCATGGAAAGTCCGCATGTGAATGACCTCCGGTGATGTGTAGCAAAAATACAGGCAGTCTCTAAACAAATTTTATCACATATGCACAGTTTGCTCAAACCCTCTCGGGATGGAGAACAAGAACATACCCGATGCACAGATAACAGCGTCGTCCGAGTACAACAACAGAACACGTTCTTACTATGGGAGACTGAACCTCGAGGCTGACGGAGGCAACGCTGGTGCATGGTCTGCAAAATATAATAACTACAATCAGTGGCTACAAGTGGACCTTGGAGAAAAAACACAGGTGACAGGAATTAAGACCCAGGGACAAGAACGCGACACCTGTCAGTGGGTGAAGAGCTATACTATCTCCTACAGTAACGACGGCATCGCCTTCACAGCCTACAAGCAAAACGTGGTATGTAGAGAATAGAAATTGACTTTTGCCCTAGAGCTGTCTGTAATAGAGGTAACCACGAAATACCGCGAAAAGGGCACCCCTGCCACACGATGCGTCAAAAAATGTAATGAGATATAATATAATTCCACAATATGTAGAGTACAGTTGATATTAAGAAACGTATTGGTACACTAGTGTCAACCGTCCATACATCATACGGTGATTAACGTTTTAAACACTCTCAGCACGTGTTGTTTCAAACACTGCTGTTCTTGTTCGAAACATGAGATATATTATATGGGCAGTCACAGTTAAGAGAGAACAGTTTTCTCTGGATCATTTTATACTTTAACAAATAAAAATCGAATAGGCCATTTCCGAGTGTTCCCCAAACCTCTGTTCACAGCGAGATTAAGTGTGAAGCCATTTATATGAAAATAACGTTTTATTATCATGCAAATGAAACACGAAAGGGTTTGCAAACAGCCTCGTTTTGAAAGTGAGGGTTTTTGAAACTTGGAAAATGGCGCAACTCTACACCATCTGTATCAAGCAAGATCATCATATCTGAAATGGTCTCTTTCTGGAGAATTAAATAAATAGTATTCGGCTTTTATTTCCAAACGTTGCCGCCGTTGGATTCCAACGGTGCTTTCCTAAGCCGGGGGCCAATGTAAAAGGTTTTGAGAGAAAAATAATGGTGTTTGGGAAAAGGGGTAACTGACGCTAGATGGTTACTTACAGGGAGATTGCCAAAAAAGTCGACGGTATTTCATTTCAGTCTTTGTAGTAGTCAATACTGAACGCATCTTAGTTCAGTTCAGCTGATAAATTTTGTAGTGTTTTATGATGAAGAGGATTGAGTGACTATAATAAGGTTATCTGTAATAACATATAACCGTTATCCTCTTTTCAAAACTGCAGGTCTTAAAGGGAAACAGTTACCATGACACAGAGGTGTTGCACGTTTTTGTCCCACCCATTCAAGCACGCTACATCCGGGTACATCCTAGAAAGTGGCACGAGCATATTTCCATGAGAATGGAACTCTTAGGTTGCCCAGGTATTGGTTAGTTCTCTTTCGAAAAGAGCTTTAACAAGACCCAGGGACAAGAACGCGACACCTGTCAGTGGGTGAAGAGCTATACTATCTCCTACAGTAACGACGGCATCGCCTTCACAGCCTACAAGCAAAACGTGGTATGTAGAGAATAGAAATTGACTTTTGCCCTAGAGCTATCTGTAATAGAGGTAACCACGAAATACCGCGAAAAGGGCACCCCTGCCACACGATGCGTCAAAAAATGTAATGAGATATAATATAATTCCACAATATGTAGAGTACAGTTGATATTAAGAAACGTATTGGTACACTAGTGTCAACCGTCCATACATCATATCAACCTGACTAAACGGTGATTAACGTTTTAAACACTCTCAGCACGTGTTTTCAAACACTACTGTTCTTGTGTTAAACATTACATACATTATATGGGCAGTCACAGTTAAGAGAGAACAGTTTTCACTAGAACATTTTATACTTTAACAAATAAATTTCCGAGTGTTCCCCAAACCTCTGTTCAAAGCGAGATTAAGTGTGAAGCCATTTATATGAAAATAACTTTCTATTATCATGCAAATGAAACACGAAAGTGTTTACAATTAGCCTCGTTTTGAAAGTGAGGGTTTTTGAAACTTGGGAAATGGCGCAACTCTACACCATCTGCATCAAGCAAGGTCATCATGTCTGAATTAAGCAAATAGTATTCGGCTTTTATTTCCAAACGTTGCCGTCCTTGGATTCAAACAGTGCTTTCCGAAGCCGGGGGCCAATGTAGAAGGTTTTGAGAGAAAAATAATGGTGTTTGGGAAAAGGAGTAACTGACGGTAGATGGTTACTTACAGGGAGATTGCCAAAAAAGTCGACGGTATTTCATTGAAGTCTTTGTAGTAGTCAATACTGAACGCATCTTAGTTCAGTTCAGCTGATAAATTTTGTAGTGTTTTATGATGAAGAGGATTGAGTGACTATAATAAGGTTATCTGTAATAACATATAACCGTTATCCTCTTTTCAAAACTGCAGGTCTTAAAGGGAAACAGTGACCATGACACAGAGGTGTTGCACGTTTTTGTCCCACCCATTCAAGCACGCTACATCCGGGTATATCCTAGAAAGTGGCACGAGCATATTTCCATGAGAATGGAACTCTTAGGTTGCCCAGGTATTGGTTAGTTCTCTTTCGAAAAGAGCTTTAACAAACAAGGCGTACTCCGCCTTTCTTACTGACTAGGCTGACTCATTATACACTAGAAAGGACACTGCACGCCTTTTCTCTAAGTAATTTTATTCAAAGAAAATTGATCAAAGATTTTGTGATGAAAACCGCTGCACACAGTGTGGTAACAAGGTCTAACAATAACAGTCTATGTAGAGAATATATAAAATATATAGAGCGTTTTCACAAGACGTCACGGCAGCCATTTTGTTGTTCCAAAACAATGATACGGCGGCCATATTGCACTCTTAAACTGACATAGATACACTTATTCAATTTCAACTTTACGAACTGCTTATCCACTTATGCAGCCTTACCCGACTGCCAAAATAAAAATTCAACGCCTTATACGAGCAAACTATTCTCATGATCGAGCGCAAGCATGAAAAAGAATAAACTAACGTTACTGAGAAAGCTACCTTTCTATTATCCTTAATTTGTTTTACATAAATAAATAAGCGGAAACCTTTACTGTCTGTCATCACCTTACGATCAAAATATCGATTCCGGGTCTATATTTGATGCAATACGAGGGGTAGCCTGAGTATCAGGCGTTTCTGGGGAAAAGGGGAAATCTCCTCTCCCCTAGCCCCTAGCCCCTTAGGAAGGCCTGATACTCAGGCTATACGAGGGGGAGAACAAATATCTAATCAGTCAAAGTTTCTGTTGTTTACTGATAAATTCGGCCTAAAAGGTATCCCTAATCGCTCAACAACGTTTTGTAATACGCCGTTTAGAACTTCTTTTCGTATCACTTTTTTTGTTACTTTCAACGTCGAGTCGAAGACAGAAAGGGCAACTAGATGACTCAGCAATTATATTATAGCAGTAGTTTCATTGCTTGTTTATCGCGTTTTTTATTCTTTTCCAATACTTTCAGTGACGCCGAATCCAACAACCACATCGCCTACAACGACTCTCCCTCCAACAACGACTCTTTCTCCACCAACGACTATATCTCCAACAACAGCCGGACTTCCACCAGGTAACATTACCCAGGGGCGGATCCAGGATTTTTTTTAGGAGGGGGTGCACTTGTCTCTTACTCTACTTCAACACCAATAAACCACATAGCGTTTTTTTTTTTTTGCAGAATACCAGTTGTATTAGAAAACCGCAGGTCATCTCGGGGGGGTGCGCACCCCCTGCACCCTCCCCCTAGATCCGCCCCTGTTACCAGTATTTCTTACTTACCGCTATTTAGGCCTATTTAGTTGCAAGCTTGTTTGCTAGGTTTTTGGGTGTCTACTATTACTTGAACCTGAATATAAAAAGCCAGTGAGAAAGTAAAGATGACATTTACATGTTTGCGCGCTGTCGTCTTCATACTATAATGTAGTTACTTTCGATAACATGAGAATAGATTTGTAAGTTTACACCTGTTCGTGACTTCCGGCTACCCTTAGACTACGAGTAGTCCCCCATGTTTCCTCAGGGATAGTAGAGCGAGCGAAACGCGAGCGCGCGTGAAAATCACCCCACGCGTTTCACGCGCGCTCGCGTTTTGCTCACTCTACTATCCCTGAGGAAAAATGGGGGACTGCTCGTAGTCTAGGCTAACCTTTTCGCGTTGCCGTCCTCATTCTACATGAAGTTGATTTCGATAACATGAGAATAGAATTTGTAAGTTTACACATGTTCGTGACTTCCGGCTAACCTTTTCGCGTTGCCGTCCTCATTCTACATGAAGTTGATTTCGATAACATGAGAATAGAGTTTACAAGTTTACACATGTTCGTGACTTCCGGCTAACCTTTTTGCTTTGTCTTCCTCATACTACATGAAGTTGACTTCGATAACATGAGAATAGAATTTGTAAGTTTACACCTGTTCTTGACTTCCGGCTAACCTTTTTGCTTTGTCATCCTCATACTACATGAAGTTGACTTCGATAACATGAGAATAGAATTTGTAAGTTTACACCTGTTCGTGACTTCCGGCTAACCTTTTTGCTTTGTCATCCTCATACTACATGAAGTTGACTTCGATAACATGAGAATAGAATTTGTAAGTTTACACCTGTTCGTGACTTCCGGCTAACCTTTTTGCTTTGTCATCCTCATACTACATGAAGTTGACTTCGATAACATGAGAATAGAATTTGTAAGTTTACACATATTCGTGACTTCCGGCTAACATTTTCCATGGCACTATGGCCACGGTTAGCTGCAAACGTTCACTAGCTATTGCAGATTCTTCCAAGCTCAATAGTTAATACAGAGTCAACCTAAACATATTCTTGTTAAACAGACATGGATTTCTTAAATTCAATTTGAAAGCGCCTCCTTGTACGAAAGAAAATCTTTACGATCATATTTGTCTTAACTGATAGAAAAACTAATGTTTACTGAGGTGGTGGGCTGCAGGTCCAATGCTCCGAGATCGAATCCTACTCGTGCTGACCTGGAATTTTCATTCCTTAAAAATTGAAAAGAAATAGACTTTCATGAACATTTGACGAGCAGAAATTTCAAGAGACAGAGAAATTTCATGTTGGAAAGGGGAAATGTCATGTGAGAAGGAAATGTCAGTTTGGAGTATGGAGATATGAGGCATTTACATCATCACTTCAAGGTGTCTAATCTTGCTGAGTCAAATGCTGACTTGGGGCCTGTTTAATTAAGGAGGAAGGGTGACCCTATAAATGGCATTTATTCTGTGCAAAGTTTTACGATAAAACTAAAAGAGGATTCAAGGTCCTAGCGTTTTTATATCCTACTCGCATGGTAAGCAGTAGAAAGTGGTGAAATTGTGATTACTCAAACATCACGTCTGGACGAGGCCCGGGGGGGGGTACTTCCTTATAAGGGCTTAATGGGGACGCCTGAAACCACATTGATAAGGTAGATGCATAAATAGAAAGTGACTAAGTTGGGATCGCGAAAATTACATTTTCCAAAAAGTGACTAAGAGGGGTTCTATAATTGGCCCAAAAATAGACTATAATAGGATAGGGGCTCTGAGAGGCCAGGAAACATAAACCCAAGTACCCCCCCGGGGGGGGGGGGGTACGTGCTTTCCAAATCCAATTGACGTAAGTGATATCGTTGATTCCAATCTATACCAACCTAATCCTTTTTAACATTATACCGTTAAGAACAAGGCAGCACGTATAAAACGTCATACGTTTCCTGTTACGGTATATAAATTCCGCTTCTCAAGGAATAGAAACAAAATTAAATGGAGACACGGTCCGGCAGTGAAAATGAGTTTAACAAGACTGCTGTTTTTCCTTCCATTTTTTTGCTCCTTTTCGTCGGCCAAACGTAAGTAAAATGTAGTTCACTTCTGCAGTGTATAATTTTTGCAATACAGAAGTTCAAAGCCAGAATCAATCTGACCTGCTGAAACCAGTTGCAGTATGGTAAAATGATAGTTAAAGCTATCGGCGTTCCATTGCTATACTGATCTGTGGTTCACGAAGACCAATTTTACAAATCATAAAATAACAGTGCTAGGTTTTCTGGAAAATCCTGCAAGCCATGCAGTTAATTCGCAAATCGCGAGGTACTTTCTCCTAAAAGTGAATGTATAGTTTTTATTGGGATTCTTTAGTTTACTAAAGTCTTGTTTTCGGAGTTTGCTATGCTGTTCCGGCATTCCTGACCGAGTTCCAATACTTGTAAGGCTGGTTCCTTGTTTCGAAACCTACAGGCGGATTTGCAAAACTACCATTTTTCACGAATGAAATCTGCACCGTTTTCCAATTCATCGATTTTTGTTGCATAAAATTATCCCATCAGGGTCGTCCACCGCAATTATGCATCAGTCAATTCCACCTGCGCGCAGCCCCCGCCCCCGGCTACTGCGGGGAATTTGCCCTCCTTGTCAGTCCCGGGGGTATTTGCAACTTTTCGCACTGCCCGGGGGCTGGGCATTTGCCAACCCCGGGGCAATTCCCGAGCTTTTGACACGCACGCGGTTTCCTATCAGAATATAACTACACAGAAGGTTTTACTGGAAAAAAGGCTGATTGGCTCATCTGTCAAGGACAGGAATAAATTGAAGAGGGCTGTAAAGGCATGTTCTAGATTTTACGCATGCATTTCTTCATTGCTTATCAAGCCAGAATTACATAGCGAAATTGGAGCTATCGATGTGAATCAACGTTTTGGGGGTATTGAATCAAATTTCTGTTTATATTATTTGAAGAACATCCCTTCATATTTATAAAACTATTCATAACATATCACTTTACAGCGCTCCGTGAATTTTAATGACAATAATTTTATACTAAACCATAAATTGGTGCATGTCGTCGCGGCGTGAAGTCTTAATTAGAATCCTGGCGCTATTACAAGGGAAGACGTTAATTGAAACCGCACATTGAAAATCGCACATGAAAATGCTTAAAAAGGCACTATTCGACTGTGCGATCAATGAAAAATGTTGCAGTGTTGACGCAGGACGGGGCATTTGCCCTCTTTTTTCGTCCCCACCCCGGGGGATTTTACAGCTCAAGAGTCCCCATCCCCGGGAATTTGTCATCCAAGGCAAAATAAATGCTAATGCCCGGGGGTCAGTCTGGGAAGGGGGGGCTAAGCACAGGTGGAATTGACTGATGCATTATTCACGTGAAAACTTCTCGGCAAAAAACAAACAAAATATGGCCACGCGGATAGGAAAACTAATCACACCGATGGTAGATGGTCGCCAACAAGAGGTCGTCGCATTCGCAGGTTTGATGTTAACACTTTAGGTCCCAAGAGTGACCAACATCAATATTCTCCTAACAACACCAGCAGATCATCAAGAATCAAGAGTAAAGGTTATGAGAATTAATAAATTGATTACCAAAGGGAGAACGCTTTGATCTTAAACCAAATTCTCTCGACTATTTCTAAAGAAATGTACGGAGATCAGCCTGGAAAATTTTTGTACGTGGACCTTGGGGCTTAAAGGATTAAGAAACTCACGAGCCTCGATATAACCAAGGGCTAAGGCACCGGCCAAATTTGTCGCTATAATAAGGTATCGTTGTCAACGCTGTCGTTCTTTTTTACAGGAGCGTAAAGTATATACCTCTTATTAGCCGAGTTTTCGGTCCGCACTGTAAATTACGGACCGAGTTTTTTCCATCGATTTATGGCCCGCGTGCTTCGCGCTTGGGCCATAAATCGATGGAAAAAACGAAGCTTTTCAAGGTAAGTTTGTTGTCATTGTCGAAGATTCGTTCGTTAATTTTTTTGGGAAAACGTCTCGAATTACTGCCAGTTCAGCCTTGTCTTCAAGGGGTTCAAGCGAGATCAGCGTTAAAATTTTCAAACACGGACCATCTTTTCTTCCACGGAAAGGTTACGATTCAGTTTCTGCATCAGCTTCGTTCGCGTTCAAACAAAGCTAGGTTAAAATCTGGAAAGGCAAAATCAACATCCCAGTCCTCAGGGTTTACAGACATAGTTTAAGTATATTCGGTCAAAACTAAGAGCACTGTAAAATTAAAATTCACTTGCCAATGTGACGCTGGAGTCTTTTGAAAACTGGACATTGTGTCTGGCTCGCAGTCGCTTCTATCTTTCTTTCGTTGGTCTTTGGAAAAACACTGCAAATGACAAAGAAGCTCGTCAAGATGATCGGGTGCAGGCATGTTTGTTATCATATTTGTCGAAGAAATTACTCATTTTCTCTTAGGCAAACTTTGCAAATTCTGGCAGAGATTCGAGATGTGACATCTCGAACCTCTGCCAGTCGATTTTCGTCTTCTTAACTGTGTACTACGATAAAATTTTCAAACACTGACTAGAATCCTCTTCGATCATCGCCTTCGTGCACAAATAAACACACGGTTTAAAATGTTGAGGGACAAAGTCAAAATCTAAGCCCTCAAGGTTGATAGACGTCTTGTAACTTAATTTCAACGTTTTTTTTCCAAGGTAAAGAGATTTAGAGCTCCGAAATGAGCATTGTCTTTGAAATTTTGGTCCGTATAGCAAGTTACGGACCGCAAATTGAAAAACTGCACAGTGAAAACAGACTCAGCCATATAATAACGTTCGTTACACCGATCGACGACTTCGTCACAAGCAGTTTTTGTCACCATCGAGGTTCCATATTCATCTGGCCCAGCTAGCCTGTTTTAGGCTCCGAGATAGTCGAGTCCGCGATATTGAGAAAAACACCTCAGATCACGCACTCGTTCTTTTTTTTTTTTTTCTTTTTTCCATGCCTATTACCTATGTGAGAGCCTGGAACAGGCTATGGCCAAGACTGAAAGCGGAACTATTTTTTAAACAATAAACTTTAAACAACTGCACGCAGAGAAAAGTAAAAAAAAGTATACTCTCATTACAATAATTATCACTACCCTGGGTGCCAGGGCCCGGTTGCATAAAACGTCCGTAACAACTACGGGTACACGTACGTGCACTCGTAACATAAGTCAGTTGCATGAAATCACTTAAGTGGTCCACTTAGGGAATTCACTTAAGTGGTTGCACTTACGATTTTCGTAAGTGTTCACTTAAATGTCGTTTATGCAACAGAAATTGCGGGTGTTGCATAAAACTTTTTTTACGCGAAAAATAGCACGTATATTTACGGGACCTATGTAGGTCCCGTATCGTTACTTTTTTTACTAAATTTAACGAAATCTTTTACTGAGAAGTGAAAAAAAGTATTTTTCTTCACATAATTCGTTCTAATGCGCTTTGTTAACCTCCGATGTACACTTTCGTGAAAAAAGAAGAAGAACTATAATTTTCAGTAGATATTGAAGAAAAATAACGTTTGCATGCAAATTTCATTTTTTGAGGGGCTTAAAAGTGTTCGAAACGGCTTTTAACTTTCTTTACACTCACCGATGGTTAGCTTAAAAGTAAAGAATGAGTCATTAATAAAGTACTATATCAAGGTTACGTGTGCTCTTAAGTGAGCCCGTAAGTTACCACGTAAAACAGAAACTTACGAGAGTGCTAAGTGTGTTCCATGCAACACCCGTAAGTGTACCCATAACGGATTCGTAAGTGACCTACTTAAGTGAGCACTTAAGTACAGGTTTTATGCAACCGGGCCCTGAGCCTTTTCTAGCGCGGTTTCCGGTTTCTGTCAAGTCTTTTTCTCGCGGCTTCGGCCTTCGGCCAACACCGAAAATTTCCGCCGCACGCGAGAAAAACCTCTGGTACCCAGGGTAGCGGACACCCACGGGAAGCGAAAATGGTTTCCGTTACTGCATGGAGCTGGCCGGCACTACAATGGTTCTCAAAAGTGGCCACTGGAGTGAAAGGGTTACGTGCCCGCTAACGACGGCTTGCACAACTACAAATAAACATTGGAAATCCAAAACGTAAAACGGGTTTGCTAGTGTTTGGCTATACAGTTGTTTTGACAATGCTGTAATTCGGTCACAAGCATAAAACTGAATTGGTATTTTAATGAGTGCTTTTATTGTCTCGGGTACAGGGGGTTCTTCGGTGTCATCCGCTGGCCAACAAATCTCCGAAGGCCAACGACACAAGCGGGTCAATACAAAGGCTTGACGGAAGCCGGAAATCACGTCAGATAAGGTCTCTGGCAACCACACCATACTTCACAAAAGGTATCGAAGCGGAACAAGCGCTGGCATAAGAAAGGGAAAATTAACCAAAAAGCGACTAATGTAAGCTTAACAACAAGGAAATAATCTCTGAAAGAACGTACTCAGTTAAGTCAAATTCGTACAAAAATAGTAAATGTTCCGACAAAAATAAACAACCAAAAAATGAATTTTGTTGGTCGCTGAAACTTCACTTAAGACTCAGAACTGAACCTTAAAAAAACGGTGTCGCTCAGGTCCCGGTTGTTCATAAGTTGGATAGCGTTATCCACCGGATAAATCACTATCCAGCGGATAAGTAATGGAGAAACTTCTTGCACTGTCCACGCGGCACTGGAAAGAGATTTATCCGGCGGATAGCGCGATCCGACCTTTGGACAACTAAGGTCTGGTCTTCCACTTACATACAACAAAAATTTCATGCTCCTATTCAAATAAAAATTGTTTGGGAAGATCTCCAAAATTGGTTTTGTTTCAGAAACAATAATATATTTCCAGTCTATAGCTTCAATGTAACATTAGTAGAGATAAGAAACAGTAGAAGTAAGTAAGAAACAAACTTTCTCATTAAACTCCCGAAGACCCGTATCTTCGAGTTACACAACTTTGCTTCAATCAAAAGTTGTGAAAAGAATCAACTAAACTCATTTGTCAAAAGAGAGCAGAGCAGTTCTTTCTCCACAGATTCAAATTTTTTTGTGGCCAACTCGTTAGAGACATTTTCGGAAAATGGTGACTGTTTATTTCTTTTTTCTCCTCTTTAATATTTCCCTCACCATATTCACTAATATTGAATAAAACTCTGAAAATTACGAAATAACAGTGTAGTCTCTCGACAACCGTTGCAAATTCCCTAAAAACAAACCACACCATTATCTATAAAAAGACTCTGTAACATCACAACCATGACGACTAACCTTATTACAAAACCTTAAACAATAAACTCGTAGACTATTAAAAAAGTGATTCTCTAAGCCCACACAACCATAGGACTAGAATATAAAAACATTCCCGATGCCAATATCACAGGCAGCGAACTTAAGAAAAAAAAAAGACTTACACTAGTAGGACTCTGTGGCGACCTATTGAAAGCACACTCACCTTTTCAAAACAATACAACTCTTAACTTCTACTAAAGCCAACTTAAATAGTTCATTCTCTGTGTATAGCATGTTCAGACCCTCTCGGACTGGAAAACGAAAAAATTACCGATGCTCAGATCACAGCGTCAACCGAATTTAACTCTGCACACGGCGCCACCAATGGCAGACTCAATTTCAAGGCTGGAGGGGGTAAGACTGGCGCATGGTCCGCCCGCACAAATGACGTTCATCAGTGGCTACAAGTGGATCTTGGAGCTAAAACCAAGGTGACAGGAATACAGATCCAGGGACGACAAGACGCGGATCAATGGGTTACGAGCTTTACTATCTCCTACAGCAGCGACGGCATCACCTATACATCTTATGAGAACAGCAAGGTATGGAAAAAAATGAAATTGTAGCAAAAGAAACTCAAGAAAATGACTGATTAAATCTCGACTCACTAACATGAAAGTGTCTTAAATCTAGGGCCCACATTCAAAACTTACCATCGCAGTTACATCCCACAAGTCACTAACTAGTTTAACCTTAACACTTCTCCATCATTTACCTGCTCCAGGTTTTTAATGGAAACACGGACCGCAACACCGTGGTTTTGAATGTTTTACACCCTTCCATAGATGCACGCTACATTCGGGTGCATCCTAAGACGTGGCGTGGCCATATTTCTATGAGGATGGAACTCTTAGGATGTCCGTCAGGTACTGACAATCTTGTTCGCTTTCTTCTTAATTAACAAACAACTTCCCACTTCCTTTTACCACAGCGGTACACAATTTACTCGCATAGTCTTTCGACGACAGTTCACTCCTCTTATTATTACGTAGTCAAAGGCCCAAATAATTTCTTTTACAATTATGTAATCAATTTTATGGAATGACGTGTTGTGCCTTTAACCTAAGTATCATCCATAGGAAATACGTGACCTACGAAAATCAAAAAGGATCTATTTTTGAACAAATGCAATTTTACAAACAACGCTATAGCAACAATGAGACTTCAAAAGAATTTTTTTGCATGTGGAACTTTTACAACAATTTTTCGGACATTGTGCTGTGAATGATAAACCACAGGAAAGTGCAAGTAGGAATAAAAATTGCAAGTCCTTAACGCAATAATCGTGCAAAAACAATGGAACATCAACTAGCACTATAGTTGTCTAAACAAATGTATTCTCTTTGTATAGCATGTTCGGACCCTCTCGGGATGGAGAGCAGAAAAATAACCGATGGCCAGATCACAGCTTCAACGGAATTCAACTCTGCACACGGCGCCACCAATGGCAGACTCAATTTCAAGGCTGGAGGGGGTAAGACTGGCGCGTGGTCCGCCCGCACAAATGACGTTCATCAGTGGCTACAAGTGGATCTTGGAGCTAAAACCGAGGTGACAGGGATACAGATCCAGGGACGACAAGAAGCGTATCAATGGGTTACGAGCTTTACTATCTCCTACAGCAGCGACGGCACCACCTATACATCTTATCAGAACAGCAAGGTATGGAAAAAAATGAAATTGTAGCAAGAGAAACTTAAGCAAATGACTAATTAAATCTCGACTCACTGACATGAAATTGTCTCAAATCTCAGGCCCACCTTAAGAAAAAACTTAGCACCACTGTTACACTCCACAAGTCACTAACTAGTTTAAGGTGGCTCCGTGATTAACACAAGAGCATTTAGCTGTGACAAATTTTCCGTCATAACTTTTTCGATTTTAACGCGATGGCTGCGAAACTTTGCAATTAAGAACAGATATCAGTCGGCAATAATACGAAATATTCCGATTTCATTGATGGTAAGTATTTCTTGAGAAATTAGCGCTTAAAAGGACCCTACTGTTCAAAGAAAATCGCGTCTAGTAAAAAATTTTGCATATATGTTTTACTGAAATTTCTGGTATCGGCCTTAATTGATATAATAAATATGCCAGAGGAATTTCAGAAAAATCGTTGGAGCAGAAGTCCGTAACTAAAAGTCGGTCAAAATTCAGCTGTGAAATTGTTTTGGAATTTCAAAAATAAATTACTATCAGGAAGAAGGAGACACCAGTTTCAATTTTCGGGACAAGCAACTTCAGTGTGTTTCCTAATTTTGAAAACAGAAGCCGATTGCCTATCGTGCTATTCTTTAAAAGGTACTTTTCAGTTTTAGAAGCACTATAAATTGCTCCAAACTTTGCTCTGACATCGAATGACTTGTTCCTCGACATTTTTAAAATATCCCTTGGCAGTTTTGGTTTAAACTCCTGCTACATACATTTTGATGTATTGCAAAGCATCCCCAACGGCTTTTCCTACTTTACGTTGTTTCCAATTCAGGAAAAAGGTATTGGGATTGTAAGCTACCTAGTATCGAAGCTCAGATAGAACTGTCCAGTACCTTTGTTTATGACCAGAAAATGAGCACGAGCGGCAGCTCTGCGAGGAATTCGCACCTCAACCAGGGGGGACGAGTGACAATGATGCCCATGTCTGTGAGCCGATCTGTATAAACATGTATAATTGCAGAGCAAAACATAATAATCAAGAAAAAAATACCCATTCATTGAAGGAAGGAGTGACAAAAAGTTGTAAATTTATTCACGGGTAGTATTTTTGCGATAATTTTATTTTGCACTGTGATGTTATTTGGTTCACAAGCATGGTCATCATTGTCGTTCGTCCCCCCTGGGTGAGGTGCGAATTCCACGCAGAACTGCCGCTCGTGCTCATTTTGTAGTCATAAACAAAGGTGCTGGACAGTTCTTTCTGAGCTCTGATACGAGGTAGCGTCCAATCTCAATTCTTTTTTCCTGAGTTGGAAGCAACGAACGGCAGTAAAAGTCGTTGAAAATGCATGGCAATACATCAAAATGTATGCAGCAGGAGTTTGAGCCAAAATTGCCAAGGGATATTTTAAAACTGTTGACGAACAAGTCATTCTACTTCAGAGCAAGGTTTGGAGCAATTTATAGTTCTTCTAAAACTAAAAAGTACCTTTCAAAGAATAGCACGATAGGCAATCGGCTTTTGCTTTAAGAATTAGCAAGCGTTGAATTTACTTGTCCCGAAAATTCAAACTGGTGGCTCCTTCTACCTGATAGTAATTTATTTTTGAAATTCCAAAACAATTTCACAGCTGAATTTTGACCGGCTTTTAGTTACGGACTTCTGCTGCAACGATTTTTCTGAAATTCCTCTGGCATATTTATTATATCAATTAAAGTCGATACCAGAAATTTCAGTAAAAAATATCAGCAAAATTTTTTACTAGACGCGATTTTCTTTGAACAGTAGGGTCTTTTTAAGCACTAATTTCTCAAGAAATATTTACCATCAGTGAAATCGGAATATTTTGTGTTATTACCGAATGATATCTGTTGTTAATTGCAAAGTTTCGCAGCCATCGCGTTAAAAACCAAAAAGTTATGACGGAAAATTTGTCACAGTTAAATGCTCTTGTATTAATTACGGAGCCACCTTAACCTTAACACTTCTCCATCATTTCCCTGCTCCAGGTTTTTAATGGAAACACAGACCGCAACACCGTGGTTTTGAACGTTTTGCACCCTTCCATAGATGCACGCTACATTCGGGTGCATCCTAAGACGTGGCGTGGCCATATATCTATGAGGATGGAACTTTTAGGATGTCCGTCAGGTACTAATATTTTCGTTTTTATTTTCTTTGCAATAAACAAACTGGTTTCCACTTAATCTACAAAAGCGCAAAACTATGTCCTCGCACACTCATTCAACTACAGTTCGGTCTTAATGGTCTTGGACAATTCAAAGAGCCGAATATGCAATCAATTTGACAGCAAAACCTATTATCCCCTTACCTTATCATAATTACAAAAGATAGGGGCTTCAAAAATTAAAAGGGAATTACTTACAAACTCATGCAATTTTACAAACAACCCTTCAGCAACAATACTGAACTGTGTTTTAAGTGAAGTCTTAAACTTTCGGTGACTTTTCTACACCGTGATATGAAAAATACGCCAAAAACATAAACAAGTAGGCATCCAAATTCAAGTCCAAAAATCAGCTATCATTATAACCTTGTAAAACACTCTCCCTCAGCAAGAAAAAAGGGCTAATTCTTTCGACACTTGACCCTACCACATATACTCAACACACGCATCCGCTCAAAAACAATTAGCTTAAACTTCCACTATTGTCCCTTAAAATAATAATGTCTTCTCTGTGCATAGCATGTTTCAATCCCCTCGGGATGGAGAGCAGAAAAATAACTGATGGCCAGATCCAAGCTTCAACCGAATTCAACTCTGCACACGGCGCCACCAATGGCAGACTCAATTTCAAGGCTGGAGGGGGTAAGACTGGCGCATGGTCAGCCCGCACAAATGACGTTCATCAGTGGCTACAAGTGGATCTTGGAGCTAAAACCGAGGTGACAGGGATACAGATCCAGGGACGACAAGAAGCGTATCAATGGGTTACGAGCTTTACTATCTCCTACAGCAGCGACGGCACCACCTATACATCTTATCAGAACAGCAAGGTATGGAAAAAAATGAAATTGTAGCAAGAGAAACTTAAGCAAATGACTAATTAAATGTCGACTCACTGACATGAAATTGTCTCAAATCTCAGGCCCACATTAAAAAAAAAACTTAGCAGTACTGTTACACTCCACAAGTCACTAACTAGTTTAACCTTAACACTTCTCCATCATTTACCTGCTCCAGGTTTTTACTGGAAACACGGACCGCAACACCGTGGTTTTGAACGTTTTGCACCCTTCCATAGATGCACGCTACATTCGGGTGCATCCTAAGACGTGGAATAGCCATATATCTATGAGGATGGAACTTTTAGGATGTCCGTCAGGTACTAATATTTCCGTTTTTATTTTCTTTTCAAAAAAACTAACTGGTTTCCACTTAATCTACAAAAGCGCAAAACTATCTCCTCGCACACTCATTCAACTACAGTTCGGTCTTAATGGTCTTGGACAATTCAAAGAGCCGAATATGCAATCAATTTGACAGCAAAACCTATTATCCCCTTACCTTATCATAATTACAAAAGATAGGGGCTTCAAAAATTAAAAGGGAATTACTTACAAACTCATGCAATTTTACAAAC
This sequence comes from Porites lobata, assembly GCA_942486035.1. Taxonomy (NCBI): domain Eukaryota; kingdom Metazoa; phylum Cnidaria; class Anthozoa; order Scleractinia; family Poritidae; genus Porites; species Porites lobata. The sequence continues at coordinate 2,263,265 of CALNXK010000016.1, forward strand.
AACCCTTCAGCAACAATACTGAACTGTGTTTTACGTGAGGTCTTAAACTTTCGGTGACTTTTCTACACCGTGATATGAAAAATACGCCAAAAACATAAAAAAGTAGGCATCCAAATTCAAGTCCAAAAATCAGCTATCATTATAACCTTGTAAAACACTCTCCCTCAGCAAGAAAAAAGGGCTAATTCTTTCGACACTTGACCCTACCACATATACTCAACACACGCATCCGCTCAAAAACAATTAGCTTAAACTTCCACTATTGTCCCTTAAAATAATAATGTCTTCTCTGTGCATAGCATGTTTCAACCCCCTCGGGATGGAGAGCAGAAAAATAACTGATGGCCAGATCAAAGCTTCAACCGAATTCAACTCTGCACACGGCGCCACCAATGGCAGACTCAATTTCAAGGCTGGAGGGGGTAAGACTGGCGCATGGTCAGCCCGCACAAATGACGTTCATCAGTGGCTACAGGTGGATCTTGGAGCTAAAACCGAGGTGACAGGGATACAGATCCAGGGACGACAAGAAGCGTATCAATGGGTTACGAGCTTTACTATCTCCTACAGCAGCGACGGCACCACGTATACATCTTATCAGAACAGCAAGGTATGGAAAAAAAATGAAATTGTAGCAAGGGAAACTTAAGCAAATGACTAATTAAATCTCGACTCACTGACATGAAATTGTCTCAAATCTCAGGCCCACAATAAAAAAAAAACTTAGCAGTACTGTTACACTCCACAAGTCACTAACTAGTTTAACCTTAACACTTCTCCATCATTTACCTGCTCCAGGTTTTTACTGGAAACACGGACCGCAACACCGTGGTTTTGAACGTTTTGCACCCTTCCATAGATGCACGCTACATTCGGGTGCATCCTAAGACGTGGAATAGCCATATATCTATGAGGATGGAACTTTTAGGATGTCCGTCAGGTACTAATATTTCCGTTTTTATTTTCTTTTCAAAAAAACTAACTGGTTTCCACTTAATCTACAAAAGCGCAAAACTATCTCCTCGCACACTCATTCAACTACAGTTCGGTCTTAATGGTCTTGGACAATTCAAAGAGCCGAATATGCAATCAATTTGACAGCAAAACCTATTATCCCCTTACCTTATCATAATTACAAAAGATAGGGGCTTCAAAAATTAAAAGGGAATTACTTACAAACTCATGCAATTTTACAAACAACCCTTCAGCAACAATACTGAACTGTGTTTTACGTGAGGTCTTAAACTTTCGGTGACTTTTCTACACCGTGATATGAAAAATACGCCAAAACATAAAAAAGTAGGCATCCAAATTCAAGTCCAAAAATCAGCTATCATTATAACCTTGTAAAACACTCTCCCTCAGCAAGAAAAAAAGGGCTAATTCTTTCGACACTTGACCCTACCACATATACTCAACACACGCATCCGCTCAAAAACAATTAGCTTAAACTTCCACTATTGTCCCTTAAAATAATAATGTCTTCTCTGTGCATAGCATGTTTCAATCCCCTCGGGATGGAGAGCAGAAAAATAACTGATGGCCAGATCCAAGCTTCAACCGAATTCAACTCTGCACACGGCGCCACCAATGGCAGACTCAATTTCAAGGCTGGAGGGCGTAAGACTGGCGCGTGGTCCGCCCGCACAAATGACGTTCATCAGTGGCTACAAGTGGATCTTGGAGCTAAAACCGAGGTGACAGGAATACAGATCCAGGGACGACAAGAAGCGTATCAATGGGTTACGAGCTTTACTATCTCCTACAGCAGCGACGGCACCACGTATACATCTTATCAGAACAGCAAGGTATGGAAAAAAATGAAATTGTAGCAAGAGAAACTTAAGCAAATGACTAATTAAATGTCGACTCACTGACATGAAATTGTCTCAAATCTCAGGCCCACATTAAAAAAAAAACTTAGCAGTACTGTTACACTCCACAAGTCACTAACTAGTTTAACCTTAACACTTCTCCATCATTTACCTGCTCCAGGTTTTTACTGGAAACACGGACCGCAACACCGTGGTTTTGAACGTTTTGCACCCTTCCATAGATGCACGCTACATTCGGGTGAATCCTAAGACGTGGAATAGCCATATATCTATGAGGATGGAACTTTTAGGATGTCCGTCAGGTACTAATATTTCCGTTTTTATTTTCTTTTCAAAAAAAAAAACTAACTGGTTTCCACTTAATCTACAAAAGCGCAAAACTATCTCCTCGCACACTCATTCAACTACAGTTCGGTCTTAATGGTCTTGGACAATTCAAAGAGCCGAATATGCAATCAATTTGACAGCAAAACCTATTATCCCCTTACCTTATCATAATTACAAAAGATAGGGGCTTCAAAAATTAAAAGGGAATTACTTACAAACTCATGCAATTTTACAAACAACCCTTCAGCAACAATACTGAACTGTGTTTTTACGTGAGGTCTTAAACTTTCGGTGACTTTTCTACACCGTGATATGAAAAATACGCCAAAAACATAAAAAAGTAGGCATCCAAATTCAAGTCCAAAAATCAGCTATCATTATAACCTTGTAAAACACTCTCCCTCAGCAAGAAAAAAGGGCTAATTCTTTCGACACTTGACCCTACCACATATACTCAACACACGCATCCGCTCAAAAACAATTAGCTTAAACTTCCACTATTGTCCCTTAAAATAATAATGTCTTCTCTGTGCATAGCATGTTTCAATCCCCTCGGGATGGAGAGCAGAAAAATAACTGATGGTCAGATCCAAGCTTCAACCGAATTCAACTCTGCACACGGCGCCACCAATGGCAGACTCAATTTCAAGGCTGGAGGGGGTAAGACTGGCGCGTGGTCCGCCCGCACAAATGACGTTCATCAGTGGCTACAAGTGGATCTTGGAGCTAAAACCGAGGTGACAGGAATACAGATCCAGGGACGACAAGAAGCGTATCAATGGGTTACGAGCTTTACTATCTCCTACAGCAGCGACGGCACCACGTATACATCTTATCAGAACAGCAAGGTATGGAAAAAAATGAAATTGTAGCAAGAGAAACTTAAGCAAATGACTAATTAAATGTCGACTCACTGACATGAAATTGTCTCAAATCTCAGGCCCACATTAAAAAAAAAACTTAGCAGTACTGTTACACTCCACAAGTCACTAACTAGTTTAACCTTAACACTTCCCATCGTTTACCTGCTCCAGGTTTTTACTGGAAACACGGACCGCAACACCGTGGTTTTGAACGTTTTGCACCCTTCCATAGATGCACGCTACATTCGGGTGAATCCTAAGACGTGGAATAGCCATATATCTATGAGGATGGAACTTTTAGGATGTCCGTCAGGTACTAATATTTCCGTTTTTATTTTCTTTTCAAAAAAACTAACTGGTTTCCACTTAATCTACAAAAGCGCAAAACTATCTCCTCGCACACTCATTCAACTACAGTTCGGTCTTAATGGTCTTGGACAATTCAAAGAGCCGAATATGCAATCAATTTGACAGCAAAACCTATTATCCCCTTACCTTATCATAATTACAAAAGATAGGGGCTTCAAAAATTAAAAGGGAATTACTTACAAACTCATGCAATTTTACAAACAACCCTTCAGCAACAATACTGAACTGTGTTTTACGTGAGGTCTTAAACTTTCGGTGACTTTTCTACACCGTGATATGAAAAATACGCCAAAAACATAAAAAAGTAGGCATCCAAATTCAAGTCCAAAAATCAGCTATCATTATAACCTTGTAAAACACTCTCCCTCAGCAAGAAAAAAGGGCTAATTCTTTCGACACTTGACCCTACCACATATACTCAACACACGCATCCGCTCAAAAACAATTAGCTTAAACTTCCACTATTGTCCCTTAAAATAATAATGTCTTCTCTGTGCATAGCATGTTTCAATCCCCTCGGGATGGAGAGCAGAAAAATAACTGATGGCCAGATCCAAGCTTCAACCGAATTCAACTCTGCACACGGCGCCACCAATGGCAGACTCAATTTCAAGGCTGGAGGGCGTAAGACTGGCGCGTGGTCCGCCCGCACAAATGACGTTCATCAGTGGCTACAAGTGGATCTTGGAGCTAAAACCGAGGTGACAGGAATACAGATCCAGGGACGACAAGAAGCGTATCAATGGGTTACGAGCTTTACTATCTCCTACAGCAGCGACGGCACCACGTATACATCTTATCAGAACAGCAAGGTATGGAAAAAAATGAAATTGTAGCAAGAGAAACTTAAGCAAATGACTAATTAAATGTCGACTCACTGACATGAAATTGTCTCAAATCTCAGGCCCACATTAAAAAAAAAAAAAAAACTTAGTACTGTTACACTCCACAAGTCACTAACTAGTTTAACCTTAACACTTCTCCATCATTTACCTGCTCCAGGTTTTTACTGGAAACACGGACCGCAACACCGTGGTTTTGAACGTTTTGCACCCTTCCATAGATGCACGCTACATTCGGGTGAATCCTAAGACGTGGAATAGCCATATATCTATGAGGATGGAACTTTTAGGATGTCCGTCAGGTACTAATATTTCCGTTTTTATTTTCTTTTCAAAAAAACTAACTGGTTTCCACTTAATCTACAAAAGCGCAAAACTATCTCCTCGCACACTCATTCAACTACAGTTCGGTCTTAATGGTCTTGGACAATTCAAAGAGCCGAATATGCAATCAATTTGACAGCAAAACCTATTATCCCCTTACCTTATCATAATTACAAAAGATAGGGGCTTCAAAAATTAAAAGGGAATTACTTACAAACTCATGCAATTTTACAAACAACCCTTCAGCAACAATACTGAACTGTGTTTTACGTGAGGTCTTAAACTTTCGGTGACTTTTCTACACCGTGATATGAAAAATACGCCAAAAACATAAAAAGTAGGCATCCAAATTCAAGTCCAAAAATCAGCTATCATTATAACCTTGTAAAACACTCTCCTCAGCAAGAAAAAAAAAAGCTAATTCTTTCGACACTTGACCCTACCACATATACTCAACACACGCATCCGCTCAAAACAATTAGCTTAAACTTCCACTATTGTCCCTTAAAATAATAATGTCTTCTCTGTGCATAGCATGTTTCAATCCCCTCGGGATGGAGAGCAGAAAAATAACTGATGGCCAGATCCAAGCTTCAACCGAATTCAACTCTGCACACGGCGCCACCAATGGCAGACTCAATTTCAAGGCTGGAGGGGGTAAGACTGGCGCGTGGTCCGCCCGCACAAATGACGTTCATCAGTGGCTACAAGTGGATCTTGGAGCTAAAACCGAGGTGACAGGAATACAGATCCAGGGACGACAAGAAGCGTATCAATGGGTTACGAGCTTTACTATCTCCTACAGCAGCGACGGCACCACCTATACATCTTATCAGAACAGCAAGGTATGGAAAAAAATGAAATTGTAGCAAGAGAAACTTAAGCAAATGACTAATTAAATGTCGACTCACTGACATGAAATTGTCTCAAATCTCAGGCCCACATTAAAAAAAAACTTAGCAGTACTGTTACACTCCACAAGTCACTAACTAGTTTAACCTTAACACTTCTCCATCATTTACCTGCTCCAGGATTTTACTGGAAACACGGACCGCAACACCGTGGTTTTGAACGTTTTGCACCCTTCCATAGATGCACGCTACATTCGGGTGAATCCTAAGACGTGGAATAGCCATATATCTATGAGGATGGAACTTTTAGGATGTCCGTCAGGTACTAATATTTCCGTTTTTATTTTCTTTTCAAAAAAACTAACTGGTTTCCACTTAATCTACAAAAGCGCAAAACTATCTCCTCGCACACTCATTCAACTACAGTTCGGTCTTAATGGTCTTGGACAATTCAAAGAGCCGAATATGCAATCAATTTGACAGCAAAACCTATTATCCCCTTACCTTATCATAATTACAAAAGATAGGGGCTTCAAAAATTAAAAGGGAATTACTTACAAACTCATGCAATTTTACAAACAACCCTTCAGCAACAATACTGAACTGTGTTTTACGTGAGGTCTTAAACTTTCGGTGACTTTTCTACACCGTGATATGAAAAAATACGCCAAAAACATAAAAAAGTAGGCATCCAAATTCAAGTCCAAAAATCAGCTATCATTATAACCTTGTAAAACACTCTCCTCAGCAAGAAAAAAAGGCTAATTCTTTCGACACTTGACCCTACCACATATACTCAACACACGCATCCGCTCAAAAACAATTAGCTTAAACTTCCACTATTGTCCCTTAAAATAATAATGTCTTCTCTGTGCATAGCATGTTTCAATCCCCTCGGGATGGAGAGCAAAAATAACTGATGGCCAGATCCAAGCTTCAACCGAATTCAACTCTGCACACGGCGCCACCAATGGCAGACTCAATTTCAAGGCTGGAGGGGGTAAGACTGGCGCGTGGTCCGCCCGCACAAATGACGTTCATCAGTGGCTACAAGTGGATCTTGGAGCTAAAACCGAGGTGACAGGAATACAGATCCAGGGACGACAAGAAGCGTATCAATGGGTTACGAGCTTTACTATCTCCTACAGCAGCGACGGCACCACCTATACATCTTATCAGAACAGCAAGGTATGGAAAAAAAATGAAATTGTAGCAAGAGAAACTTAAGCAAATGACTAATTAAATGTCGACTCACTGACATGAAATTGTCTCAAATCTCAGGCCCACATTAAAAAAAAACTTAGCAGTACTGTTACACTCCACAAGTCACTAACTAGTTTAACCTTAACACTTCTCCATCATTTACCTGCTCCAGGATTTTACTGGAAACACGGACCGCAACACCGTGGTTTTGAACGTTTTGCACCCTTCCATAGATGCACGCTACATTCGGGTGAATCCTAAGACGTGGAATAGCCATATATCTATGAGGATGGAACTTTTAGGATGTCCGTCAGGTACTAATATTTCCGTTTTTATTTTCTTTTCAAAAAAACTAACTGGTTTCCACTTAATCTACAAAAGCGCAAAACTATCTCCTCGCACACTCATTCAACTACAGTTCGGTCTTAATGGTCTTGGACAATTCAAAGAGCCGAATATGCAATCAATTTGACAGCAAAACCTATTATCCCCTTACCTTATCATAATTACAAAAGATAGGGGCTTCAAAAATTAAAAGGGAATTACTTACAAACTCATGCAATTTTACAAACAACCCTTCAGCAACAATACTGAACTGTGTTTTACGTGAGGTCTTAAACTTTCGGTGACTTTTCTACACCGTGATATGAAAAATACGCCAAAAACATAAAAAAGTAGGCATCCAAATTCAAGTCCAAAAATCAGCTATCATTATAACCTTGTAAAACACTCTCCCTCAGCAAGAAAAAAGGGCTAATTCTTTCGACACTTGACCCTACCACATATACTCAACACACGCATCCGCTCAAAAACAATTAGCTTAAACTTCCACTATTGTCCCTTAAAATAATAATGTCTTCTCTGTGCATAGCATGTTTCAATCCCCTCGGGATGGAGAGCAGAAAAATAACTGATGGCCAGATCCAAGCTTCAACCGAATTCAACTCTGCACACGGCGCCACCAATGGCAGACTCAATTTCAAGGCTGGAGGGGGTAAGACTGGCGCGTGGTCCGCCCGCACAAATGACGTTCATCAGTGGCTACAAGTGGATCTTGGAGCTAAAACCGAGGTGACAGGAATACAGATCCAGGGACGACAAGAAGCGTATCAATGGGTTACGAGCTTTACTATCTCCTACAGCAGCGACGGCACCACGTATACATCTTATCAGAACAGCAAGGTATGGAAAAAAATGAAATTGTAGCAAGAGAAACTTAAGCAAATGACTAATTAAATGTCGACTCACTGACATGAAATTGTCTCAAATCTCAGGCCCACATTAAAAAAAAACTTAGCAGTACTGTTACACTCCACAAGTCACTAACTAGTTTAACCTTAACACTTCTCCATCATTTACCTGCTCCAGGATTTTACTGGAAACACGGACCGCAACACCGTGGTTTTGAACGTTTTGAACCCTTCCATAGATGCACGCTACATTCGGGTGAATCCTAAGACGTGGAATAGCCATATATCTATGAGGATGGAACTTTTAGGATGTCCGTCAGGTACTAATATTTCCGTTTTTATTTTCTTTTCAAAAAAACTAACTGGTTTCCACTTAATCTACAAAAGCGCAAAACTATCTCCTCGCACACTCATTCAACTACAGTTCGGTCTTAATGGTCTTGGACAATTCAAAGAGCCGAATATGCAATCAATTTGACAGCAAAACCTATTATCCCCTTACCTTATCATAATTACAAAAGATAGGGTCTTCAAAAATTAAAAGGGAATTACTCAAAAACTCATGAAATTTTACAAACAACCCTTCAGCAACAATACTGAACTGTGTTTTAAGTGAAGTCTTAAACTTTCGGTGACTTTTCTACACCGTGATATGAAAAATACGCCAAAAACATAAACAAGTAGGCATCCAAATTCAAGTCCAAAAATCAGCTATCATTATAACCTTGTAAAACATTCTCCCTCAGCAAGAAAAAAGGGCTAATTCTTTCGAAACTTGACACTACCACATATACTCAACACACGCATCCGCTCAAAAACAATTAGCTTAAACTTCCACTATTGTCCCTTAAAATAATAATGTCTTCTCTGTGCATAGCATGTTTCAACCCCCTCGGGATGGAGAGCAGAAAAATAACTGATGGCCAGATCCAAGCTTCAACCGAATTCAACTCTGCACACGGCGCCACCAATGGCAGACTCAATTTCAAGGCTGGAGGGGGTAAGACTGACGCGTGGTCCGCCCGCACAAATGACGTTCATCAGTGGCTACAAGTGGATCTTGGAGCTAAAACCGAGGTGACAGGAATACAGATCCAGGGACGACAAGAAGCGGATCAATGGGTTACGAGCTTTACTATCTCCTACAGCAGCGACGGCACCACGTATACATCTTATCAGAACAGCAAGGTATGGAAAAAAATGAAATTGTAGCAAGAGAAACTTAAGCAAATGACTAATTAAATGTCGACTCACTGACATGAAATTGTCTCAAATCTCAGGCCCACATTAAAAAAAAAACTTAGCAGTACTGTTACACTCCACAAGTCACTAACTAGTTTAACCTTAACACTTCTCCATCGTTTACCTGCTCCAGGTTTTTACTGGAAACACGGACCGCAACACCGTGGTTTTGAACGTTTTGCACCCTTCCATAGATGCACGCTACATTCGGGTGCATCCTAAGACGTGGAATGGCCATATATCTATGAGGATGGAACTTTTAGGATGTCCGTCAGGTACTAATATTTCCGTTTTTATTTTCTTTTCAAAAAAACTAACTGGTTTCCACTTAATCTACAAAAGCGCAAAACTATCTCCTCGCACACTCATTCAACTACAGTTCGGTCTTAATGGTCTTGGACAATTCAAAGAGCCGAATATGCAATCAATTTGACAGCAAAACCTATTATCCCCTTACCTTATCATAATTACAAAAGATAGGGTCTTCAAAAATTAAAAGGGAATTACTCAAAAACTCATGAAATTTTACAAACAACCCTTCAGCAACAATACTGAACTGTGTTTTAAGTGAGGTCTTAAACTTTCGGTGACTTTTCTACACCGTGATATGAAAAATACGCCAAAAACATAAACAAGTAGGCATCCAAATTCAAGTCCAAAAATCAGCTATCATTATAACCTTGTAAAACATTCTCCCTCAGCAAGAAAAAAGGGCTAATTCTTTCGAAACTTGACACTACCACATATACTCAACACACGCATCCGCTCAAAAACAATTAGCTTAAACTTCCACTATTGTCCCTTAAAATAATAATGTCTTCTCTGTGCATAGCATGTTTCAACCCCCTCGGGATGGAGAGCAGAAAAATAACTGATGGCCAGATCAAAGCTTCAACCGAATTCAACTCTGCACACGGCGCCACCAATGGCAGACTCAATTTCAAGGCTGGAGGGGGTAAGACTGGCGCGTGGTCCGCCCGCACAAATGACGTTCATCAGTGGCTACAAGTGGATCTTGGAGCTAAAACCGAGGTGACAGGGATACAGATCCAGGGACGACAAGAAGCGTATCAATGGGTTACGAGCTTTACTATCTCCTACAGCAGCGACGGCACCACCTACACATCTTATCAGAACAGCAAGGTATGGAAAAAAATAAAATTGTAGCAAGTGAAACTTAAGCAAATGACTAATTAAATCTCGACTCACTGACATGAAATTGTCTCAAATCTCAGGCCCACCTTAAGAAAAAACTTAGCACCACTGTTACACTCCACAAGTCACTAACTAGTTTAACCTTAACACTTCTCCATCATTTACCTGCTCCAGGTTTTTAATGGAAACACAGACCGCAACACCGTGGTTTTGAACGTTTTGCACCCTTCCATAGATGCACGCTACATTCGGGTGCATCCTAAGACGTGGAATAGCCATATATCTATGAGGATGGAACTTTTAGGATGTCCGTCAGGTACTAATATTTCCGTTTTTATTTTCTTTTCAAAAAAACTAACTGGTTTCCACTTAATCTACAAAAGCGCAAAACTATCTCCTCGCACACTCATTCAACTACAGTTCGGTCTTAATGGTCTTGGACAATTCAAAGAGCCGAATATGCAATCAATTTGACAGCAAAACCTATTATCCCCTTACCTTATCATAATTACAAAAGATAGGGGCTTCAAAAATTAAAAGGGAATTACTTACAAACTCATGCAATTTTACAAACAACCCTTCAGCAACAATACTGAACTGTGTTTTACGTGAGGTCTTAAACTTTCGGTGACTTTTCTACACCGTGATATGAAAAATACGCCAAAAACATAAAAAAGTAGGCATCCAAATTCAAGTCCAAAAATCAGCTATCATTATAACCTTGTAAAACACTCTCCCTCAGCAAGAAAAAAGGGCTAATTCTTTCGAAACTTGACACTACCACATATACTCAACACACGCATCCGCTCAAAAACAATTAGCTTAAACTTCCACTATTGTCCCTTAAAATAATAATGTCTTCTCTGTGCATAGCATGTTTCAACCCCCTCGGGATGGAGAGCAGAAAAATAACTGATGGCCAGATCAAAGCTTCAACCGAATTCAACTCTGCACACGGCGCCACCAATGGCAGACTCAATTTCAAGGCTGGAGGGGGTAAGACTGGCGCATGGTCAGCCCGCACAAATGACGTTCATCAGTGGCTACAAGTGGATCTTGGAGCTAAAACCGAGGTGACAGGGATACAGATCCAGGGACGACAAGAAGCGGATCAATGGGTTACGAGCTTTACTATCTCCTACAGCAGCGACGGCACCACCTATACATCTTATCAGAACAGCAAGGTATGGAAAAACGTTAATATTGTAGCAAGAGAAACTCTAGCAAATGACTGATTAAATCTCGACTCACTAACATGAAAGTGTCTAAAATCTAAGGCCCACATTCAAAACTTAGCAGTACTGTTACACTCCACAAGTCACTAACTAGCTTAACCTTAACACTTCTCCATCATTTACCTGCTCCAGGTTTTTACTGGAAACACGGACCGCAACACCGTGGTTTTGAACGTTTTGCACCCTTCCATAGATGCACGCTACATTCGGGTGCATCCTAAGACGTGGCGTGGCCATATATCTATGAGGATGGAACTCTTAGGATGTCCGTCAGGTACTGACAATCTTGTTCGTCTTCTTCTTGATTAACAAACAACTTCCCACTTTCTTTTACGACAGCGGTAGACAATTTACTCGCATAGTCTTTCAACGGCAGTTCACTCCTCTTGTTATTACATAGTCACAGGGCCAAATAATTTCTTTTACAATTACGTAATCAATTTTATGGAATGACGCGTTGTGCCTTTAAACTAAGCATCATGCATAGGAAATACGTGGGCTACGAAAATCAAAAAGGATCTATTTTTGAACAAATGCAATTTTACAAACAACGCTATAGCAACAATGAGACTTCAAAAGAATTTTTTTGCATGTGGAACTTTTACAACAATTTTTCGGACATTGTGCTGTGAATGATACACCACAGGAGAGTGCAAGTAGGCATCCAAATTGCAAGTCCTTAACGCAATAATCGTGCAAAAACAATGGAACATCAACTAGCACTATAGTTGTCTAAACAAATGTATTCTCTTTGTATAGCATGTTCGGACCCTCTCGGGATGGAGAGCAGAAAAATAACCGATGGCCAGATCAAAGCTTCAACCGAATTCAACTCTGCACACGGCGCCACCAATGGCAGACTCAATTTCAAGGCTGGAGGGGGTAAGACTGGCGCATGGTCCGCCCGCACAAATGACGTTCATCAGTGGCTACAAGTGGATCTTGGAGGTAAAACCGAGGTGACAGGAGTACAGATCCAGGGACGACAAGACGCGGATCAATGGGTTACGAGCTTTACTATCTCCTACAGCAGCGACGGAACCACCTATACATTTTATCAGAACAGCAAGGTATGGAAAAGAATGAAAATCGTTGCAAAACAAACTCAAGCAATTAACTAATTGAATCTCGACTCGGTAACATAAAATTCTCTCAAAACCTCAATCCCACATTAAAAAGTTAGCAACACTGTTTGCTACCCTCCACGCAAGTGACTAACTAGTTTAACCTTAACACTTCTTTATCATTTACCTGTTGCAGGTCTTTAATGGAAACACGGACCGCAACACCGTCGTTTTGAACGTTTTGCACCCTTCCATAAATGCACGCTTCATTCGGGTGCATCCTAAGACGTGGCGTGGCCATATTTCTATGAGGATGGAATTATTGGGATGTCCGTCAGGTACTGACTATCTTGTTCGCTTTCTTCTTAATAAACAAATAATTTCTCACTTCCGTTTACCACAGCGGTAGACAATTTATTCGCATAGTCTTTCAACTGCAGTTCACTCCTCTTATTATTACGTAAACACAGGCCCAAATAATAATGTGAGTGTTCCCTTGTTTTCTTTTTACAGCTTAAAGTTCGACGTCTTCAACTTTTTATCATCATCTGCATGAGTAGTCGATAGAAAATTTAGATTAAAAGAAAAAAAAACATTGAAAAAATAAGGAAATTCCTAGGGTCCAAAAGCGTAACGTTTTCGAGTTAGACTTAAGACAACGTTGTTTTGTAATTATTTGTTTATCTCTCAGTCAACAACGAACGCTAATCACACCGCACTGAAGCTAAGATAAAGCAGAAAAACAGCACATACTAAAGGGAACCAGAGCAGAGGGAAAAGCCCAAAATTAGATAAACTAAGCTTCAAAGTATGAAAATATTAGGGGGTAAATCTAGATATTAACGTATATACAAGAAGACACTAAGGACGACGAAGGATGAGGAATCAAAAGATCACAGTTGATGACAGTTTATATAGGTCAAACTGCTCAATGAAGAGAAGTTGTGTTTGGTATTGGAATTACAAGCTTTTGAGTTTTGAATTTGTTTGATGTTTAAATGTCAAAACAGACTGCCTTGAACTGTAATCTGGGATTTTTTATCCTAATAAAAGAAGAACCACTGACTTTATTTGACCATCCACTTGTCATTTAAGGATTTAATAACCTCTTCTATTTTATCTACTTCAATGAAAAGTCGTAAACAGGACATTTTTTTGGGGGGAGAACAAATTATAAGGGTACTGGACTAGTATTACAGTTATTATACAACTACATGAGAAATTTCTGCAATCTGATTGGTTTAGACCAGTGGTATTTCAGCTTAATTTGAAATACCTACATGTGAAAATTACAAACCTTTTGCGGGTAGTAGTATAAACAAATAATAGCATGATTTCTACGTGATATTTGGCATAAATATACCACTCGTGATATTTCAAAATTGTCTCAAAATTCACTCGCCTAACGGGTCGCGAAATTACGTATAACAATTTCGAAATATCACTTGTGGTATTTATGCCAAATATCACAACAAATCATGCTATTACCTATACAAACCCGCATATAAGAACCTGGAATTTTCGAGGTCAGGCCGAACAGGTTCCTATATTTTAGGGTAGTTTTTCACAGTTCAGGCTGATTAGCTTCTTAATAGGTTCTTATTTTTAAGAGGTTGTCGTAATGTAACCATTGGCAGACATATGTAGATATTTTATATTTTAAATCGTCGATATTTGGAAAACATATTTCTAGTGAAAATCAAATAACTTTTTGTCAGAAGTTTCTCACGCAATTAAAATCCAGAATTTTGACCATCAAACTTGGAGTTATTTTTTTGTATGAGAACCTATTTTTCTTTGCCAGGCTGAACAGGTTCTTATAGTTTTGGGTATTTAAATGCCAAATTTCAGCCTGTAGGTTCTTAAATCACTAGGCCCTTATATGCGGGTTTTTACTGTATTTAAGACATCCCTAAAATGTAATCCCGAGTTTCAACTCTGGATCGGGTGCACAATGTAAACAGCTATAAACTTTTTTGCTTCACAACACCAAGTTGGAATAACGCGAAAAGAAGCCAAGAGAGAGAAAAAAAAAATTTCGTTTACACCTCCAACCCGGAACCTTTGCTTGATAGACGCGCTTTTTTCTTCCCATTCTTCGGTAGTTCGGAGTTAAGACAGGTGGGATGGGGAAGGAAGGGGCTTGATTTAGACCGTTTACATTACCCCTAACATTGCTAATCTTTGTCGAAGAAGCTATCTTTGTCGAAGAAGGAAGAGCTATAAATACAAACAAAAGCCAGCAATTGTTCTGTGACTGCGGTGAGTTTTAAGAAACAGATGAAATCAGTTTTTAACAACCGTAAAGTATGGTCCTTATGCTAAGAACGTAATTGACTCGCTTGCAAAACGGCTTGAAAAGTTTTAATTTATTGTAACGTTTATTGCGTAGCGAATGTCCAGCTCTTTAAAATGGACTATAGAATCTTGCATTGTCCTCTAATTTGGAAACTTATGAAAGTAAATCACGTAACGTTTTAATTTGTAAAAGAAGGAAACAATTTTGAGTCCACGCTTAAAATCTGGCGGGTCCTTTCAGTTTTGGGACCGCGACTTTTCCCCCACTACCTTTGAGGCCTCACCTATTGTTCGGTCGCGCGCTATCCACCGGTTACACCTGTTACGCAGGCTAATGCATGGGAAAATCTGCGGAGCAAGTTAAGACTGGTTCTAGTCTTCTTATTTTATGCAGGTAACTAGACGTAGACTTGAACTGGTCAATTACTCTCCGTCAAACTAAGGGACTGCACTGTAGACCACAAAACACATACACCTGGATACAGTAAGAATGACTAATAATTAATAATTTAACATAATGGGAAAAGCAAAATTAACCCACAATAAAATTTCAATTAACATCGCATAAAATATTGCACCAGGGGTATGTATGACCTCTCATTGCAAGTTTTTTCGTTTTCTCTTGCAACAGTTTTAGAATGGGACATTGACCTAATCTTACTATCGTAGATGCATAAAAAAGTAAACGTTTAACATGAATCTACAAAAAGATAGTGGGGTGGGAATGTTTTTGAATATGGAATAGGGAGTCACAACTAAAACACGGTGAACGGCAAATTACACAATTTTTGGCATACATGTAGATCATTATCATTTTGAAAAGTGCATGGTGGCAAATTTCTTTCTGCAGTGTTTATTAAGGTCAGTATTGGTGAATTTTGATTGTTGTTTTAATTGCCACCACAAGAAAATAGTTGTTAGCCTGGCCCCTTTAAAGCTGATTATTATCCATGCTTTAAGAAATCGTAAAGGGGCAAAGCGATGGTCACTCGCTGTAAATATCAAGGAAAGCATTTCCTCGATTATTGTCTAACTTTGCTGGTTCTTTTATATTAAAAAAAGACATCCACTCACTATTTGGGTAAATTTTTAAATGTATCCTACAGCCTGAGTGATCCCAAAACTGACAAAAGAATATTATATTTATCTACCCCTTTTTTTCTTTGATTCTTAAATTTTCCAGGATTTTCAAAGGTCAGAACTGCCTAGCTACATTGTAGATTAGCTTCACAAAGGAGTTGAAGCAAGTTTACTTGCTTGAATTTGCAAACGTTTCTTGTTTGGCATATTTTAGACATTGACCGTCAGTACTGTTCAAGTTCATATTAAACAGACATAGTTTAGTTTCTGCAAACTAAATAACTAAAGATAATGACTTTCTAGAGAGGATAGCAAGTAAAAGGAAAACTAGTGACCCTAACCCTTGCTAATACAATAATAATACAATAACCCTTGTTAATACAATTATAACAGTCTGTGACACCAGAACATTCCTTTGTTTATAACTACTTTCTTGAAAACACAGCCATAATAACTTGGTTGTTGTGAGTTCCACAATAGGGTATATATTGCTGAAGGTCTTATTACAAAGCTATGGGTGGGGCAAAGCACATTTTTTAACACTCACGATCATCTAACACTGACAGAAGATCACATTCATAAACACTTACATGTGAAAAGTCATTAAAAATTCTGCCTTAAATCAAGCCATTTGTTTTTCTAATTTATTATGCAAAGGTGCATGTAAGTCTGATCCTGAGGATAGGAAGCATGAGTCATCAACAGTTCTCGAATGTTGAATGTTCACGCAGTTTTCATTCAAAAATATTATACAGTGCAAGCACTATAAAGCAGCTGCCCTCAGAGAAGGGACAAGTGGCTGCTTTAATAGAGGTCAGTGCCACCTGGTAAAGCCTTGATTTCTCATGACTACTCTTTAGTCAAGCAGGAGTTTGTATCAAAAGTTAATTGCACAATTAAATTTTGCATTCACCCAGTTGATTTGTATTGGGGTTACACAGAGGTGTGCTTGTGACTCAGTTATGACCTATTGATTTGACATAACTCTGATAAATAATTTATGAAGTTAACAAGTCAGAACTTACAATATAATAATCATCTACTTGTGTCTTGTATTTTTCCCATCTTCTAAGGCAATCAATTTAGACCTCCAAAGTGGACCATTGGAACCCTATGTTTTTCCTACATGGGGCAGTTTTTTAACCTCTAAAAATCCATAGGGTTGGAGGTTAGGGGTGTACTTAGATGTTCACGGAACATTGAAATCTTTGAATACAGTCAAAACTCACATAAGCTGCCACCTCAGGAAATATTCTCAAAAGTGGCTGCAGCTTAAAGTGTGTCGTTTACAAGAATAGGCAGACATAAACAACCATGTGACAAACTTATTGAGGGCAGTGGCTTTCAAGAGTTTAAAGCAAAGAGCTAGTGGTATGTTGTAAATTACGAAAACATTTGCACAAACTAATGTTAAATAATGTTATGCATCATCCTTATTTTGATCAAGATAAGTAAATGTTTTTTTTTCGTGGGTGGTGGGGGGGGTGGGGGGTCCAAACCTCCCATCTCCTGTACTTTGCATTCCCGGCTCCTGCCCATTTTCTTGACCTTCTCCATTTCAGACTTTTTTTATTGCAAAATATTAAGCATTGTTGCATACTTTCTCCATGTTTCTCCTGCTTCCCACCCTACTGGAACTCCCACCTCCCTCTCTTTCCTCTCCCACCTCCCATACGCCTATTTTCCAGTGCTGCTAACCCTCTATGCTCCCCTGCTTTATTCAAATGTACACCAAGAGGTAGCCTTAAAGAACTTGAAACGATGGAAAAGACCAGCCAGTAATTCCCCAAAGTGGTCAAGGTCCCTTGCAAGAACCTTTTGTCACAGAGCTTAAAAGTCACAGTTCAAACAGGGTAGCACTATGCTAGTGAACCAATATAAATGACTAGCTCCCAGTTGGCTTGCTAGCTCAATCAGTTAGAGACGGACCATTAGAAAACTTATGGGGGGGGGCGTGGGCGAAGAACAAAAAAATATGCGCACAAGGGAAAATTACAAGAAAAAAAATTCATGCACGCCAATTAATCCTAAAAAATATTCATGCTATGGCCTGAAAAAAATTCACATAAGGAATTTGATAAAAAATTTCCTGCGGCTCAAAAATTCCCGTCCCCTCCCCTCCCCCCCCCATAACTTTTCTAATGGCTGTCCCTTAGACCCCTGCACCAATATGGTAGAGGTCAAGGTTCAAATTACAGCAAGCCTGAAGCTTTCTTTTTGCAACTGCACAAGTTGCGTATTTTGCTGTGATGTTATTTCTTTTATTGCGCAGTTCAAATATATGAAATTCATATATTCAACATTTCACAATGCTAGCCACTTAATACTGTGAGAGGTCTGCGAGTCGATATGAGCGTGGTCGCAATCAGAGATCTTCGGCTTAAATTAGGTCAAAGTGAAACCTTTGGCAGCCGTTCAACTAATAAACACTGTAAATTATGTTTACATTTTTTTGTAGTATAAAGGTTAAACAGAACATAGTAACATTTCCTGCACCCAGGAAATTAATTTTCAGCGTTTTTCACCTCAAACGCGAAGAGGCGAGAACAAGTAGCGACTAGATCTTGACGCAAAGCGATGATTTTGTTCTCTTTTGTCGTCGCTTTGCGCACTTATGTTTGATGGAAAAGAATAAATGAAACCTTTAGGAACGGGAGAAGTGGTATACTAACGTCGGTCGAATTAATTAGATGAAAAATATATATATATTTTTACTTACGTTTTTCCGTCACGAATCCCAATACTGCACTCTGAGCACTTCATCTGCATGCCGCATTTCCTCCCGATTTCGTCCGTTTTGTCCTCTAACGCATTGAAATGGCTTCTCCAGTTTAACGAAGTCTTCAAGCTGAATGAGCTTTAGCTGTTCCTAATGCAAGATACTCCTCTCTTAACTTACAAATAAGTTTTTTAACTTAAGAAATCGCCAGACGACTCTGAACAGATCCCTTGAGTGTGATGCGTGACAGGATCGTTTTTCCCGCTGTTGGTGGCGAGTGGCACAACAAACACAGGGCAGCCACACTAATTTTGGATGGTAGGCTGTGCTTTCAAATAGCAGCTAGTAACTGGATAGCCTGTGTACGGACGCCCCCTCTCCTAAAAAATTTTGAGAGGAGTGGGTATATGTAGACAGGATACTTGAGTAGCCGTAGTAGAGAGCAAAAGAGAGGTAGCCGCTGTGACTACTTTTTTTGGAAAAGGAAAGAATAAATGATTCTGAGTGACGCATCAGTCGTGGAGTTTCCGTTGTAAAGAGTTCAACATAATGGAGGCCGCAGCTAGCAGAGGTTCCTTACCAGAGGTAAGGCAGAAATTAGCAGCTACGGTAAAATTCCGAAAATAAGCCGCTCCATGTATAAGCCCCTCCAAATATAAGCCCCCCTGGGGGCCTTGTACTTGGAAATTGCCCTCAAATACAAAGAAAAACAAAGCAAAAACGGTAAATTTCCTTCCAACTATAAGGCTAGCCCAATCGATTTTGAAACGCAAATTTCCCTTCGTAGATAAGCCCCTCAAAAAATAAGCCCCTCAAAAAGGGCCTTTGAAAAATATAAGCCCCGCCTGGGGCTTATTTTCGGAATTTTACGGTATCCTACATTCCGTATGACGTGGACGCACCGCCCGCATGGAATTTTATTTACCAAGGGAAACAAAAGAAACCTATAAATTTCACGTTAAAACCTATATGAAAGTCAATGAAATGAAAAACATGCTTTACCGCAAAATATTTATCTCTTCTTATATCTGCTCAATTCTCTCGTAGACTAATATCAGATTGGCCTACGAAAGGATGGCCTTCGAAGCGCAGATGTATTTCCGGTCGTCACTTCTCTTCCTCCGAAAAGAGGGAGAGAAGAGACGACCGGAAATACGTATGCGTTTCGCAGGCTAACGAAAGGATGGCACAGAGTAACAAGTTCTAAGGATAAGAAAGGATAAAGCGCTAATATGAAAAGCACTAGTAGCGCAAGTAGAAAAATAAAGAAGGAATAGAGCACTAGTTGCTTATTCTTTTAAGGCACTCTTATGTAAAACTTAGTATGGTAAGTTTGTCCAAGGGATAAAACCGAGTAAACACACAAAAGTTCAATGAGAATAACAAACTATAAAAATATTTATTTGATATCTCTATGGCTTGAGTTAATATAAATAAGAAAATATTTTTCTAACCGGCCTTAAACAGGCTGAGTATTTACATATATATTTGATCATACTAACTGCTAAAGACTATATTTTGAAGTATTTTCTTCTCATAGTTAACTTAAAGTAACAGGAATCTTTATTTAAAAAAAAAACAACACTAGGAAAATTTTATGGTTATATACTAGAAAGGTTTTACCAAAATGGCATTTTTTTAAAATACTAAATAATAAAAATATCTGATGCATTCAGAAAATGATCGAGAACTTTCCTATCAACTGTCCAACATCAATAGGCTCTACATGTCCCTCTCCCCCGAAGTCTTATCTTTGTCCCTCCCCGAGAGAGCCCTATTTCTGAGGAGGGGGGGGGTGGAGGTGAGTATGACTACGGGCTCATTGTGTGCAAAATGCTCTTTGAGCGTTCTTTGATCGAGCGTCATAAAACCAAATAAAAGCAACTGCTTTCTGCTCAAAAAGTAAGCTGACAACCCAGTCACATATCAAAACTGACGAATGCATCCAAGGTCAGGCACGAAAAAGAAACGACTGTAGCAAAGAGGTGATTGGTTCTGGTTTTACTTCTCAGTGATTGGCTGAGAAAGTTGCCTGCGTTGCAGCCGAACTTGTCACTCGAGACCCAGATCGATATACTCTTAAGGGATTTTTTTGACGGGGTGATTAGGGGTATGGGATGGAAATTTTGAATAAATCGTTTGCAGAGGCTGTAAGCACTGAAATAAATTGTACGCAAGGAAAAATAAAGTGCTTGGAGGAAGAGGGAGACACAAAAAATTAATAAACCATCTGAAAGCAATGGTCACACTACACAACTCTCCGGTATGGCCAGTACCTTACGCATGCGCACAGCCATATCACCCCGGCAGTGGTAGCATGAGAAAATTTTCCACCCCCCTCCCCTTCAAAAAAATAACGGTCCGTCCCTAAATTTAGACTGTCTGCTACGCAGGCAACTAGGAAAGTGGCGTGAGATTTTCCTAGCCCATCATAAAGCGCCCAAATATAAATCGCAATTTCCTTTAGGCCCTGTCCACACGTATCCGTTTTTATTTGAAAACGCACATTTTTTTTTCTGCCCACGGTCCGCACGCATCCGGTGAAAACGATCACCGAAAACTTATCTTTTCAAAAACGCTCTCCAGAGCGGAGATTTTTGAAAACGCCGGATTCTCGTTTACGTGTGGACGGACGAAAACGGAGATTTTCGGAAAACGATGATGCCATACATCATTTACTACTAGTAATACGCATGCTCTGTGAGGGATGCTATCGTATTTCCATCGTTTTAGCGTTTTGGTGTGGACGGGTCAAGGATTCGAATACGCTACGTGTGGACGTGTATTTAAAAAAAAAGGGATACGTGTGGACAGAGCCTCAGATGAAAAGTGCTCTAATTTTCCCAATTGATTCCTCAAAGTAGGAAGTACCCTGGGTACCGGAAACCGCACATGAAAAGCCTCTGGCACCCAGGGTAAGTAGGAAGGAGAACGGCACCATAAGCGATTCGGTTCAGATTGCTATCGTGGTGGTAAAGGAGACAGAACTCTTTGTCTTCTCTGATTTTGCGCTTTTTCTTTTATCTTTTCCTTCCGGTCCTCCCTTTGTTGCTCTACGGATCCCATAACCAGTTCACTGAAAGAAATAACCATCAAAAAAGGTTTTGGTTTGATTTGAGTCATATATCGCACCCACATTTGAGCTGTATCACCTTCTATTTCAGTAATAGCGGGAAACAAGCTTTTACACATGAAGGCGTTTTCATTTCCTACTGTCTTTCCTAGCCTGCGAACAGCAGACGGTTCTCCTCGCTCATCGTTTGTCCCTCAGCGGCGATGAGCGAGGAGAAACGTCTGCCGTTCGCAGGCTAGGTGTTTCCGGGTACAATCTAAGCTCTACAACCAAGTCAAGGGAGTGGTATATCACACATAGACTACGAGTAGTCCCACATTTTTCCTCAGGGATAGTAGAGCGAGCGAAACACAAACGCGCGTGAAAATCACCCTACCCCTGAGGGAAAATGGGGGACTACTCGTAGTCTATATCACACACGCTGTCAATAAGAACAATTCGATTTTCTCACAACTTGAATAGAACAGGTGCACTAAATTGATCATTGAGTGTATAACCTGAGGTCTACAATGATATCATTTCATACAGCCGTCTCTCTTCGCTGCTCTCCGCTAGGAACGTTCCGCGAGAGAAACGACGGTATTAGCAGGCTTCCACCAAGCAAAACATTATATCATTGTAGACCCCAGATTGTACAGTAAGGAATCAAATTAGTGTGTGTTCCATTCTGGTGGTGACAAAATTTCAACAAATATTCTTATAGACAGCGTATACAAAACGTGGGCGATAAGCTGGAAGAGAGGGCTGTATTCACTGTCTCGCTAGGCGGACATCGAAACGCAAAAATGTCGAAGATTCCTTGCAACTTAAAGATATTTGCGTATCTTTTAGTCAATAGGCAGATTTACCACGTCAACGTGACGTCAAATGAGAGAGTGTGGGGACAGGACTGAATGCGATTCACGGTGCTTAATTTGCCACTCAGCTACTGGTCAATTGAGTTTCTATATCTGCGCGCGCACTCGTCACTTTCGTCACGTTTGCTTTGCTAAATCTGCCTAATGAATGAGCACCTATAACCTCCTAAAGGGAGGAAAATCCCAGAGCGGATTTAGGGGTGGTTCGAGGGGACCACCCCCCGCAAAAAAAATAAAGCGAAAAAAAAAGTATCTATATGGCTGGCAAGTGTTCCCACTTCTGAATTTTCGGGACCCGTCCCTTAATCCCCACCCCTCTTCGTAGCCAATAACCAACTTATTTTTTTTTGCTCATAGAAACATTATTATTTCACTGAACTAACTTTAACCTTTAAACCTTTTATCCTATGAATAACGTTTGATAACGTCAACAACAAGTCTAAGCTTACCTGTAGTTTATTTCACCATCTTTATTTTTGTCCAGGCTGTCTATTAGTTTATACAGTTCGTAATAATTCATGTCAATTCCTGTTTCCTGTTGAAACAGAAGTATAAATAACATGTAACATTCCAGTACAAGGATTTAAACAAGCCTTTACACACACGTTAGCCTGTGTGGCTGGGGGAATTGTTTGTCCGCCCGCGTGAGAGTTTTGACAACGAAGCCTCAAGAAGCGAGCGCCGAAGCAAAATCTCTTTCCCATCCTCCACGCGACTTCACAACTCCTTTGTCAATAAGCAGTCTGACGATCCCGTCAGCTACACAGGCTACACACATGTCGCTCTAGAGTTTCCTGCCCCATTCGCATGTTGTTATGATCATCTACAATTAAAAGATGATTCTTAGTTGTAGAATCACCAGGGGAGTATGAGAGCAACGGGATGCCCGCCCCTCCCTTATATTTAGATCAAACTAAGGTCCAAAAAAAGGTGTTTTGGAGACCGCCCACGACTCCCTTATCTCAACGTCTGGATCCAGCACGGTAAACTTTCAATGTTGTACTCCTTCATCAGAGAGCAAAGCGCCCGCCCCCCTCCCTTATTTTTAGATCAACCTAAGGTCCAAAAAAAGGTGTTTTGGAGACCGCCCCCCCCACTCCCTTATCTCAACGTCTGGATCCGGCACGGTAAACTTTCAATGTTGTCCTCCTTCATCAGAGAGCAAAGCGCGAATGCAAGTACCTTTAATCCATCCGCAAATTCTTTCACAGTTATATTCATACTCTTGTCTTTATCCAGAGTATTGAACAAGTCTAGCAGTCTCATTTGATTGTCTTCTATCCAGTTCTTTAATATTTTCATAGGAGAAGGTCGGGGCTTTGGTTTAAAGGCAGCGCCTCCAGTACCTCCATGTCTGATCTTCATGTTGGGTCGCAATTGTTGCACCTCTTTGCACAACTCTACGAAGTCATTATTCACAGTGATATCCTAGATTTAATTTCAAAAAGAAAAAGAAAAAGTTAAAAAATAATCAGGTAAATAAAATATCATATACATACAGACAGACATGATTTTATCATATTTCTCGAAGGGGCTTTTCAAAGACTATATAATAAGCTATTAAGTACAGGAAAAATTATAAAATTAACTGGCTAATACTAACTATTGTGATAAGAATATGATGAGTGGTCATCCGATTTCCATATACTGAAATGAGGGTTTAAAAAAACAACGTGGCAAAACTAATTTTTTTAGACTGACCTTGAGGTACATGTTCACTAGCGAATATCAATTAAACTGATGAAAACTCTTTTGAGAGTTTGAGAAGTCGGGGGGTTTATTCCTGTTCAAGCCTGAATTTCTCCCACGTTATCTTTTCGAATCTGATAAAGTTGCGCACATTATAACTGCCATGATATTTTCTTTTCTTCTTTTTTTCATACTTTTGTCGGCCTCGACTTTGTCTCAGTCTATAAATAATGGAAAAACAATAGCCAGCTATCTTGACCTTCTGCTTGGTCAATAACGCACATATATTTTCAGTACATTCCGTGATCTTACCGTGAGTTCAATCTCTACCAGTGTTGATTCTGGGTTGTTTTTCATGGCATTGACGAGAGCATACGCTCCAGGACTTTGCATTGGGTTCTTCCCAATCTGAAGAAAACAAACATAATTTGACAGAACTAGTTATACTAACAGGCAATCAAACTAATGAATAAACTATAAATGTATTAAATTCATTGAAGTTCATCACAGGTAAATACGCAACTTACGCAGTTGCAAAAAGAAAGCCTGCAAAAAAAATTCAGGTTGCCGGGATCCCAACCCGACCTCTGTGAAACTGGTGCAGCGCTTTAACCAGTTAAGAGAGCAAACCAACAGGGAG
Organism: Porites lobata; assembly: GCA_942486035.1. Classification (NCBI taxonomy): domain Eukaryota; kingdom Metazoa; phylum Cnidaria; class Anthozoa; order Scleractinia; family Poritidae; genus Porites; species Porites lobata. The sequence goes on from CALNXK010000016.1 coordinate 2,288,121, forward strand.
CTGGCCCCGGCTGTTCAAACGTCGGATAGCGCTATTAACCGGGGCCCAGTTGTTCGAAGGCCGATTAGCGCTTAACCTGGGGTTAAATTTAACCCCGGTTTCTTTTTCTTGTGTTCAAAAGCATTTTCTCGGATAATTTTCTCTGCTGTATTTAGAGCTTTCAATCATCAACTCGTAGACAAAAAGAATAAAAACTGAGATGTTTTTTAAGCTTTCAAATTTGAATTCAAATCTCGCAGTAACCCTGGGTTATCGTAACCCGGCTTTGAACAACTCGGCCCGGATAAATCACTATCCAGCGGATAGCGCAATTGATTTCCGTAATACTTCTCCGCTGGATAGTGATTTATCCGGTGGATAGCGTAATCCAACGTTTGAACAACCGGGGCCTGGTCATTAAAATGGTTTGTAATATTGATATTAGTTTACTATATTGCTAAACAATGTCAAAGAGCAACCATTTACCGTAGTAACATATATGCATGCTTTGATAATAGTGCAGTGCATATACGCACTACACGTATATCCGAGCAACATCTGCTGGTTACACATCAGAGTAACTATATATTGCATAAGCAAACGTCACAGCGGACACTTTCTTCAAGAATGCAACAGAAAGTAAATGCCAACCTTCAAAACTTGAAGACATGTGTTAACCATTAATCCTTTGGCCAAATAAACAGCCCCTTCTGCGGTTATTCTGTTATTTCTGAAAATGCAAAGACATATAGAAAAATCATTCTCCTTACTGTTACATAATCTCTCTATCAGATGTAAATCGTTGAGACCAACGTTCGCCTTACAGCAGGGGAAAGAAAATGACTGAAAAACGGCAGATACCAACTCTAGGTGTCCATTTTAGGGAGGTGACGGTTTTATAGAGAGTCAAAGAAAATGAGTTACATGTAAGAACGACAGGGACGAACTCTAGAGGTGTGTTTTAGGGGACTGTTCATCTTCGAGAATTATAAACCGTTTCAAGGGAGTTGGAGTTAATTATAATGATAATTATACTTCTTACCAAATTTCAGAAATAACACCCATGTTCTTAAATGCAGTTAAGGCGAGGAACAGACTGTAAGACAACAGCTGCCCTATACATTCTGTCGGTTTAAGCTCTCTTTATTTCCGCCTTATACAAGATTCATTCAAAAGGAAAACATGAAAGGTCCACTTGGGTTTTGTCAACTAATGGCCAATAAAAAAAAAACACGAACACTCAGTGGAACAATTTTCTAAGGCTACAGCGTATACAGAGAAGGCTCATTAGGATTTCACTGCCCCACCCCTCCCCTTCCTTCCCCTTCCCTTCCCCCCCATGCAACACTACTGGGCTGGCTGTAACACACACTCACGTCAAATCTAGTTTCTTCAAGGGACAAAAATTCAGTGGACTAGTTTTCAGAGGGCTCATTAGGATTCCACTGCCCTACCCCTCCCCTTCCTTCCCCTTCCCTCTCCTCCATGCAACACTACTGGGCTGGCAGTTACACACACTCACGTCAGATCTAGTTCCTTCAAGGTAGAATTTACTTTTAGCGCTTCACCCATGGCAAGTGCTCCATCATTTCCAAATCCATTCCATGCCAGGTTTAAAGACTTAATGGTAATATTTTCCTGCAGGAAACAAGAACAATGCATTACAATACAAATTACGACACCGCTGCACTTAAAAATACCAAGTACCTTTAAATTGATCATGGATTACTGAATTTCTGAAGTTGAAAGTGAGGGCACTAGTAATGGAGAGATCTAGCCTGCCGGCAAGTAGCCTGTGGACAGAGATGTATTTCCGGTCATTTGCGGGTTTCGTGTGGAGTGAAGCGACGACCGGAAATACATCTGTGTCCATAGGCTAGCCAGCAAGTTCTCCATTTAAGGCGAGTGAGGCGAGCTGTGAGAGAACAAGCAAGCAAGCAGCAAAGGGCTCCTTGCACTTGCATCTCCTTCTGCGCGCTGCCCTCTGGAACGTCTCGCAACTCCCACAAATGGACAGCTTACTCACAGGCTAGGAGACATCATTCAGTGTTAGTGCTAATACTCTCTCTCAGCAAATCAAGACCATCACCTGACGTATGTGTTTAAAATGTTTGTGTGTGATGTATGTGGTTGAAATGTTGTGATCAATAACAAATGACTATCATCAAACAAAAATAAAATGATAAAAGAGCCTATCATTCAGTTTGTTTATATTTATTTCCCATGAATTATTTTAGTTAATCAAGTCAGTTGGCTTGCAATCATGAAGAAAACATTTGAACAAACCTTTAAAGATAATGCTACTGCACATGCTCCCTTATTCCTCAAGTGATTCCAGCTTAAATCCAAGTGGTCTATTGTATCATTAGCAGCTAATAAAAAAAATCAAGTAAAGATTAATACAATGTGACATACCATAGACTAGTCTCAATGTATCAGAAGGCTTTTCATACACAGTAACTGTAACTGGGAGTGGGACAGGGGGACAGGGGATCCAAATTTCCCATCTCTTATACCTCACATTCCCAGCTCCTGCCCCCTTTTTCTTGGCTTTCTCACATTAGTCCTTTTTCGATTGCAAAATATCAAGAACCATTACACAATTTCCATCCATTTCTTCCACTTCTCACCCTTTCAGAACTCCTACGCTCTTACCTCTTCTGCCTCCCCTACTCCTCCCACCCCTTATTCTTCTGGGCTCCCAACCCTGTCATCCCCCAATTTTTAAAGCCTTCATATCAGCCAATCTAATACAAGGCAGCACACCATTGACTGCATCTTACTTCCGTGCAGTTTAACTGAAGTTAAATGGGTGTAGTAAGAACAAAAGAAATCGCCTTTGTGGTTTAAGAGTTTTGCATTCTACATGTACATCTGGTCTGATGGCTTTGATAAATTATGCAAATAAAAGAGAAAATCAAGTAAAAGTCTCTGAGCAGTGAATTGGACACTAGATCTCCTAATTAAAGTTTTTGTGACACCATTCTTGTATGCAGTATACTTACATATTGCAGGTGCCAAGTATTGCCCTCCTTTTTCTCCTAGCTGATTGTGACTCAGACTCAAATATTTTACTCTGTTATTATGCTACAAACAAGAAAACAGACAAAAGATAAAATTATTACCAGAAGGTCAACGCACTCTTACTACGAAACTCCCAAAACCGTGAACACCAGAAATATTGCTGGAATGTTATTGTGTTGCTAGGGAAGAGCCAATCAGGCATGGTAAAACCAAAGAGCAAGCAGCAACAAATAACTAGTTTGTGGTTTTGTAGCTTGCTTGCATGTCCTGTTCTTTGCTGCGATTGGTCTTAACACAATAAACACCCCTACAACTGTAGATGTTCAAGGTTTTATTAGTTTGACAGACTGATTGATAGACACCACTTTAACTGATGCTACAAAGTTAAGTACCTGTCTCAGAGGGGTGTATGTGCCATAAAGTTGTATTTAGTAAGTGAAATTCATATACATTGTAGATTTAAAATAAATTGTAGAATAAAATAATGAAGAAGTGTCAGAAACGTTTTTTATAAACATCATATCACAAAAATATACTTAATAATAATTATGTGTACATGTGAGAGGACTTTGCTTGAGATGCTGGTGGTTATAGTGCAACAGCTTCTTGAGTGCAACAGAGAGGAAACTTACTTGTATTCCTTCAGCTAATATTTTAACTGCTTTATCATCAAACTCATTCCCTGTTGAAGACAATAGTGTAAAACAAAGACATCAAAACCATCTACATTGACTCTTTACACCCTTATACACATATACATTTTACAGGTCAAATTTTTTTAACCTAGGCTGATTCTCAATTTCCTTTGTATCCTAGCACTAATTATTCATAAAGTAAGGCTAGAAGACAAAGGAAAATAGAGAATCAATTCTGACCTGAACATAATTTTGACCTGTAACATACATGATTGTATATTTTTTAATCAATTGCAGCCACCTCAATGACTATCTGAAATGACCTGAAATTCAAGTACTTTTGGTGTCCTTGACTGGCAAGCTATCAGTAGCTGGTTAAAGCTTCTTTTGGCTAATATTAAGAGTATCTTGTATCCATCTATTTTTAAAGTACCAATTACTTATTCAAATAAAGTCATAAACATTACCATTTGCAGTTAATCTGGTGATATTTGAGTTATGTAGTAAGATGTCTTTAAGTGATTCTGCTCCATCTACTCCCAGTTTATTTTCTGACAAGTCCTTCAGGAGAAAGAAATTATGAAATAAGGATTACTTGACTAACACATTTGATTCCTGTAATCACAGTGAAATGTGTGTTGAGCATAACTCAAATGCAAAACCCAGGTGTATAAGCCCCAGTGTTCACATACAAATACTCCAGATTGGTCTCTATACTTTACACAAAGATTTACTAAAAAGATTATTAAAATTAATCACAAACTTCTTTTGTAAGTGATTATTTTACCAATTCTCACAACTTGTGTATTGATATTGTTCGGAGAAAATTGATGTTAGTCATTCTTGGGAAATAAAGGGTTAAGCAGAGACAAATGTCAATGAGTCCTCAGCATCATTTTATTCCCACTTTTACAGTAAAACAAATACTTGCCATTAGCAGACACATCTACAGTGTGTGAACACCATTGAGGGTCCTGTGAGTGCCTATCTAATGAGGTTTTATTCTATTAAGATTGAACAGTTGGGTGATCACTAAAAACTGGGAGATTCCACATCAATTCTAGGGGAGAGTGGAAAGGTCCTTACCTCTGTCAATTCCCCTCTCAGTACCCTACACTACAACAGGGATGGGAATATCTTGGATTAGTGCTCTGATTTACATGTAAGCACAGTACTAAGTGACTGACAGCAATTTTCCAAATACTAAATGTGAAACCTTTATAAATTTAGTACATAACCTGTGACACATACCAGATCCGAAATGTAACAGTTTTCACGAAGCATTTCAGCAACATATCCCGCTCCCTCAGCACCAATCCAGTTGTCAGCCAAATTGAGTTTGATCACTGACGTATTAGCCTTCAAAAATACAAAAAAGACAAAACTGGGTATAAGCTCTGTGGATCCTGAGTCTCATGCAGTGTGGAGAATATAATAACAATCATAATCATAATCATAATCATAATCATAAATTATGCGAGTCTCAATTCTCTCACAAGTCACAAAAACTATAAAAAAAAATGAATATCATAATTATCCAGTTATGGAAAAAAACAGTAAATAATATAATTAACTTACAAACACACAATGAAATATGAAAATGATACCTAAAAAAAAGATAAGTTTTCCAGGACTGTCACTGAGCTTTAAAGTTGAAGGGGGAAATGCAACAAGTAGGTAGGGGAATCAAACAACTAGAGTTTTCTTTTGGTTCTATTTATATTCTGTTTTCCTTATAAAGTAAACTGAGGTCACATTCATAGTAGCTGGAAAAAATCCTGGTCCCAGACCTAAACAGCTCTGGTTTTCTGATGCTAAAACTTAGGCATACCTCTAATGGTGACTGAAAGGGAGGTTTTACAGCACATTATTTTGTATTAGGAGTACAGACTAAGATTTATCTAAACAGCCTGACCTTCCCCACCCCCTCCAAAAACGATGTGTATTATTTCCCTTTCAACAATGCTCACCACTAAAGCAATTGCTATTGCCTTTGCCCCCATTGGACCCAAACCATGATGCTTAATATCAACTTCAGGTTCTTGCATGTTACGATGAAAGTATGACACTGGGATAACTCCTGAATCCCTACAAGCCTGTAAGTATGTAGCTCTTCCTGTCACATCATATTCCTCTTTGCCCTCTGGGGAAGAAAAACACCAACACTAAATGTACTAACTCTACTGAACTTTGAGAAGCACACACTGTATTTACCATGGCGTACTAACAAATATACCCCAAATTTATCTTATTACCAGGACCCGGTTGTTCAAACATTGGATAGTGCTATCCATTGGATAAATCACTCTCCAGTGGATAAGTATTTGGGAAACCAATTGCACTATCCACTGGAGAAAGATTTATTTATCAGATAGCGCTATCCACCTTTTGAACAACTGGGACCTGGAGCATAGCATCCATATATGCACATACGCCTTGCCTAGTCCCTAGGACTCATTATTTTGCGTGGCCGCTGCCTTTCAGGTCACGTGGTCCGAGAAGGTTTTTGAGGCCTAGACAAACTCGGAGAAGTGAGACATTTTGTTTCACTTGGGGCGGAGCTTTTGGAAGTGGGCGAGCTGTCAATAACTTTTCCGCGCTGATGAAAGATGTCCAGCAGCCATGGAGAGTACAGAGGATAAAGAGTTAAACCGAGCATTTTTATCCTATGCACATTTTCATTGTTGAAAGTCCTTTGGCCTTTCTTTTTCATTTATCTCATTAAACTAATTTGAACTTTATTTCATCTAAAAAACTATTTGTAGGCTAAGCAAAACAGCATCACAAAAAAATTATTTGATCAAGAATCGGAAGGTAAGCTAAAGAAATAAGTTTATATTTATTCTTGGATATGAAAAGCTATCTTTCATTTCTCTATTTTCGCTTGCTCCTATAAATTTCTCGTTATCATTTCACTTCGAAATATTTTATGTAATTTAATTTTTGGATTTGGAAGCTTATCAAACTAATCGGACAGGCTGTTGAATTTGGTCTCTAAATTTGGTACAATGTCAACAAACTACTGTTTCAAATCTTTTTATCAATAAAGAAATATCATTTTAATGGATCATTTGAAAATGAACTAAAAGACAAATTACTTGTCATTATACAGTAGTATTCTTTCCGATTCAAAGTAATATTTTTGTTCTTTGATAACAGAAACCAGGTTAGTGCCGATCTTTAAGCAAAGGATATTCATGCGCAAAGTTATTTATAGATTATTTCAGTTGACTGGGGAACTTTTAAAAAATGCAAAAATGCTCACAAATGCGCACTCCGAGATTGTCTAGGCGTCTCCCAGCCGTTCGTCTCGGATAAGTCACTGAAATGCATTGACCGAGAGGGCCTGGAAAGATGCCGTACAAAGATAGGCAACACATACACCTACATGCATACAGCTGAAATATGGAAAAATATATATATTTTTTTTTATTTTCGGAAAAAGCATTTTTTATCATTAAATCAGGATGACTTTTTTGGTTCAGTTTTGTTCAATTAGCTAACCCACGTAAAATATATCTCCTGGTCTACTCCAGGGGGTATTTAATTTGTACAAACGACCAGTTTCCGAAAAGCAGACGTCAATTAAGACTCCTAAAACAAAAGGTGAGTATTGTATTCGTGTGCAACTGTAAAAAGAAAAGCTCACATTTGCATGCCTTTTCACGCTAAAATGTCACGATTCAAAGGATATTCACGCAAATCAAGGAAAAATGTTTATTTTTTTCGTACATAAGCTTTACCAAGTCTCTCGAATAAAAGATATTGTTTACTAAAATGAAGTCTTTATTTCTTTCATAACACTGTCAATTCTCGGGGGATCCCAATTTCTATATCATTAATGTAGAGTCCGCCCTTCCAAAATCAAAGGAAAGTTTTATTTCTCTCAAGTTATAAAATAGCACAAGAAACACACTAGCTATCAGACCTATGTATTAATGCCTCAAAATGTTTGTAGGTAAGCTTACATATAAGCACTATTTGTCTTTTTGAAGGACGTTGCATTGTAAACTTATGTACAGTTTTGGCAGCTGAACCTAATAACCAAACGTTCTAATAAACAATTAGCCTTGACAGCCTCTTTCATTGATAATTATGAATACTTAATGCTATGAATCGAGCCACAATAAGGTTTTACTTTGAAAAAGAACAATATTAAGTTCCTACAATTCCACAAACTTTCTACTTATACCTTCCACTTCTAAATCAGTGTCCCAGTCTTCATCGTCTTCTTTATTTTCGAAGCTGCCAAAGAAAGCATCACCTTCTGGCGATAAAGAGCCAGAAGATTCCCTTCGTAGAAGGCCAGTAGGAGGACTAAGAGCTGCCTAAAGATCGGAAAGAATAATATGATCTCTATGTTGTCAAAATAAAATTTTACAAGTCAAGAATGCGCGCATTTACCTTGCGAAAACCGAAGGGCGAACTCGAAGCGCTCGTGCGGTTAAGAATGATGGAATCTTTCTCCGAAGGCGACCGAATCGGAGTAGAAATTCTTTCTGATCCTTCTTCCATTCTTTGATTTCGTATTTTCCATTCAAGAACAAATCCCGTCCCAAAACATAAAGGAGTTTCTGCAACTTCAAACCATCAACCCAAGTTGAATGCTCACACTGCTGCCTCGCTTGCACGAATGCTCATTTCCTTTCTTGTTACCATAACAACTAGACAACAGTTTTAATTGATGGTGGACATAGTTGATTAATTTTTATCCCAAACAATAAGGAACCCTTTACGGATCTATAATTGGAGTCTATTCACGAGAGCAAGGCTTCATATGAACGTGAAAATGCATAATAATAGAAATAAAGAGTAACTGTACAAACAGTCAGGAGCAGTCTCTTGCGGATGTTGCGTGACACTTGCGTGACAATGGAAAATAATCTGTAACAATCTGTAACTGCAACTGCTCCCTTTAATTTTTTGGTCTAAACTTTTCATGCTTCGATGTTTCCCTTATTTTGAAAATCTAAAACCAGGGTTTCATTTCCTTTACTTTATACGTGTTTCACACATCTTTGTCAGCACCCAAAAAGTCTAATCAGGTGATGGGCTCCTGGTCTAATATATTCCTTTTCTACTAAAATGAGGGTGGCTAACCATGAAAAGGGGATATGGATCTACAAAACGCGAAATAAAAATATGATCTGCGCCCAGACCAGGTTACGGTTTCAATTTGCTGAGAGTAGACAAAATACAACTAGAAATTCATGGGCTTTCAAACCAAAGTAACAAGAGGTGCACTTGTTCAATGAACATGTTTTATCAAAAAAATATAAAAAGAGTGCAAGCACAAACTGAAAGGTAACCAGTTTACAGGTATAGCAAGGGCTCATAAAAACAATTAGATAAAATTTCAAACGGAAGGAAGAAATCAAATGCCATGAATAAGGAATTTTCAATGGAAATTATCTGCTTTAGCTAGCTATTATACAAAAATTTTTATCTTTGTTTTCATTGTTTTCTTTTCGTTTTTTTTTCCTTTTGAACAGTGTTCGTTTTCTAGCCTGTGTACAGCCGCCCCCTCCCTTCCCGTTCCCCTTCTCCTATTTTTCACTTGCCTTTTTCCTTGAAAAATTTTGTCCGTGCGGAGATTGGGTAAGAAGTAAAGCCCGCAACTACATCTGGGAAGGTTTTGAAACGCAACGTCACGATGAGCCAATAGAAAGCCAGTTTGCATCATAACCGAACGCCATTTAGTTTTTACTCGGACAGCCTTACATAATTTTGAGTTCGTAGAGTTGTAAAATTTTTATATCCGTACAAAAATAATAATAATGCCGCGTGGTGGAAGGCGATCTAGCGGTCGCTCATCGCCTACCTTTGGTAGAGCGCCACCTCCTGCTCCTCGAGCTTCTCCGAAGCCTTCATCGAGCGTTCCTGCCGCAAGACCTGCATCAAACGTGGCTCAGCCCACACCGGCAACACCACAACAACCTGGACTGTTTGGACAAATGGCTTCTACTGCGGCTGGTGTAGCGATCGGTTCAACTGTGGTAAGTTGTTGATCTGATCATGAGCTTTCATCTTTGGTGACATTATCAAAGATATTGTGCGCACGATATTGATAAAAGTTACGAATCTACACTTACTTTAATTTATCACTGATAAAAGTAGATCGTGGCATTTTGTAAAAAGAATTCCTTCTGAAATAATTAACACGATCGTTGACAATTTCAGACTTGTATTCTTAAGAGTAGTGTAGTGAAACTGCGAACAGGTTCTATTGTGGATGTATAGGAAGCTTCAGGGACTCGGGTCCAATCTTGTGCTTATGTAATAGTCCAATCAAAAGGACTCCATTTATATACAGTCAACTCTCTTTAAGACGGACACCTTTGGGACCAGTGCTGACTGTCTTTCCTAGATTGGGAGATGTCCATCTTAAAGAGAGTCAAATAAAGGGAGTAAAGGAAGGCAGGACCAACTCTAGGTGTACATACATACATACATACATAAACTTTATTTATCCTCGGATTTTAGTGTAGCTTACATAGCTAGTATCTCCGACCCTAACTAATTTTAAAAGTTACAACATATATAATACAATATTAATTAATGTAGTATTAACTAAAACTGTGCACTAACAATTTGCGCTTAAATTCACTATAATCTACAGTCTTTCTAAAGTGATCAGGTAGAGAATTCCAGTACTTAACAGATGAATAGCTAAAGGAATTTAGACCATATGTGGTTGTAGACGGCTTAGGAAGTGATAAAATATTAGTACCCCGTAGGGAGTAAGCAGTAGATCTTAACTTGATCAGTTGTTTTAAATAGCACGGATATTTACCAAAATGGAGACATTTGAATATACAAATCATCATATTTTGTATCCTCCTGTTGGCTAAACCACACACACCAGCCTTGTCTAGAAGAGCATCATAGTTCGAGTCCCAGTCCTTTAAAACAAATCTTAAAATACGTCTATTTAAGGTGTCCAGTTTGACAGAATCTTCTGAATTACAAAAGTGCCATATCATTGAACAGTAGTGAAAATGGGGTAAGATAAACGCTTTATAAAGGCGAAGCATAATTTCGGATGAGATAAGTTTGCCAAATCTTTTGAAGACACTGAACTGATTATTTATTTTTTTTGCATACAGAGGATATGTGATCCTTGAAATTAAGTTCATTGTCTAGAGATATTCCAAAAAGATCCAGGCATCTTGTGGTTAAAAAGGAGAAAGGGTAATCGGTTTTGCCAAGAACCATCCCTTGATGTTTAGGTGTCCGTTTTACAGATTTGTTCATCTTATAGAGGTGACCCTTACCTGGGGGGTACTCCCTTATCAAGTCTTTGACAGATATGTGCCACTGAATTGGATATGGCTTTCAGGTTCTTAAGTCTGAAACAGGGTGTACAATTTTAGGAGCGGGGGTAAGGGAGGTCTCAACACGAGTTCACAAACAAGAATTGCATTTCACAAGTCAGGAAACAAATAGTACGTTTTCACGCTTCTCAAAAATAGAGGTCGTACACAATGTCAAAAACATAATGTTAGTCCCATTATTTTTGCAAAACAGAGTGCTTCGATTATATTTTAGCAAGTTCACTAGAGTTTTAGGAACCTTATGAAAAACACCGTTTGGCTATAAATTCGCTAGGGAAGCCAGCTGTAGGTGGGTCTGAGTGTATATAAGTGTGAAGTTACATCAAAATATTTGAAAGGGAAGTTGAATCAAGCCCCCAGATGCTAGTTAAGGTCATTTGCCCAAATTAGTGATATATTTTCTTCGATTGATGTTCAGTGTATATGTAATCGAGGATTTTGGCAGTTTAGGTTTCACAGAGTGCACTTCAATAATTGTGTTTCACAGAACAGTTTTTCAGTAGATCATATTAAATACTCACAGACACAAAAAATGGTTGATCACGGCATCACAAAAGTAAGCATGCCCCCTGCCCTCTTTTAACTATTTGGGGTCTTTAACAGGGTGTGTAGCCTGTGTACAGACGTCCCCCCTCCCTCAGAAAAGATCGGGAGAAGAGATGTCTGTGAATCGCCGACGATAATCGTGTTCCCGTTTCCCCGGAATGTTGGGGACAGCTTCTGATTGTTTGTAATGTTAATGGCATGACGCAAATAATTTCCGTTGTTGTGATTGGTAAATGAACGTCAGAATAGATTCCCCGGGGAAAAACTCAGCCTATGTGGACATTCATATCTTGGTAACCCTTATTTGTATTTCGGCTCTCTCGAAAAGGCATGAGAAGTTCAGACCACCGATGTTTGCTGCACCGGTTGCGGGTGCGTCTGTCTGTACCGGTCGGTATTGTAAATAAAAGAGAACGCGTACAAAATCCAACGTTAACAGCCAAAGCAGGTCAAGCTTACCCCAAAAAGATTCTATTAATGAATTGATTATTTGAAAAAATGAATCCGTTAGTCGTTCCCGTAACTGGTGTCAAATTTAAATCATCATTCCTGTATGCGCAATAAGCAGTGAATATTTTAAGAGAACCTCTCTGCATTTGGTCAGATTGAAAATCTTTGAATGGATTAAATGTCTTAGAAGATATTTACATCAAATTCAGGGAACCTGAGGTGGTAGAAATTTCGTAAATGAATCGCGTGTGAGTTCACGGTTCGTTACGCATGCAAGAATGCACACAGAGATGAATCTGAAATCTACAACTACCAACGGTTCAACTTTCGAATAATAAATACATTGATGCGATCTTGGGAGGTACGCTTGACCTGGCTTGACTGTAATCAGAGATCATATATCTGGATTTTTGGGTGGACATTCCGTGAAGATGTTCGGCTAGCCTGTGCACAGACGCTAGAGCTATTTTTCGATCTACATGTGCCTTTTCAACTGTCAGCGAAAGAACAAAAAAATAATTTATGCAAATATATAACGGAACACGATTAACAACGGCAATTCACAGACGTCTCCTCTCCCGATTTTTCTTGAGGGAGGGGGACGTCTGTACACGGGCTACAGGGTGTCTTAAATTAAATTAAATACTTGATTATCAACTTCCCTTGGGGACTTTTCATGGACAATGAAACAAATATTTCAATCTGGAACATAACAAAGTTAAAAATCCCAACCTGTAGGAGGCAAACCCAGTAGCCATTTTACAAGCATGGCCAAGGATTTGAACTCGGGACTACCAAGAACAAATCCAGCTAGCAGTTAGGGCGGGCCTTGAACTCGGGGCCTCCGTAATACAAGTCCAGTGCTCTAACTACTCAGCCATGCTGCCTCTGAAACCAGCAGAAACCTTTAAAAGAGTGTGAAAGCTGTGGATGAGACAAAACATTTAGTTCCATGATATTACCTTGAAAAATTACCAATTCTGTATGCAAATTAAAAAAAGTCAGGGTCATAAAATAAGATGTCTTGTCTTGTCTTAAACAGCGTACCAAAATGTGCAATTTTTGTCTTAAACAGGGTCAGTTTTTGGGGGCTTCAGCTGCCAACCTATATCCAAACCTTCTTAATTGCTATATGTTACCACTGAATGGCATGATGAGAAAGTCAGCATGTACTTATATTGGAGTTTTTAGAAGAGATCTACTAGCTGTGCCCCCTGAATGACTTATGTTTCTTTGTAGGGTCATGCTGTTAGTGGTGCTCTGTTTGGTGGACATGGTGGGGGATCAGAGCAACCAGCTTATCAACAGGATGCCACAGCAGCACCATACCAAAGCTATAATCAGCCAATGAGTGGACAGCAACAGCAAGGTCCATGTCAATTTGAAATGCAGCAGTTTATTGAATGTGCACAGAATCAGAGGGATATTACTCTTTGTCAGGGGTTCAATGAGGCTCTCAGGCAATGTAAATTGGCAAATGGTAAGAAACGTTTCAATTAAGTCACATTGAGACTAATCAGCATGTTAGCTTTAGTGGAGAGATACATCAATTTTCAATGCAATTTAAGACAGAGTTCAACCAGAGTTGCAAATAATAGGCGGGCATTAGATAACATCCAACTATTTGACCCATGATCAAGATGAAATCTTTTACTGTGTTAAATTCAGATAGGATGTCCAGACAAAGTTAACACAAAAGTCTTTCATTTTGCAGCTGAATAAATTTTGCTTTGAGAGCATGTTAATTGTGGTACCAACAAAATAACATTTTCACTGTGATTATATCGCAATAAGCAGTCTACCAGTGAGTCCTATTCCTGCCACGTACAATTCACAAACAAAAAAAGCCTTAACTGTGCTCTGTTCTATTGTAAAGCACACAGGAAGCAGCTAGAGCAGAAAAGAAGTTTAGGGGGAAAATACAAGACATGGTGAAGTGTTTCTCCCTACTTGTTTCATGCTTTGGCCGCCTCCTAAAAGCTTTACAACGGAACAGAGAGTTTATTTGTTTTATGATAAAGAATCTGTTTAATTCCCCTCGCAAAACAAACTATTGGCAGATGGTGTGAAGTTCCAGTATATCATCCACAGACATACAAGTAAAAGATTTGAACTAAATTTCAAATTTAGTTTTAGTAGCTTCAGAGAGCTTTTATCTTTCCTCTCCCTCTCCTTTTGCACCCTCTGTCCTTTACCCAAGTTAACGAACCCAAATATCCCATATGATAAAGTCTTAAATACCAAGGGTTTTCAGGTAGTATTTTACTGTGTGTATAGTGCTATCTATGAATCATAAAATTATTACTGTTTTATGTAAGGTTTATTTTGTTTCAGGTCTTTCCTGAGGAGGATATACAGATAAAATGAGTTCATTTGGGCAGCTACTGGCCTTATTTTTCTGGGATCTGTGGA
>CALNXK010000016.1:2307500-2350000 GCA_942486035.1 Porites lobata
GCCCGTAACCGCCCGTGCGGATCCAGGTCCTTTCTACCCTTTGTGACGTCATCAGTTTTAACGGTCAAGGACAACTTTCTTCGCACACGTGTGCAGAGTGAAGAGATCTTTCAAACCATACCAGAATGAGCATAATTCAGTCAAGGACACCGGAGAAAGAAGCAAAAAACCACGTGACAAGGACCTGAAAATCTCCATGAAAATGTTGTTCCATTACCCACCTACCTTTCCTTTCACCTAATCCTAAGATCCTAAAAGCTTTCCTAAAAACTCTTCCCACCAAAATGAAGCCTACTAAATGCCCAGCAAGAGAAAAAAAAAAAATGAGGCAAGAAAAGCGAAAAAAGAAGGGAGGAGAGAAAGCGAATGTCGAAATTTTGCTTTCTGCGCATGCCCGAACTTCGCAAGCTGATATTTTGCATCTGGATCAGAAGGCCGCCAAGTGTACGACCTGTAAACCGGTTTGTGGTAAGTTTTAGCTCTTTATAGCACGACAGTGACCAGAAAACCACTCGACTAGCTTCAAAACGCGTTTTTCGGCAAAATCTCCAGGAGCGAATGGGTTAAAGCCACATGGATCCAGAAATATCTGGACCCTGAAAGTCGCAGTAAATGGAAGCGACTCTTTGATTCCGAACTTGAAAGAAATGCAGGCGAAGCGATACCAAAAGGAAATCTCAACAAAGAAGATGTTAACAACTTAAAGATATCAGACCCTTTTGTGAAAGAAATACTTGTAATTTGGTCAGAATTTTTTTTCCAGGAAACGATAGTATCTGAAGAACATCTTTTGTCGTCACCTTTGTGTCAAAACTCTCTGATAAGAATTCAGAAGAAGCCTGTTTTTTATTAAGACTGGCTTGTTAAGGGTATTACGCAAGTTAAACATTTAATGGATGAATCCTCCAATTTCTTTTCCCTTTCTGCTTTTCAGATTAAATATAACTTGCAAGTTCGACCTCTAACCTTCCTTGGATTAATCTCAGCAGTCAATCGTCTACGAAGACAAAACACCAAAACCCAATCTAAGTATGAAAATCGCTTTTCAAAATTTCTTATGAGTCAAAAGCCATCTAAATTTATCTACCAAGAAATTGTGTCAAAAAACTGTGAAAGGCCAATTTCATGTCAAGAAAAGTGGCGCAAAGACATCAATCTTCCGCCAAAGGAAATTAATGATTAATTGGAAAGTCGCTTATCAAACATCCTTTCAATGCACAAAGAGCAGTAAACTTATCACTTTCAACTTCAAATTGTTACATCGCCGGTTACCAACTGTTTCTTAAAAAAAGTCGGACTTAGAGACGATGATAAGTGTTCTTTTTGTAATAAGGAAACGGAAAACTTGATACACTTATTTTGGAGATGCGAAAAAACAAAAAAATTTTGGGATAGTCTTAAGTGCATGCAGTCTTGCCAACTTTCTTTGGGTGAACATAATTACTTACACATAAATACGGCTTTGGGTTTGAGGCAAGATAGATCTAAACACAAACTCCAAATCAATTTTTGTTGCTATATCTGGCTTTGTCGCTCAAAAGAACATCCCCCCAATTGAAACAACTTTTTGCTTTATTTGAAACACATTTATCAAATAGAAAACAATGCCTCTACTGTCAAGAATAAATGGGAACCCTTGTTGCCTTATATAAGTCTTTTGACCTGAGTCTCCAAAACTTAATTAAATATATATATCTTCTCTACATCTCTTTTTTAATTTGTTTGGTTTCGACTGTGCCCTTTTACCCAAGGAAAAAAAAAAGGAAACGAAAGAGCAGGGAGAGAAAAAGGAAAACACGGACCAGATGTATTAACTTCGCTATTTGCTTTTAGCCTGCTGCTCTCCTCTCAAAAATTGCCATCACAGTTGTATTAGATAAAGATGAAAATTTGTTATGATCAGAG
This sequence comes from Porites lobata, assembly GCA_942486035.1. Lineage (NCBI taxonomy): Eukaryota > Metazoa > Cnidaria > Anthozoa > Scleractinia > Poritidae > Porites > Porites lobata. The sequence goes on from CALNXK010000016.1 coordinate 2,309,406, forward strand.
TTACAATGACATCGGAGTTGTCATAGCAACGAAATGACGCTATTACCTATTTTACTTACAGCAGTATATCTCGGCACTGGGAACTGTTCTTCCAAAATCATTCACGGGAGCTTTTTCCTCCAATATCCACCTCGGTGTTCGTGAAGTTTGAGCAAAATCTGTTTGAGCGTTATCGAGATATTTTGGGATAAAGATTTTGCGGTTAGAAATACGGTAAAAAATGGACAAGCCTGCGTAGCAAGCATTTCCGTTAGGTTTAAGAGCAAAGAAAGACCGAGGAACAGGATTCTCGGTTTTGGCCGCGCGAGAAATGAAACAAGAGCCAAAAAATGAAAGTGGGGGGAGGGGGGGAAGGAAGGAAACGCTTGCAGACAAGCCCTTCGATTTTGAAAACCTGCGTTCGCCAAAAAAATGGACAATCATGTTCGGCTGTTATCTGTAGAAAACGAAGCGCTATTTACATGTAATTTCATCTCATAGTAGTTTCAATCGTTTTAAAAAAGTGTGTGAAAGATCATGGAGATAGCTCCAGCCGATTGCTAGAAAGAAGGATTTGATTAGCATGTATCGAGGCGCTCTTGTTAGCGGTTTTTGCACATTTTGGCCTACTTTAACAAATTAGCGAATAATTTTTAAACCGCTCGATAGATTTTTTAAAAAATTTAATAGGTCAAGGACTCGAATCCCGTACAAGCCTGATTTTTTTTCAGGTTTCTTTTCGCAACTGCAAAAGTTGCGTATATAACTGCGATGGTCTTCCTTCAAATAATTCATTGTTTAGTTTTCCAAAACATCATATCAGTGATCATTGTCGTGCATTCTTGGCAACCAATGGCTGAAGCACTCTCATAGCGTCTAAGCATGATTGCGGGTAATATGACAGATCTACGAACTTTATTGAATCGGAAATAAATGTCCCGAATAAAATAGGTATCTGCGCGATTGGTTAATTTTGCTCAAAATTCCAGCAAGCAAACTTACGACGTAAATACGCACATAGACAATCAACTACAAGAAATTCTAACGACCGACCAATCATAATAAAGTAATTATGCCCTGTTTTTCCTTTGACAAATTACGAAAATAAAATTCCTTTTCGTTAACCGATCAGAATTAAGAAATAATGGTTTTTACGTTGTAGTAAATGTAATTGTTTTTATAAAAGAGAATATCAGTGCAATAAGAATACGAATTACAAATCTTCTGTTAGAGATTCACAAAAAGGTCCCCGAAATGCTCCGTTTGACTTTCCTTTACACTCAACGTTTCTAAGTATGAGGATTATCATTTTATTCTATAACAATTGTCCATTAAAATTACCAATTTATATACTTCTCCTTGTCCTTGTCTCTCTCTTCCTCATACTCCTTCTCTTTCTCCTCATCATCAACAAGAACAACAGGGGCACCCAACGACAATTTTCGGAAAATATCTGTTCGGAAGACAATTTGAGATCTAGAATTTTCGGAACTTTTGTTGTAAAATTTTTTGCTTGCCTGCCTCTCCTGGGATTTTCGAACATCTAAAAACTACTATAATTGCCCATTTTTAACGGATTTTTACCCTTAAAAGGTCACCTAGAATTTTCGGGAGCCTTTTTTCTGGCCTTTTTTCTGGCTTTCGGATCACTAGACTTTCAGCTAGGAAATCCGAACAGATGAAAAATTTTTAGGGGATAAAAATATGCCTATATCTACCGTTTAAATACTAAAATACGTTTAACAATGCTATGTTTAAGTGGTTTTGAACTATATTCTCGTTGGGTGCCCCTGGAACAAGATCGTCTACGTGCACCCTTGTATTAACCGTGCTCACATAGGATAATGCAGTGGTTCCAGAATAGCCAAACTACTGTTCCATTTCAAATTCAAATTAGTTAAGGAGGGGTTGACTGCAAGAGCCTGGAAAAGAGACGCAGCTCCAGAATCACCAAATACTGATGTTACCCAAATCCAAATTAGTTAAGGAGGAGTTGACTGCAAATGCCCGAGAAAGAGACGCAGCTCCAGAAGGACCAATGCTATTGCCACTCAAATTCAAATTAGTTAAGGACGAGTTGACTGCAAGAGCCTGGGAAAAAGACGCAGCTCCAGAATCACCAATACTGTTACTCCACAAATCCAAATTAGTTAAGGAGGAGTTGACTGCAAGAGCCTGAGAAAGAGATGCAGCTCCAGAATCACCAATACTGTTCAACCACAAAACCAAATTAGTTAAGGAGGAGTTGACTGCAAGAGCCTGGGAAAGAGACGCAGCTCCAGAATCGCCAATATTGTTCCCAGTCAAATTCAAATTAGTTAAGGAGGAGTTGACTGCAAGAGCCTGGGAAAGAGACGAAGCTCCAGAACACCCAATTTTGTAGTTCGAACTCAAATCCAAATTAGTTAAGGAGGAGTTGACTACAAGAGCCTGGGAAAGAGACGCAGCTCCAGAAGGACCGATTTTGTTGCATGCCAAAACCAAATTAGTTAAGGAGGAGTTGACTGCAAGAGCCTGGGAAAGAGACGCAGCTCCAGAAGCACCAATACTGTTCCCACTCAAATCCAAATTAGTTAATGAGGAGTTGACTGCAAGAGCCTGGGAAAGAGACGCAGCTCCAGAATCACCAATACTGTTCTCACTCAAATCCAAATTAGTTAAGGAGGAGTTGACTGCAAGAGCCTGGGAAAGAGACGCAGCTCCAGAAGCACCAATACTGTTCTCACTCAAATCCAAATTAGTTAATGAGGAGTTGACTGCAAGAGCCTGGAAAAGAGACGCAGCTCCAGAATCACCAATACTGTTCTGACTCAAATCCAAATTAGTTAAGGAGGAGTTGACTGCAAGAGCCTGGGAAAGAGACGCAGCTCCAGAAGGACCGATAGCGTTGTACACCAAACCCAAATTAGTTAAAGAGGAGTTGACTGCAAGACCCTGGGAAAGAGACGCAGCTCCAGAAGGACCGATACCGTTGTACCCCAAACCCAAATTAGTTAATGAGGAGTTGACTGCAAGAGTCTGGGAAAGAGACGCAGCACCAGAAGCACCAATATTGTTCGATCTCAAATTCAAATTAGTTAAGGAGGAGTTGACCGCAAGAGCCTGGGAAAGAGTCGCAGCTCCAGAATCACCAATGCTGTTCTCCCCCAAATCCAAATTAGTCAAGGAGGAGTTGACTGCAAGAGCCTGGGAAAGAGACGCAGCTCCAGAACCATCAATTCTATTTCCACTCAAATCCAAATTAGTCAAGCAGGAGTTGACTGCAAGACCCTGGGAAAGAGACGCAGCTCCAGAACCACCAATTCTGTTCAAATGTAGAACCAAATTAGTTAATGAGGAGTTGACCGCAAGAGCCTGGGAAAGAGACGCTGCTCCAGAATCACCAATACAGTTTCCCAACAAAACCAAATTAGTTAAAGAGGAGTTGCCTGCAAGAGCCTGAGAAAGAGACGCAGCACCAGAAGCACCAAATTCGTTGTTCAAACTCAAATCCAAATTAGTTAAGGAGGCATTGACTGCAAGAGCCTGGGAAAGAGACGCAGCTCCAGGAGGACCAATAAAGTTATTTATCAAGTCCAAATTTGTCAATGAGGAGTTGACTGCAAGAGCCTGGGAAAGAGACGCAGCTCCAGAATCACCAATAACGTTCGAACCCAAATCCAAATTAGTTAAGGAGGAGTTGACTGCAAGAGCCTTGGAAAGACACCCGGCAAGATTTTTTTGCCTCAATTTATCCTTCAAATTCAAATAAGGAATGTGAAGGTGCTCCCCTAAGGTGCAAACTAAACTTTCATACTCTGATAAACAACCTAAATAAAGTACAAAACGCTTTGAAACGTCTTGTGCAGACTGAAGACTTGTGATATTTCTAGCCATATACGTTACGAGGGACTCTGCGGTTTTCTCACTTGTTGAAACTAAAATTCCGATCGTAAATAAAAAAACTTGATATAGTTCGTTCTCATATCTTTGGTCAGTCACCACTGATTTGCACTCAATTTCTCCCTCAATGAGTTTGTAAGCAAGATAGAAACCAGCAAAGAACTCTTGAAAGCTCTTATGAAGAAATGCATAACGCACAACAACTTTCCTCTTACTGCCACCAGCCTGAAGTGAAAGGAATCCGAACTTGGATAAGACAATGAGGCCACCGTCAGATTTATGTTTTTCAAAATACAACTCTCCTTTTAGAAGAGATTCCAATGCCATTCTTCCAAGATCTATTAATTCTTTTTTGTAAACGGTCATTAGGTCTTCATTCTTGCTCGCTAAACCTTGCTTTTGTTCATATCTTCTTAAAACACAAAGAACAATCTCCGTGTACAATTCAGTTCTGCTCGTTGGAATTACGCCCTCAAAATCCTCACAAATAACACACAGTAAGGCAGTGTTTAAGGGATTTTTTGTCAATTCACTCAGGTCTCTATCCTGTTGTGGCTCAGATCGAAAGGGCACATCCCATATGCGTCCTATAAATTTCTTGGCTAAGTGCTCTTTGTGGATGTTTTTAAAGTATTTACGAATAAAGCTTTTTGCATCTTTCTTGGTAAATCCTTCAATTTCCCACAGAGTGTCAAAGTACCTCCTTACTTTACTTCCAGCCTCATGACGAGATGTCACAACAATGTAGCAACCTGAAAGTTCTTTACCTTGAATAAGGTTAGAGAGTACTTTGAGGTTACTAGGATCCACTTCATCCAATCCATCGAGAACTAAAAGAACTTTCGACTGATTTTCGCGAATGAATTTAAAGAAACATTCCTTAGCTTGATCTTCCATTTCCTCGGGTAAAATTTGATCATCAATAGCCTCCCAGATGTTGGATTGAATTTCATCACATTTGAGAAGCAGTAGCACTTCAAGCTCTGGAAAAGATGGATCCCATTTGTCCTTCTTAGTTGCCCAGTCATACGCCAGCTTTTGACAGTATGTGGTTTTTCCCATGCCAGGATCTCCCCCAATCAAGATTGTTCTCGGGCTTTGACATTCTGCGTGCGCCTTAAAGATAGCAGTCATATTGGTTATCTCGTCAGTAAGTACTCCTTGGGTCTTTTCTCTGCCCGAGATTTTTAATCTTGTAAAAATATCATTCAAATGAAAGCTGAAATTTTCACACCAAGGGACAGGCAGAAGGCGTTGTTCACGAGTTCTATACAGCTGACGGATCCTCTCAAAAATGTCGTTTGGGTATGGCAAATCTAAAAAATGAATATTCATACACGCTGATTAAACATTATCAAGTATTTGACTTGTTAGTTTGTATATTATGGAGGGCGCATGATTAGGGGAATATGACACACTTTGAGAAGTCAAGGCTGTGCTTTAAGGAAAATTGAAGGGTGCCCAGTGCTCTGAACCAAGAGCAAAAGTTGGGCGCCAGAGAACAACGGGCTTTGCTACAGCACAACCCAGGAAGTACTTTGCGATTCTATTAAAAAACGCATGGAAATTCGGGGGTGGAAGTGGAATCATTTGTCCTTTGTTGTTTATGATTCCTGCCTTTTTTACCCAATGATTCATGATTCATTCATATTTTTTTCCCGAGATTCATGATTCATTGTTTTACGTCTCCGCTTCCACCCGCGAATGGAAGTATCCTGACCTCGATTTCACTGCAGCACTGGAATTATCACGGGATATAGACCCGACATTACCTTATGGTCACCTAAATTCGAATGTGGTCACATTCCTGAGCATTTCATAAGCCAAGTCAAACTTTTGTTTGCAGAAAGTCCGAATCATCGAAAGTTCTTTCAGTTGCAGCATACTTGTGTTGCATAACTCTGAGACGCAAACAACGACGTCAGCAATGAGAAGGGAATGTCAACACAAGAGTTTATCTTGTTGGGTTGACAAACAAAGCCATTCACCTAAATCGTTAACATCTAGCGCCAAAATCAACTGTCACGCGAATCTTTGAATTCGTGGTCTATCTGCCTCAGTAGCAACACAGCCTCTGGAGACAAGATTGGTACTCTTAAAGAGTATCTATTATTTGAAGCGGTACAATTTGCCCTTTTTTGGGGGGGAGGCAAGGGGGATTTGACAATATAAGGGTTGTGGTTAAGTGCATATAATGAACTCGTACCTGTAGATCTAAACGCCTTAAGATCTTCCACGGTCCTTCTAGCTTTTGCTCTGATTTCGTCATTCTCCATCATGTATCCTTCATTACCCCTCTTATTCCTTTGAAATAAATACTCATCTGGCAAAATAAAAAATAGTAAACAACGGCCATTAGAACAAAGGATACATTATCCTCACAGTTATATTCACTGAGGTGGGAGAACCGTCTGTCAGTCGATAAAAAAGCATTCTCTATCACAGTCTTTTTATTTTGTACTGTTAACAGTATGGTTAGAAGGTCAATAATGAACCTTTGACAACTGACATAACCTTAGATAACTTATGATCACCTAGCAATAATACAGTACAAAACTGCAAATCATGAAAGTGCCTACGTCCATAGAAATGGAGTCATGAAAGTGACATGCGAATATTCTGAACAGAAAGCGCTAAATTTCACAAAAAGTAAAAAAAATTATTCTTGGACAAGTTCTGAGTAATGGACATTTCAGTCCGCCACTCCTGGAAATAGAATCCCTTTTAAAAATCTTTTTACGGTATGCAGCATTTGGTACGCATCACTCGAGAAAGATCGAGGGGCCGAGCGCCTTCAAACTGGTACTTTACAAAGGGTAAGACGCCATGAATAAAACTCTTCTTATTATAATAATCATCTCTTGGTGTAAAATCGCAAGCCAATATTAGCTTACAATTCCAGACACTCAGTATAAAGCGTGGATTTTTTACTGTGAACTGCTTCAAACTCGCCTGTTCGACATCACAATCACTTCTTCTCAATCACAACTATTAAGCTAAACAGATCACACTTTGTTGCGTCTGAAAATCTGAAAAATATCCGGCTGAACAGGATCTACTCCTATGAGTATAGGATATTTGAAGTGAGGAAAGGCTATTAAAAATTCAGCAGGAAATATTTTTTTCCGCATTAATTACAAAGGCGATTACATTATTAATAAACTCATTAGGATGATTTGTAGAAAGAGAATCCATGTAAAGGTAGTTACCGACTCCCACTTCTCTTGAACACAAACAACACACCACACCACAGTGCAGGGCTGATATCTGCAGCACATTTTCCACCAGTAAAACAAACCTGGTTGATTGCGACAGGGAAGAGACTAGTATTGTACCTTTTCTGGGCTGAAGGCTAACATAGTGTAACTCATGAATGTGTCCCAACACAAGGGGGGTTGGGTCAGCAACTGCGTGTTCTGGATGGACAACTATTTCACGATCAAGGCTGCTGATAACACGGATGACAGTTTGGAAGCGATTTGCTGCAGCAAACAGAACCACGTGATCACCCCAGGTACCGTCTTTCGCCATGCTTTGTAAATATTCACCCCATGATGGGTAGCCGGAAACAAAGTTGAACATGGATGTTCCATCATGCTAAAAAAACAACAACAACAACATCATCATTCAAGCAAGTGAATTTTAAGCCTTTACCTGGTGAATCAGAATACAAATGGAGTGAGTTTTGAGTTAACTGATGACAACAACAGGTCAGAATGAAAGTGCTGCAAAAAATGATATACTTAGAGGTACAGCCAACTGTATACTAAGCTCCGAAAATACTTTTTCACTTTAATGAGTGGTGGTCTTTCAAAAGAAAAGCTTTCATGTACGGTGCAAAAGAGAGCACACATTCTCAAGGGATTACCCTATTTGAGAAATTCTTCCTAATGATATATTGATATATTGCAGTGCCGGATCCATACCTTGACATAAGGGCTGGGGTTCATCCATGACCCTTAGATAATGGGGGGGCCCACTCTCAAAATGTTTTAGTTTGGTCTGAAAATAAGGGGGGCGGCCCCCCGGCCCCTCCCCTGGATGCGCCACTGTATTAAGTTAAACCAGGTGCTCTAACACACTTTACCTATTTCAGTGATGCCAGTCCTCGGGAATCTAATATCTAGACATTGTCTCTTTTCTGCAGTACACCCCTTCTCCCTTACAGGTACAAATCAACAAAGTTCCCAAATCATAACATGGTATGGCTCAGGATATTATCAAATTGGCTTTATAGTCTAGGATTTTACAGGAGATACTAAAGGCCTCTGCCATTTTTTTCCCCAGCATGATGAAGTTAAATATACTATTACGGGACTACATCACTGCCTTACCAGATTAGCGTTCTCTCTGAGAAACTGGACCAAAGTGCTTCTAAGTTCTTTGTGTGAGATTTGGATTCCTTTAACAATTTTCAGTTGCTCTGACAGTGCATAGAACAAACAGTTCCCAGATGCTTGGTTATCAGAAACTAAGAATCCTTTCTTCGCTGCAACTGTTCTCAGGTTAGATGGTAGGATGGTTTTGTTGCGAACCTGGTCTGCATCACATCGCAAATTTTGTAAGGATGGAAGCATGTTCTGAGCTGGAAAAATAGATAGTTGTTTTTACATTTTCAGTAGTTCGATAGGTGGACACTGCGGCAAATTGTATTGATTATTTTAAAAGCATGTAATAAAAAATACTTTTCTGTAAATCACAATGAGTTATTTTAGAGAACAAGCAAGATTTAATTCCTCCCCACCCACCTTTTTTCATAGTTTCAGCAGTTTGTATGGATCATTGCTGTGCAGGATGGACACTCTTAAAAGTTTTTTGCTGATTAAGTGGAGTTTATACCATCAAAATTCAAATTAAACATACACATTTTACACCCAAAAAAATATCACTCAGTTTTGTTTCATTTGGATAATGCAAACATGTTTACTTGCAAAAGGTCTTATCAGGTGTAAGACAACACTAGTACATTAAAGATAAACCTCAGTAGAATACAGATAGATCGGGTAGACAATGCGCTGTACAAAATATTGGCAGCAAACCGTGTGAATTCTATTAACACATACCTACAAAATTAGGTGAGACACTTTACCCTGAAGGGACTTTCTGAAGTCTGTTGTAGTTTCGGATCAGGATATTGTCACATTCAAGAACACTCAGTATAGAAAAGTCAACAAGCCTTTTTAATCAGCAAGCAAGTCAAGCTAGTATCCATGCGCACATGTAAGAAACCACATACAAGCTATGACAAAGTCTTACCAACTTCAAAAGGGGAAAAAATAGCTTGTTGTACTGCTGTTCGAGCTACCAGTAGAAAATGCTAAACACCTCAACTTTGAATGGAGGCGAAGCGGGGTGGGGTGTGGATTGTTTTGCTCTGAGGTTACCCTATTTGAGTACAATGTCTCAATAATTTTGTCACCCATAGACATCTATGATTAGACAGAGCTAAAAAAAGCCCCGTTCAGTAGTCCATGACAAATAGCTTTCTTTCTGCTTGACAAGCAACTTGCCCAATGTGTAAGGGTGTAAGCAAGACATCTTTTAACCAATTCATTAACGTAAGCCCCATTCACACCAACTAAACATGGTTCAAAAATGGAAAACAGTTAATAGAAAGCTAGAACGCAGGCTTTTATAGATAATAGATAATTCAAATAAAATTCAACATTGTTAGTAATGCATAGTTGCAGCAATCAATAAAGTAGAGTAAGCAGCTTCTACAGTGTACAAAGAAAACAAAGTTAAACCATGTTCAACTTATAAACAGAGGCCCTGCCAGGGTAAATTCCGACAAACGACATAGCCCAAAAAGTAACGACAGTGAGTAAAATGAAATCACGACAAGAGACAACCTCCCTCGGCCAAATTGTGACAGTGACGGCAAAGCCGACAATAAGTGACAAGCATTCATAAACACCGACACAAGACGTTTTAAAATTCAGACGGGCGACATGGGACCCCCTCCCTGGCATGGCCTCTAAACAGCTTTTAAACATGTTTACATCTTGGTGTGAATGGGTCTTAAGACAAGCAAAAAGTGGCCCCAGGCAAGCAAAAGGTATAAGAGCTGCTTGCCCAAAGGAGGGGGGTGAATAGGGGTATGCAAATCCACCAATCCATTATGATTTATTAACCAAATCTGCCATTCCATTTTTGCCCTGAATCCGAAATCTGGGCAAAAATATTATTTTGAATTACACGCAAAGTCCAAAATCCCGGCCCAAAAAATAGATGAATCCGCAATCTGCTGCAATATATTGGAGGACCCAGAAATCCGTTAAAATCTTGCTTTGAATCCAAAATCCAGGCAAAAATATTTTCAAAATCCGCCAATCCGTTCACCTATTCACTCCCCTCCCAAAGGACAAGCTTGAATTCAAGTTTTTTTCAAGCCCTGTAAAATACGTCCATGGCAACCAAACTTCAAAATTCGAAATATTCTTCACTTGAGCTGCAGGCTTAACTTGAGTGGCCCTATTCCCCCATAGAACACTTTCTCACTAGAAACACCATTCAGCCAAGATTTATAAGCATTACAATAATAAATATTATAAGGCTACCTTCAATGTCTTCAGTAATGCCCTCCATCCACTGAGGAACTTTAGTGCATTTGGTTTCTGAATACCTCTGATGATTTGAAGAATCATCTGTTTAATTAAAGGAGAAGATAACAATAAATTGGCTGCTTTCGGTAACTTGCAAATGTATGAAATAATCACACCAATGAGCTGGGGATAAAGCATACAAAAGATTAGCTGGGTCATGATTACCAAACTTATAAGTTACTTTCAAGAATAGAAAATTTTCCTGCCTGTCAGTGATATGTAATCACACTATTCCAAATATCTGGGAAAGAAAGTTTTTTATCACATTTAGTTCTACGGTAAATACATATAGTACTAGCCATCTTTTATTTTAATTTTTTTTTTCATGATATTTTTAGAACAAAAAATCTCAGCGGTTGCTTCTTGGTTCTGTTTTGTTTGTTTGTTTTCACATATTTTTAGAGTTCACATCCTATTATTTCCTCTGTAATAGGGAGCTCAAGGAAAGGTGTTTGTGACATACAGATGGCAACCAGCCATCCTTCTCATGTACTATACCTTGACGCTACCAAATTTTATTGTTAGGTGTATTTTCTTATATTCACATTTTTCTAGAGACTATTGCCGGAAAATTAGGGCAAAACCACCACCAAAGATTGCATAAAGTCCACCTCTGGTTATCATATGTAGCTCAAAAACACCGATGCTTAAGCTCCCTAATGTGAAAAGTATTTTTAAGAAAAAAAAATTAACAATGTTAATAAATCATAATAATTTTCAGTACTTCATATTGTGCAACTTAATGTGTAATATAAATACATGATGAAATGCACATGTCAATCAAAAAGTTCATACCGTGAACCCAACTGATCATCTTCTCAATAAGATCTTTTATCTGTCTGGCCCAGTTGTACTTTTCGTCAAAGGAATCACGCAAGATTTTTGCTTCCTCCAGTCGACTGTTTCTGTCCTTAGCCCAGATTTTCTTAATAGCTGAGGTCCACTCTGCGGGTTCATCTGAGTTAACAACATATGTTGAACCAAAAGGTACACTACGCAAAGCTTCTCCAAAACCAGAGTTGCCACTGACAAGCACAGGTAGACCAGCTGACAGGGCCTCAAGTCCTGTCAATCCAAAGCCTTCTGTTCTTGAAGGCATGATTACAAGATCCACTTCTTGGAACAAGTCCTTCAAACTCTCTCGCTCTTTAACAAATCCTCTAACTCTCAAGCGCCTTTCAGGAACACCACATTCAGTTAACTGTTTTGCTATTTCTTCGTGTTTTCCATCTGGGGTTCCAACAAACACAAGACGAGTATCTTCTAATGCAGCAATCACTTTCCCAGCTATGTCAAACCCTTTTACTTCAAAATCTTCTACATCTCCACGACCAAATACCAAGACACTGCGTTGTTGCCTTTCACTAGGAACCTGCTTTACAGCCGCAAACTCTTCAAATATTCCAGGAGTGAAGTCAAGAACAGTGTCATCTTTTCTACAGCTACGTAGATATGAGCGGAAGGCCTCACTCAACTTGGGTCCAACTCCTACAACATGATCTGCCATTTTACACAGTTCTACTTCAGTCTTGTGCTTTTCTTCACCCTTTGAAATTGGGTTGGAATAGTTTTTAAACATCCCAAGTTCTTCAGGGTCTGTGTGCACCACTTGAAGCCATTTGCACTTTTTAGATTTTTTTATGATTTGTACTTGTTTACCAAGTTTAACACCATGACCCACAATAATATCAATTTGCAGATGATCTGGAGGGAAGCTAAGCCAGTCCAATTGTTCATAGCCAAGTAGTGGTGTTGCCTCCACGATCTTCACATTGTTTTGTAAGGCAACCTTCTTGTCCTCTTGACTGCATTGTGGTAAAAAGAAAGTGATTTCCACTTCAGGGCATTTGGCTAACTGAATGGCTAATTCTCTGTTTATGGTAGAGAGCCCCCCTTTGCTTGATCCCCATTCAGAAGCCAATATGGTGACTTTCACTTTGTGAGAGCCGCACACTCGGTCATCACTCATGGCTGTTTAAACTTTTTCTACAGAAGATGCCGTTACCAAATATCAAAGTTGCCAAACATCTACAAAATGATAGATAACAACAGAGAAAAATATATTATGATAAACATTTTCAAAACTTCTATACTACCTAACTTCCAAAATTCCAGCTAGGCCGGGGTTCTTTTCAGAAAACCAAATGGCTGCTGAATGGCAAATGACTCTGAAGTTTATAGTGATTATATAATGTCATAGTTTGCATGCAGTCTCTTACATGTGCGCATGCAGACTAGCATGCTCTACACAGCTTGCTCGCTGAAATAAAAGCTTGTAGTGTTTCCTGCACTGAGTCTTCTTGAATGTGACAATATCCTGATCTGAAACCACAACTGAGTGAATCAGGTTCTGTTTAAGGTCATTATATACTGAGAAAACTGACCTGAAAATTGATTCACTCAGTTTCCTTACCCTAATCACTAAAGTTCAGAGTCATTCGAATGCCATTTGGTCCTGGCACCAAAATTCCTAACTTGATATTACCACACTTCCATCAGGATTGTCAGAAAGTTTTGAAGTAGAAGGCTGAGTTGTCAAAGTAAGCGGCCAGTCCAGGGATATCTTATTTTAAAAAACGGCGATTTTCGCCAGCAACCGGCTACTTTTGACAATCCTGTTCCATACTACCAAACTTCCACACTTAAACACTTCTGCCACAGTTTTGTGACCCACACTAGCTTACTCTGGCACTTAAAATTTAGTAAGAACATACATTATGCTAATAGATGTAATAATCATGAGTCAGTGCCTATGGTTACTTGGATGAAACTTTCCTTTACGATGAAATTTACCAGCGGCCAAATGAGACAGCTACATGTATAAGCGTGTGTTGCAAATGAATCCACCCTCTGACTAAAGGATAATTAAATAGAAACTAGTGGCAATTTACACGCAAATTTCATGCTTTGTGAATACAATAGATTCATTCAAAGTATTAATATTTACATAAAAAACCTACTCATAGTCATGATCTCACATTTAGCACTTTTATCACAGACTTACGAAATCGCATAATTTGTTCAAAAACACCACACTATCTATAAATGCCCATGGCAAGCAGCATTTCAAGCAGAGTGTCTGCAGTATACTACAAATAATAAATAGACTTAATTAATGTGTCAAATGCCTAGCTTACCCGGAGTGTAAACTAATTGTGGACACCTAACTACCTAAAAACGAAAATCAAACAATTAAAATAAACAAACTCGGAAAGCCTGCGACTGATCTAAGCGCTCTTTCTTGGAAACTCTCAATCTTCCGGCTATCAGATTTTCTACAAAAGTGCTATACCGTCTAACAATAAGTTATTTGTGGCAAAATCAAAGATTTGTAAATTCTAAGCTTTGCTAATGTTGGTATTAAATTTTTCAGTCTCATCAGGACCCCTATTTTCCTAGATACTCTAGCTAGTTCAAGTGGCTAGTAAACTTCAGATGCTCGTCAAAAGTGACACCCAATAGCTTCTTTCTACAATTTTGTCAAGGACTTTGATTTACCTCATTTGGCAGGATTACAAACTTACCAAGAGTTTTCGTTCGTTCATATCGTGAACTTGAGATCACAAAGGTAACACCAGCGCATAAAAGACGTAAATTTTTTCGTGTAGAACTATTAAGAGGGAACAACACTACTTCTGCACTCGACACAGCTCAGAAAACCGAATCAGAAACTAAAAGCGGAAGACGCTCTTCACAGTTCAGTGACCGACATATTTGGAAAACTATTACCCATACTGAACTGCGGGCAGTATCACGCGATCTCTGTTTGGTCACGCACTTCGGTACCCCAACATTCACTGCGGTCAAACGAGGCCAGAGCAACCTCGTTCCCAGGGCGCTTTTCCCTAGTTCCAAAGCCAGGGAAAAGCGCCCTGGGGACGATGTTGGAGGCGAGAGTTGTCTGTAGCAACAAAAATATAAATATAAATGCCAAATAAGGCTAAAAGACGGCAAAACATTAATCTTAACGTTTTTGTAAATGATTCACACTTGAAAGGCCTGTAACCCTCCGTGCTGATCCACGTCCCTGATGTCATTAGTTGTAAGGTGGGCGGAGCTGGAAGAAAAAGTTCTACCAAACTGTCATTCAACAGGCCAGAGAAGAACGCAAACAAACTATAAAAAAACGTTACGTTAACCAGAATGAAACTCTTGCCCATGCATGGCCCATCCGTACTTCCTTAAAATGTTTTTATTATGCCCAGGGTTTTCGTGGAAACCTTCTCCACCTCATCAAAATGAAGCTGAGGACGTATCCAATAACGGAAACTCGAAATATTCCCTCCTGCGCCTAACCGAACTTCGAAAGCTTTAACTAGGAATCAGGTGACAGAGGGAAACGTATTGCTCGTCTTTTAAGTTTTTTTCCTGTTTGAGACATATTTTGCTTTTTTTGGACAGCTTGTGGGCAGAAACAGCTTAAAGATTTCCAGAGGCAATTGGGTTTTTACAAAAACTTCTATTGCATAAGGATACTCGATCCCGGCGGTTCTTCTGTCGGGACCATCAATGTATCTTCTAATTTTCAACAAGAGAAAGAAAGATGCATTAAATAGACCATCGATTTACAACTTATTGTCGAGTATGGATTGCGGTTTCAAAACGGCGTGATATCAACCCCGTTCGCAGGATTCTACTTCTACCCGAGTAGCGGATACAGTCAAAACATAACCAACCAAGAGGTAACCAAGACTAATAAGATGTAACCAAAGAAACTCCTACAGAGCAGTCGTACTTAAGCCTGAGCTAGCGAAGCGATACAGATTACATAATAACTCAACGAGTCAAATTACAGAACACAATACTATTGGTGGAAACCTAAGGTTGTTTTGAAACATAAATTACTTCCAAAAACTACACCAATGGATAAATGCTTCTTATAGGTTGATTATACAGCTTGAAGGCTAAATACAGTTATGACTTGACAAATAAGTTTACGCTCAATAGATATTAACAGGTTTTATACGGTTGGAGAAACTAAGACTAAAGAATCAAGGATTTCTGCATTGGCTTTTCACATTTTTATCAGCGAAAGCAAAATAACTTAATGACAATAAATCCTCTCTTCACAGTTCTAAGTACGCGAGATCATAGTCAACTTCGTTCAAATCAGCTTATAACAAATTTAAAAGTCTTATCTTTTTAAAAATCTTCGTTATTCATAAGTAGGACCAGCATTTTCGTTATTCTTTACCGAGGATACCCATATCATTAGCAATGTGGGTCCAGGAATGCCCTAAACAAGGGGATGACGGTGGGTACTATGGACTTTTATCTCCAGTTCCAATCTCGGCTCTTTTGCTCCTTCCTGTCCTGCCGAACCCGCGTCTCATGTCCAATATTCACCACCTGTTTCGCAATTTGTTCAAGTCGTAAAAGTATGATTGCAAGAGGTACAAGTCAGGGGCGGATTCAGACCTTCAGATAAAGGAGGGAGTGGTCATCCACACCCTAAGATGAACGGGGGGGCGGTCTCAAAACAATTCTTTCCGGCCATTCGGGCCTCAGTTTGGTCTAAAAATAATGGGGTATCCTCCCCTGGTTTCGCCACTTCAAATGGTGGTGAGCATCAGACAGCCCTCATCAAACCTCCACTCGGCTGACTAAACTCGCAAACTACAGAAATCTGGAGAAATCGGTCTGGTCGATTAAGGCAAGGTCCTTTAACGGTTGAGATAATCCTTTCATTTTTTAAGCGCAAATATCATGACAATTGGTTTTATTACAGTAGCATACCTAAAAACGATCATACAGGAGTCTCAAAAACTGGTTTGCCTCTTTTTAGATACTGTACAGTGGAGGATCCAGACCTTCAGATGACGTGGGGGGCGTTCATCCAGGCCCTGAGATAAGGGGGGGTGGGGGGGGGGCGCTCTCGAAAAAAAAATTTTCTTGCTGTCCACTCTCATTTTAGATCACATTATTTGGGTAAGTTCTCACATTTAACACTAAAACTGAGTTCGGTGTATTTACAACATTCATTTCTCTCCGGCTATTTCCGCGTTTGTCAAGGCACCATAACAAGCACTCTGGATGCCTATTCACACCTCTGAACCAAGGGCAAAAGAGTTCGATTTTCAAATTTTCAGTTAAAGATGTTCAAAAACTGACAAATTTCTCTTTGTTACTGATGATGGTAGTGCGACATACTCTCGTAATGAGCTTGGGCATTAATGACATTAATTCAAGAGATTACAGTCACGGGTTAATTTTGTTGAATCAAAATTGTAACGGGGTTTAACATGTACCTTGTGATACGTGAAGTAAAGTAACATTTAGTAAATGAGGGATACTCTCAGCCCGAATCTCTTCCCAACCAGCTGAGGGCATGTTCACTAATATTAGGCTATTGTGTTTCGATCCTTTATATAAGCAAGTATTGTGATTCTATTCTTCCACAATAAAATGATCACTTACAAACTAGAAATAAATTGTTTCGAACTTTAAGACGAACTAAGGCGAGTTTTCATAGTTACGCCCGCAAGCGAGCTGCACAGGTCTTGCTGTCCACTCTCATTTTAGATCACATTATTTGGGTAAATTCCCACACTTAACACTAGAAGTTCGGTTTATTTAACCAACATTCATTTCTCTCCGATCATTTCCGCGTTTGTTAAGGCTCCATAACAAGCACTGTGGGAGCTATCACACCTCCAACCAAGGGCAAAAGAGTTCGATTTTCCAATTTTCAGTTACTACAGATGTTCAAAAACTGACGAATTTCTCTTTGTTACGACAGCTTAACAAAATTTTATACAGGGATGCCCCGACTCGAGAGGGCAACCGTTTCTTGTTCATATGCCATTCAGTTTTACGTTACCCCTTTCGAATACCTTCTAATGAAGAACTGTACACCTTTCATATACCTAGTTTAAAACACTACTTTCTTTGAGCTACTGTAAATGCACTGTCCGTTAAAAAAATATAAAAAATCACTAAATCAACAAATTTTCTTGACTTTTTCATAGCCATAAAATGCATCTGTTAGCCCTACTTTTATCCAGACCGATGTGACTAATTTCCCTACCCTCCTTTTGTATACTTAAACTAGTGCAATCCCTAATCTGAAACCTGAATAAGGTACCCCTTTCGGTCGGAGCCTCCCTGTATAAAATAAATACCCCCCCCGGTAGAGGCC
Source organism: Porites lobata (assembly GCA_942486035.1). Classification (NCBI taxonomy): domain Eukaryota; kingdom Metazoa; phylum Cnidaria; class Anthozoa; order Scleractinia; family Poritidae; genus Porites; species Porites lobata. The sequence continues at coordinate 2,327,010 of CALNXK010000016.1, forward strand.
ATTATAGGGAGTATCTCCGGCGCTCAGCTGACAACTTAATAATGGATTTCACAGAAGACAACGATACGGATGAAATCCGAAATGTCTTGTAACTTCTCCCAAATTAACTTGTTTCAGAAATTTATTATTTAAGGATATAATTCCCTGATATCGAATTGTGAAAAAAAACTGACTTAGTTTTGGTTCACGCCATTTAGATACGAATTATATTATTATCCTTAAATGTTGAATGCAGCGGAATTCTGGTACTTTCAGATTGTCATCAGCAAGTCTACACGATATGACGTTAATCATCGTAATTCAGTTACTGCTCCATCTGTTTCTTACCGCGAAAGCCTGTACGGAGATCCGAGTAGCTACACAGGACAAAAGTACTGTAGTCATCGGCAGGAGAATGGAATGGTCTTCCGATCTCCGGTCAGACACCCCATAGTGGAACCCCAGGGGTATTTTCACAAGGTCAATCTATCCGTTAACTGCACTAATACTGATCATGCTGGTACACCACTTCAAGACTGGACAAATAGATACACCGTCATCTACCTCAATGCTTTCGGTCGGGATATTGCCAGTGATAGAATGAATAGCGAGAGATTGTCTGTGGGTGCGCTTTATTTACCCAACTTTACCACGTACCAGGTACATATCTAGTCCAAATAGTGAAGCCTATTAAGCGCGCGTATCGCGCTCCGCCCTCGCGCTAAGGTATTGTCGAAAAAAAGGAAGAAAAACGTCTGTGGATAGGTTAGAGTAAATGTTATGACTCTTCCTTTGTTACCCTTAGTTTGGCTTTCTTTTTGCCGCGAGAATTGGCGAGCAGCAACACTGTGATTGTCTGGTGGGGCCTGGGCACTTGAGATCTGCGTAAATGTCTCGAATGCTCACAGTGATTACTTTTTTAGAAAGAAAATCTAAGACACTATGACCCAGGCCCTCTATGAGAGACGTTGCCTCGTCCCTATTCGGCGTTTTCCCAGGCCTTCTCGGTCAATGCATGACGATGACGTATCCGAGGCGAACGGCCGGGAGACTCGCTCGGACCACGTCACTCGAAACGCGTAACCCACAGAAAATAATGAGGTGCGTAGGGACTTGGCAATGAGAGATGGACTGATCCCTTCGTGAACAGCCCCATGCACGCAGTTAAAACATCGAACGTCCGGGAACACCTGGGAGAGCAGGGATGCTCCGCTCGAAAAGGCTACCCGTGCTTTTCCAGGCTAGAGCTTCGTAAATGAGCTGGGATCAACGAGTGGGATCAACGAGTTCAGGCATGAAAAGAGGTACTTTTCTTGGCAAGGTAAAAAATATAAAAGATCAATCTCCTCCCTACCGCTTTTTCCTACGAAAATGTGATGGGCGAGAAATTCACATTTTCCACAGCGCTAATTTATTATATCCAAGATTTTAGAGTGCATGAGAGAACACGTGACCAGTGGATGCCATGTGCTTTTCCTGCTCCTCCCATTTTCTAAGTGTAAAGCCCTGGGGACAAGGTTGTAAAAAGGTGAGGGCTTGGGGCTTAGGACAATCCTTTCTTGATGGAGCTCCGCCATTGTCCCTAGCACATGTCAATATGCACTAGTCGGTCATCAATCAATTGAAAACTTTATAAAAACTAGTCGACCAGTTCTTTAAAATTAGCGATTGTACTCGATGCAGGTGTCAAAAAAGAAATTGGCTATTTCCGAATAACCCAACTTACCACTCTTTCTCAGAACGAAGGTAAGTGCACTCTGTTCTCATGCAAACAGCTGATGCAAATAGAGTTCAGTATCGCATTTAACTTCTCTTCCATGGTGAAGGGCTTTGGATCTTTCTCAAGCGACTGCCTCCTCCTTTCGTATATGCTACTAAGTGCGTTTTAAAATGTATTTAACTCTTCTCGTTTGTAACACAGGACGTTTGTGGGAGCTTGTGCAACATTCGTCCATATCTAATTTACAACTTCCTAAATTCATTCTGGGAAACTTCGCGACCGTCCAGGAGGTACAAGAGGCATTGGACAACGGATCGTTTCCGCTGGTGTTTGATCAAAAGGTCAATTTGTCCGGAATAGACACCCTTGAAATTCACTACACCATTTACGACAAAACTGGAGCAGGCATCATAATCGAGTTTACTAACAACGGGAGAACAGTTTACGAAAACACCGTCGGCGTGTGTACCAACTCTCCGCCTTATGATTTCCATATGATTAATCTTCGTAATTATGTTGAACTCAACAAAACCGCACACGAGGCTTTGCATTTGGGAGGATATGTTTTCACACCCCTCGGTCAAGGCAGTGGTTTGCTTGGTACCCCAGGCGATTTGACACCTCCCTCCAGACTGGTTCGCGCCGCTACGCTGACTCACTTTGCTGATCCGGTTAAGACGAGCGACGAGGCCGTAAACTTGGCTATCCATATCCTGAATACTGTGGATATTCCCCATGGAGTTGCCGGCAAAGACTATACCAACTGGATCGTCGCCAAGGACCTTACCCATAAGGCGCTGTACTATCGTACCTACAATGATCTGACTATCCGTGTGATATATCTCGACAAGGTACAGCCACAGGGGAAAATGCTCAATCTCTCGCTGTCGACACCGGTCAGGGGCTTTAAGGATACCACCGATGAGTTGGAAACTGTTGATGTGGGGCACACGGAACTCTAAGGAACAGAATCCAGGAACTAATCATACTAATCAAGCGTTAAAAGCCACCAAAAAAATAATTGTAAGTAATAAGGTCTTGCCTGTATCCTCCTTAGAGACTAAGGTAGGGCGTTATGGGTGTCTATTGCACGAGTGCGTGCGAGTCGAAAGATCCATCAGACGCTGCCCGCGTAACAGACGCCTTGTCTAGACCAGGATGATGCGCTCGCGTGTCCTCCTCGCTGTCGTATGGCGCTAATTCTCTTGGTTGCAAATTAACCGTCCCCTTATCATAAGCCCTTCACGCCAGTGGATTCTGCACACGTGAAAATCCCCCAACCCCGCCCTGAGCTTAATTTTTAGGGAGGATATAGTTGCCCTAATTTTTTTTTGTAGTGGCAGTCGCGCGAGTGAAACACGCGACCACGCCCGAGGACACTAGTCTCTACCGAGACCATCGCATTTGTCACCCGAAATCTAAGGGTTTTCTTCGCTCGTCTACGCATGCGAAAAAAATGCAATTCGTGGCCTCGATAAATAGTTGTTAATTAAGTTCCTTGCAGGCTTGGTCTAGACAGTAGTTGAGATTTCTTTTAAAGCAAACAGCAATATTAAAGTTTTAAGAACCGTGGCACAATTAAACATTGAAAAATTACGTCAAAGTTGTTAACAGTTTTTTTCGAGTTACAGTTAACAGTATGGCTACCTCGATGTTGACCCTTCGTATGAGCCGCTTGGAACACCCGTATTAGATCCAAGCTACCCAAGGTTGATCTATCCCACTTCAAACACCCTTGTAGAACCACGCCCCTTGTACCACTTATGACGTCATGAAATTGCCGGCGAACGGGGGGCGTGACAATACGTGACTCCGGCCCGAGTGGCTGCGAAGGAGGCTAACGTTTCCAACGGTAGCTGTTCGTCACAGCGAATCAATCGTTCCATTGCTAGCTTTTCCATTCGTTTAAAAGTGGTAACTCAATTCAATGTTCATCTATCAGTATTCTGGTAGAAAACTTTAGAAAAGAAGTAGCAAGACTTTAGACACTGGCAAGGTGTATTCTAGAATGAGGCATTGGGGGATTTCCATGAAAACAATGCTGTCAGTGCGCTCTTTCCACCGCAGAGGCTTCTTTCTGTCGTGGGGAGGGAAAAAGAAGGCGCGCTCGCGACGTCCCTACGCGCTTGCTACTTTGTTATTATGGATACCCAGCAAGAGCCTCTGTGGAGGAGAGAGGTTAGTGAGACAAAAAAGGGGCGCAGAAATGATCTGAAATAAACGTAGAACGTTGTTCATATGGGTAAGAATCGATCTCGTGGCGTGATTAATTATCACTCTAACTCTTAAATCTGAGGGCGAAATCCCATAGTGTCACCGCTCAAATCAAACCTGTTTGGTAAAACGTTCGCATAGTACTACATATTTCTTACATTTTTAATACAAAACGAAATTTGAATTTCCGCGTGAATTTTTTTTGGGCGACAATTAGGTCTATTAGAAGTGAGAGGGTTCTAATTTTAAAAAGTCGAAAGATACCGTTACTGAATAGCCCTTCCCTATTGTCTAACCGTAAAAAGAAAAAAAACATTTAACAATCTCAGATCCCATACATTAAGAAGACGGGCTCTGTTATTCAGTTATATCTGTGTCACTGTCTTACGCGCTAGTTGGCTTATCGTGTTCTTATCAACAGTACAAGCGGGTAAAATAGCAGAATGATGACAACCGTATTTTCTCTGATGATAAGCGCGCATGCTCCATTAAGTGTTCTCCCGTTAGACCATAATATCATACAAGCACCCCCCCCGCCACCCTTCCCCTCGAATAAGGGCCCCTTCCTCACTTTCTTAAATAGTAGCAGGAGCAGATTAGTAATCAGCTCCTAATAGTAGGGATGGAATGGGAATGCGAAGATCCGTATGTCATTGTAGAGGATGATTTCGATGGATGATGAGATAATCGATAATTTATAAACATGTACGCATACCGATACATTTGAGAGTTAACCCTTTGAGTCCCAATCAATCTGAGTCCAAATAGTGACCAACATCAATTTTCTCCTAACAATATCAATATTTTGCCAAGAAAAATGCTTATGAGAGTTAATAAAATAATCACTAATGATCACTAAAGAGACAACTTACCAACTAATTCTTTAAGGGAATGTATGAAGATTTATATGTGGATATTGGGGCTTAAAGGGTTAGGTGTTTTATAATGGGACCACGGTACGCTTGATTACTGAACTACTGTTCCAGCAAATGAAAGGCGTTTAGTATTACTTTTAGCCCAAACAAAGTTACACTTCGTTGAAAGGAAAACTTTATGAGCGCATCCATCAATCAAGCGCCCTCCTTGCAATAAGCGCCCCCTGTTTTACTCATTAGTTTAAAGCAATTATTCAAGGAAGTACGGTAGTTTTTAAGGGGAGTCGCCAACTTGAAGAATCGCATTTCAGTTCGGACTGACTTTTTAAAAGCGTCAAAGAGCTGGCGCGCTTACATGTACCACTGTAGTTAATCATATCAATCTTTTGCAAGTAAAAATAACGAGATGTGTATTCCGCGTGCTCTGGAAAAGATCAAGGCATTCTAAGTATATGTTGACTTTAACTTTACCAAGAATCACAAATTATGGCCGACGTAAGTCTATTTGTTACCAAGCTGCAAAAATTTTGAACTTGTTCTAAGAAAGTATGAGAACAATAGAATCAATAAATGATTTTAAGAGAGCCAGAAAAAATGACCTTATAGTATTTTGGAGTCCTAATTATGTATTGTAATAACTCATTAGATTTCATAATTTTAGTTATTAATTATGATTCATTCATTTATTTACTTGTTTTTGTCTAAGATATTACCTCAATAGAGCTACTCTGGTACTTCGAGTTAAAAATAAAATGTATGTATGTACCGCTTTTCAAGAACGTTAAAGAGAGTTAAGCAAAGAACGGAGCGACTTGACAGGAAGCAGGCTTAAAAGGAGAGGGGACAATACGCGCATGTTTCTACCTCTAAATAAACGTTAATTCACGAGTAAACTCTCTCGGGTCCGCGGTAAAAATTAAAGTATTTTAAACTCCTTAATGCATCGTAGTAGCTCTCAGGTAAGGAAAATGACCCTTGATGACGTTACAGAGCAGCACACACTGACACGGGGTTAACAGTAAACCCATCACCAGATCCTCCAAAATGACGGCATCAGCCTGGGTACCCTGTTGCACATAGGACAAAGCTTATTACGCACTGCAGAAGAGCGCATCCATATGATTGAATTGATTCTTTCTCCGCTCTGAATTGGTAAGGCACCATGTATGTGCTGTCCTTGATGAAGAAGTCCATAGGTTGGTTTGTGTTCACACTGGGTGCATTCTGTTTCCTTCAAGGGAACCTAAATTCAATGAATGCGTCACAAATTAAAACCGTTAGTGAAGGAAGAGGCTCTGGATGTTAAACATCAACAAACACTTCAGCAAACTATGAACAGTGTGAACACCAGACAAGGAATATCAAGTTAAGATGCAGGCCCCGTGCCGGGGGGTAATCCCGGGAATTCTTGGTGGGGTGTGCCGCCCGGTTCTCCAAATCCTGACCCTATTTCAAAAAATGTCTTTATTCCAAAAAATGTCTTTTTCTACACCCGTTTTTAGACCAGACTTTTAAAATCCATGATAGGGTGATACTCGGTAAAGAAATATCAAAAAGAGTCAAATGTTTTCAAATCAGCTATTGAAGTACGAGTGTCACGCATCCCTGACGGTTTTTCCGTTTAACATTCATTTATAAAATCCACACAAGTTTTCAGACCTCGACTTAACGCAGAAATTATCTCATTACTTCTTAGATTAGAGCGCAAACAAAAAATTTCTTTAAATGCATAGGACCCCGAAATGCCCCGTTTGACTTTCTTTTAACACTCAACAACTTTTCTAAATATGACGATTATCATTTATTTTATAACAATTGTACGTTAAAATTACCAATTTATATGCTTCCCTTGTCTCCTTCTTCCTCTTCCTCAGAATCTTCCTCTTCCTCCTCCTCCTCATATTCAAGAGGAGAAAAACAATCTAGCCACAAGGTACAGGATTGGTACGTCAAATCCAAATTAGTTAAGGAGGAGTTGACTGCACGAGCCTGGGAAAGAGACGCAGCTCCAGAATCACCAATACTGTTCAAACTCAAATCCAAATTAGTTAAGGAGGAGTTGAATGCAAGAGCCTGGGAAAGAGACGCAGCTCCAGAATCACCAATAAAGTTCAAACTCAAATTCAAATTAGTTAAGGAGGAGTTGAATGCAAGAGCCTGGGAAAGAGACGCAGCTCCAGAATCACCAATATCGTTCAACTTCAAGTTCAAATTAGTTAAGGAGGAGTTGAATGCAAGAGCCTGGGAAAGAGACGCAGCTCCAGAATCACCAATACTGTTCCGCCACAAATCCAAATTAGTTAAGGAGGAGTTGACTGCAAGAGCCTGGGAAAGAGATACAGCTCCAGAATCACCAATACTGTTATAACTCAAATTCAAATTAGTTAAGGAGGAGTTGACTGCAAGAGCCTGAGAAAGAGACGCAGCTCCAGAATAGCCAATACTGTTGCCATGCAAATCCAAATTAGTTAAGGAGGAGTTGACTGCAAGAGCCTGGGAAAGAGACGCAGCTCCAGAATCACCAATCCTGTTCCCACTCAAATTCAAATTAGTTAAGGAGGAGTTGACTGCAAGAGCCTGAGAAAGAGACGCAGCTCCAGAATAGCCAATACTGTTGCCATGCAAATCCAAATTAGTTAAGGAGGAGTTGACTGCAAGAGCCTGGGAAAGAGGCGCAGCTCCAGAACAACCAATATCGTTCCCAGTCAAATCCAAATTAGTTAAGGAGGAGTTGACTGCAAGAGCCTGGGAAAGAGACGCAGCTCCAGAATCACCAATACTGTTATAACTCAAATCCAAATTAGTTAAGGAGGAGTTGACTGAAAGGGCCTTGGAAAGAGTCACAATGTCATATCTCCAAATTAATGGTTCCAATTTCAAATAAGAAATGTGAAGGTGCTCCCCTAAGGTGCAAATTAAACTTTCGTGTTTTGATAAACAACCTAAAGAATATTCAAGACGCTCTGAAATGTCTCTCGCAGACTGAAGACTTGTGATATATCTAGCCATATACGTTACGAGAGACTGTGCGGTTTTCTCACTTGTTGAAACTAAAATCCCGATCGTAAATAAAAAGACTTGATATAGTTCGTTCTCATATCTTTGGTCAGTCACCACTGATTCGCACTCAATTTCTCCCTGAATGAGTTTGTAAGCAAGATAGAAACCAGAAAAGAACTCTTGAAAGCTCTTATGAAGAAAGGAATAACGCACAACAACTTTCCTCTTACTGCCACCAGCCTGATGTGAAAGGAATCCGAACTTGGATAAGACAATGAGGCCACCGTCAGATTTATGTTCTTCAAAGTACAACTCTCCTTTTAGAAGAGATTCTAATGCCATTCTTCCAAGATCTATTAATTCTTTTTTGTAAACGGTCATCAGGTCTTCATTCTTGCTCGCTAAACCTTGCTTTTGTTCATATCTTCTTAAAACACAAAGAACAATCTCCGTATACAATTCAGTTCTACTCGTTGGAAACACGCCCTCAAAATCCTCACATATAACACACAGTAAGGCAGTGTTTAAGGGATTTTTTGTCAGTTCACTCAGGTCTCTATCCTGTTGTGACGCAAATAGAAAGGGCACACGCCATATGCTTTTTATAAGTTTCCAGGCTAAGTGCTCTTTGTCGATGTTTTTAAAGTATTTAAGAATAAAGCTTTCTGCATCCTCCCTAGTAAATCCTTCAATTTCCCACAGAGTGTCACAGTACCTCCTTACTTTACTTCCAGCCTCATGACGAGATGTGACAACAATGTAGAAACCTGAAAGTTCTTTACCTTGAATAAGGCTGGAGAGTACTTTGATGTTACTAGGATCCACTTCATCCAATCCATCGAGAACTAAAAGAACTTTCGACTGATTGTCGCGAATGAATTTAAAGAAACATTCCTTAGCTTGATCTTCCATTTCCTCGGGTAAAATTTGATCATCAATAGCCTCCCAGATGTTGTATTGATCATGAATTTCACTACACTTGAGAAGGAGTAGCACTTCAATCTCTGGAAATGACGGGTCCCATTCGTCCTGCTTAGTTGCCCAATCATACGCCAGCTTTTGACAGTATGTGGTTTTTCCCATGCCAGGATCTCCCTCGATCAAGACTGTTCGCGGGCTTTGACATTCTGCGTGCGCCTTAAAGATAGCAGTCATATTGGTTATCTCGTCGGTAAGTACTCCTCGGGACTTTTCTTTACCGAGGATTTTTAGTCTAGTAAACATATCATTCAAATGAAAGCTGAAATCTTCACACCAAGGTACAGGCAGAACGCGTTGTTCACGTGTTCTATACAGCTGACGGATCTTCTCTAAAATGTCACTTGGGTATGACAAATCTATAAAGATGAATATTGATACACGCTGCATTAAACGTTATCACGTATTTAATCAGTTTGTTTGTATCAGTATATTATGGAAGGCGCATGATTCAGGACATATGACACACTTCGAGAAGCACTTTGTGATTCTATTTTCAGTCCAATCAAAAAATTAAAAAAAAAACGCATGGAAATATCCTGACCTCAATTTCACTACAGCACTGGAATTAGCGAGATACAGGCCCGGCATTACCGTATGGTCAGTTGTGGTCAATTAATAAGCTAAGTCAAACTTTTGTTTGCGGAAAGTCCGAATCGATGAAAGTTCTCTCAGTTACAGCATACTAGTGTTTCATAACGACGTCAGCAATGAGTAAGGAGTGTGAACACAAGAGTTCATCTTCTTGGCTTGACAAACACTGAAAGCCAAGTCACCTAAATCGTTAACGCCTAGCGCAAAAGTCAACTGTGACGCAAATCTTTGAATTCGTGGTCTACCTGCGTCGGTAGTAACACAGCCTCTGGAGACAAGATTGGTAGTCTTAAAGGGTATCTATCACTGATTTGGAACGGTACAATTCGCCCTTTTTAGTGGTGGGGGGAGGGGCGGGGGGGCAGGGGATTTTACAACAGAGGGGTTGTGGTTAGATGTATATCATGAACTCGTACCTATAGATCTAGAAGCCTTCAGATCTTCCATGGTCCTTCTTGATTTTGTTCTGATTTCGTCGTTCTCCATCATGTACCCTTCATTACCCCTCTTATTCCTTTGAAATAAACACTCATCTGGCAAAATAAAAAATAGTAAGCAGCGGCCGTTAGATCTTCACAGTTATATTCACTGGGGTGGGAGACCGTCCGTCAGTTGATAAAAAAAGCATTCTCTATCACAGGCTTTTTATCAGTATGTTTAGAAGGTCAATAATGAACCTTTGTCAACTGACATAATCTTAGATAACGTATGATCACCTAGCAATAATACAGCACCAAAGATGGAGTGATGAAAGTGACATGCGAATATTTTAAACCGAAACCTCTGAAATTTTTTTGGACACGTTGTGAGTAATGGACGTTACAGTCCGCTACTCCAGGAAGTAGATTGCCTGCGTCGCAGACGCTCGAAACCTACTGGACAATATAAATGGTTTAGACGAGTGCGTGGGCCGGGTGTAACGCAGGCTAGGAAATAGAATCCCTTTTAAAAATCTTTGAATACCTTTTTGTTCCCTTTGCAGTATGCAGTATAATTATGGTACGTATAACTCGAGAAAGACCGAGGGGCCGAGCGCCTTAAAACTGGTAATTTACAAAGGGTAAGACGTGTTCACCATACACCATGAATAAGCTCTTCTTATTATAATAATCATCTCTTAGTGTAAAATCGCAAAGCCAATATTTGCTTACGATTCCAGTCACTCAGTATAAAGCGTGGATATTTTACTGTGAACTGCTTCAAACTCGCCTGCTCGACATCACACTCACTTCTTCTCAATCACAACCATTAAGCTAAACAGATCACACTTTGTTGCGTCTGAAAATCTGAAAATATCCGGCTCAGTAGGATCTACTCCTATGAGTATAGCTAGGATATTTGAAGTGAGGAAAGGCTATTAAAAATTCAGAAGGAAATGATTTTCTCCGCATTAACAAAGGCGATTACACTATTAAGAAATTTATTAGGATGATTTGTAGAAAGAGAATCCATGCGAAGACAGTTACTGACTCTCACTTCTCTTGAACACAAACACCACACTGCAGTGCAGGGCTGATATCTGCAGCACATTTTCCACCAGTCAAACAAACCTGGCTGATTGCGACAGAGAAGAGACTAGAATTTTACCTTTTCTGGGCTGAAGACTAACATAGTGTAACTCATGAATGTGTCCCAACACAAGAGGGATTGTGTCAGCAACTGCTTGTTCTGGATGGACAACTATTTCACGATCAAGGCTGCTGATAATACGGATGACAGTTTGAAAGCGATTTGCTGCAGCAAACAGAACTACGTGATCACCCCAGGTACCGTCTTTCGCCATGCTTAGTAAATATTCACGCCATGATGGGTAGCCAGAAACAAAGTTGAATAAGGATGTTCCATCATGCTAAAAAAAACAACAACAACAATCAAGCAAGTGAACTTTAAGCTTTTAGCTGATGAATCAGAATACAAATGGAGTGAATTTTGAGTTAACTGATGACAACAACAGGTCAGAAAGTGTTGCAAAAAATGATATATTTAGAGGTACAGCCAACTATATAACCTCTGAAAATACTTTTTCACTTTAATGATTGGTGGTCTTTCAAAAGGAAAGCTTTCATGTACCGTGCAAAACTGAGCACACACTCTCAGGTGATTACCTTATTTGAGAAATTCTTGGCCTTATGATATGTTGATATATTACAGTGCCGGATCCAGACCTTGAGATAAGGGTGTGTGTGTGTGTGTGTGTGTGTGTGTGTGTGTGTGTGGGGGGGGGGCATGAACCTTAGATAATGGGGGCAGTCTCAAAATGTTTTGGTTTGGTCTAAAAATAAGAGGGGCGGGCCCCTCGGACCCCTCCCCTCAATCTGCCACTGTATTAAGTTAAACCAGATGCTCTAAAACACTTTCCCCTATTTCAAAGATGCCAGTCCTCTGGAATCTAATATCTGGACATTGTCTCTTTTTTGCAGTACACCCCTTCCCCTTACAGGTTCAAATCAACAAAGTTCCCAAATCATAACATGGTTAATGGCTCAGGATATTATCAAATTGGCTTTATAGTCTTGGATTTTATAGGAGACACTAAAGGCCTCTGCCCTTTTTTTCCCAGCATGATGAAGTTAAGCAATTACATCATCATCATCATTGCCTCACCAGATTAGCATTCTCTCTGAGAAACTGGACCAAAGTGTTTCTTAGTTCTTTGTGTGAGATTTGGATTCCTTTAACACTTTTCAGTTGCTCTGACAGTGCATAGAACAAACAGTTCCCAGATGCTTGGTTATCAGAAACTAAGAATCCTTTCTTCGCTGCAACCGTTCTCAGATTAGATGGTAGGATGGTTTTGTTGCGAACCTGGTCTGCATCAAATGGCAAATTTTGTAAGGATGGAAGGATGTTCTCATCTGGAAAAATAAGATAGTTGTTTTTACATTTTCAATAGTTTGATAGGTGTGCACTGAAGCAAATTTTATTGATTATTTTCATGGGACATGATAGACTCTCTCAAAGTCCTTTGCTTCTTCATTCCGGTAGTAGTCTCTTGCTCACTTTGCCAGTGAAAGCATAAAAATACAGACACACAATGCTCAGTACAAAATATTGGCAGCAAACTGTATGAATCCTATTAATAATAAGTTGCTTGTCCAGCAGGAAAATCTACTTGTCATGGACTAATGAACAGGACTTTTTTTAGCCCTGTATAATCATAGATAGATGTCAATCAGTGACAAAATTGTAGAGACATTCAACTCAAAAAGGGGAACTTCAGAGCAAAACAATCCACACCCCTCCCCTTCCATTCAGAGTTGGGGTATTTAGTAGGCTTTTGCACATTATGCTTTTGCTTCCCTACTAAAATGCTCCACCTTAATGCTCCATTTTTCCCACTAAAATGCTCGGTCTCCCCAAAAAAGTCACTAAAATGCTCGGATAATGCTCATTATACAAACGGTTTTTTTCAATTAATTTCAAAGTTTACACTTACAAAACTGTGCAAGTGTTGCAAGTAACAACGACAACGTGTACAAGTTCATAAATACAGCCAAAGAAACCAGCTGTATTAGGTTTTTTGTGAATTTTGAATTTTAGTCTTCATTTTGTTTAAAAAAGCAGGAGCTCATGGGGCATGGGCTCCTGAAAAAAGCTAATTTCTATTTTATTTTCTCGGAAAAATTAATTTTCCGGGGAAAATGCCACTAAAATGCTCAAATAATGCTCAATGCTTTTGCCTCACTAAAATGCTCGAAAAAATGCTAGCATAATGTACAAAAGCCTTAGTATTTAGTGTTTTCTACAGGTAGCTCGGAGAATGGTACAACAAGCTTTATTTTCCGTTTTTGAAGTTTGTAAGATGTTAGAAAGGCCCTTTAGGGCAAATTGTCTGAACTTATTTTGTAGGCATGCGTTAATTAATTATTATTACTATTCATTCAAAATATTTCCCCGACTCTGATTGGCTAAAAGCACAGGTTTAATTCACCATAACCAGTTACTGATGACCAAATTTGAAAGAATTTTGTGTTTAACAAGGAAATGACGTCAAAAATGCAGCGTTCGTGCAGGTTAAGGCACCGTTCACTGAGAGGACCTGGGGACGAGGTTGAGTTGTTTTGGTTGTCGAAACAAAAATGGCGGTCATTTCACTCGTTTCAAGAGTAAGAACTAGGCGAAAAAATAGCTAAAAACATGGCAAGAACAGCAAGAAGACAACTCGAAGGGTGACATCTGCTATTTGGAGAATATTTGCAGAGCTGGACAAACCTAAACGCGCACTGTCGAAGATGAACTTAACATCGATGGATCGATGGACGTAAGAATGTTTTAGCCATGTTTTTAAATTAGGAATTACTTTGAATGAATAATAAAACAATTAATGAATTCGGCTTTCGTATCATATGAAGAATTATGGAGATCGAGGAGGGGGTTATCCGTTGACGCCCTAGGCCGAGGCGGATAACACCCTCCGAGATAAGATACTTAGCCTCATTCATTAATTGTTAATTAACACATGCCCTGTTTTGAGTCCAACTGAAAAAACATGGAAATATCCTGATGTCAGTTTCGTTGCAGCACTAAAGTTAGTGGGATGTGGACCCACTATTACCTCATGATCAGTTACCAGTATATCCTAAACAGCTTACAATAATTGGAATGTTATTGTTCATGCCAAAAAGCCTGGTTAAACTACATGTATTCAGTGGTGTGGAGATGAGACTATGACCTATTTCATGCTTCCATGCAACAAGGAAAAGCTGAACACAGGTATCAAAGACATCAAAGGCTTCATCTTTAAGCCTTACATTTAACTCACATTAATCAATAATTACTGGGGGCAACAAGAGGAGCACACAGTTCTAATCTACAGGTTGAAATGACGTATGCACAGCACTATGTAGCCAGCTTCTAACAGCTACATTTGGACTCCACTAAAAATGAATGGAACACACAGAACTGGCAATCCGATCTCATGTGTTTTGACTACCTATCACGTGAAACTTGCGTAAAGCACAGAATTGAAGAAAGACTGAGAGCGTGGTAACTTTGAGTCGCTGTCGCCCACACTCATTGATTATTACTAGTTAAATTTATACCTAAAAGAATGCTTACTAAGATTTCTGTTAATTTTTAGGAATCAAGACTGCCGAGCAAGTGGAGCCAAGATGCTCTGAATCTTTGATACACCCAATTCAATTGAGGTCGCTTTGACAATATTGGTCATTAGCGATTGGGCATTGGGTATTTGGGCGTACAGAACAATTCGATGATTTGCTTGAGTGACCACCAAACAATAGCTTCTCAGTGCCCAATTATCAATGCCCAAAGCAACCTTTATTGAGTCAGTTATATAAACAGCAAGATCAATGCACACATATATAATACTAAAGCTAACCTGACACATTAAATTCACTTTCGAGTTCACTCAGCTTGTCTTTGATATTGTCCTCCACTTTCTTCCACTGCTTTAGAAGTTCCCTGAAATGTTCTTCCTCCAGAGGGTCCATTTCCTGATCCCTTATTTTGTCAATGGCTTCCCCATAATGGGCTCCTCCCAATCTCAACAAAGTGTCACGAATCTGCTGCCAGTAGTTACTAAACACAGCATCATTGATGAAGCCCTCTCCAGCATGTTTAGACACAGCATTCATGAAACATTTAACACGGGCAATGTCAGACTCACGACTGGTGTCTGCTGTGAGAGGAGGTGTGTCCCAGCCAGCGGGTGGAGGACTCAGATTACAGATTGTCCTTAAGAGCACTATCAAGAGCGGGATATCAAAGCTTGCAGATGTCACTTCAGAGGATGAAGAAGGATACAATTTACTCCACTGGAGTGAGTTTAACACCCCTCGCTTTCGAAGTAACAAAAGTTTAGAGTGTGCTTGATGTTTCAAACACCTATGAAGACTCTGTGGTGGAATTATTTTGTCAAAGGTTGCCCTGAGTGCCTTTGAACCCAAGGTGATTAGAAGACGACATAAATGGGGATAATTTAATCCCTCATTAGTGCAAGCAAAGTGAGTTGATTCAGGATCTATAAGGCAGAATGACAAAAATTCATTAATCAAAATTTTCACTTTTTATGGTTGCTTTAAGTAATTAACTGTTGCCAAATTCTACAAGCTTTTTAACTACAGGGTTTGTGCAGACTTATTCCAAAACAATACTTTACTTTTCCAGATAATTTCGAGGTTAACCAAATTAATAGGTGATCTCTAAACACCTTGAAAAACACCAGATCCAAGCTTTTTATGATGCACTGAAAACATATGGTAAACAATTGCAAGGTGCAATGTGGACATTCTGTGATTAAATGTCTTCAATACAGGGGAGATTGAATAGAAATTGACCACAGGGAAAAAATCACTTATTAAGCAATTGTTGGATAGCTATGAAATAAAGGTCCAGAGTTTTTACTATTTTTCCAGAAACTTTTTTCTATTTTTCAAGACCTTTCCCAGGTGTTACGGGTTATGGGTTTAATTGACAACCCTGCAAATGGCAACTGGAATTAAGGCTTTTACCTCTTAACATGCCATGACACTACCATGGGTCTACCATAATATTTTGTATTATTAGGTGTCTAACCCTTATAGAGACAATTTGTTGAGTAAAACCACTGTCCACTCCTGGTTGCTGTCTGTCACCCAAAAAACCACTTTTAACCAAGCTCTCAAATGTATGATGGAAAATATTTTTTTGAAGAAAAAAAGAAAAATAAATAAATAAATAATAAAATGATAACAATAATAATAAATTTAATAGAATTCAATTCATTTTTAAACAATAACAAGACGCCTAAAGTCGTTTCCGTGGGATGCGTTGGTCTATGGAAGAATAATGGTGTTCTATATGAATTTGGAAAAATTAGGGAAACCGGAAAGATGTGTCATGTTATGAGCATCGATGAGTAGATGACTGATTAATATAGTAGCCTGCATGGCAGACTAGTATTTCTCCCCAATCCACATCCCCATTTTGCTTCCTCTCTATCCCCTACCCCTATCAACACCTGTTACGCAAGCTAAATTTATAGTTGTCAGTGTTCGCAAGGATGGAGTTGATCTTGTTTTGATCTATCACTATGTAGTTATTTTCATAGCATCGATTTGGATAAGAAAAAGAAGTTATTTTACGTCAAAACAAGGTTTACCCGTGTAACTTAAATTGGAATCTTAACGGAAACACAGGTAACTTTTTCAAAGAGAAATAAACATTGTAGTTTTAGGTTAATGGAACAAAACAAAACAAAACATCCGCTTGCTTTATCCACGGTCGAACCCAGGTTACAAAGTTCGATAAAGTTCCAATGTTTTAATCCAAGATGAAAGTTTAATATTCCAAGATGCTCTTGACACGGTTAAAAATTAATTGCAATGTGTTTCCAACGTCTCAAAGTTAACATAGTTCCAATGATTATCCCTGATTCCAAGGTATAATAAGTTTACTAAGGTCCACTCCTGATCCGTGTCCCATCCAGAAGTCCAATCCATGTCGAAAGCGAGTCGTCGATCGACGAGGACAATAGAGAGATTAAGATTCACGTTTACGGCAAACGGCAAACGTCAGACTTAAGCTTAGAATTTCTCAGAATAGAAAATAAGCCGATAAAAACTGTCCAGAACAATTCCTACGGATAACACTGGCGTGAAACTATTTCGTTTTGAGTAGAAGTAATAAACAGTACACGACATTTAAGGGAAAAACTTGGTCACGTGGTACAAATTCACGTTTGCCGTTTGGCGTAAATGTGAATCTTAATCTCTCTAATATTTTCGCGATTTCACCGCCAATCGTCAAGGGTACGAGTTGAAATTTACGCGATTTAACCTCCCATCATCAACGTGTTGTCGATAAGAAAAGAAAAAAACTGAACTCTAGCTGTGCTCGGCAAAAACTGGCGAACCCCGAATCCGGGCCCCGAATAGAAAAATCTATCGGAAATCACGGCCCGCAACCAGACGCTACTAAACGATGTATAAGCGCTATATAAATTCCATTATTATTATAAGTCCTTATGAAAAAGCTAGACCTAAACAAAAAAGAATCATGAAGGAAAGAAATAATTTCGTTTAGGTTGCCTTTCGTGACTTGTCAGTATCCCGAAGGATTTCGCTGGTTAACAAGCCATCCTAAAGCACGAGTGGGAAAACTCTAGCGCGACAAATTTGGCAACGAACGTTCTGATTTCAACGTTCTTCAGACGAAACAAATCGATTAAAAATCGATACAGATTTTGTACAATCTGATTGGTCGGCTTGGAAGAAGAGCTAATCGATAAAGATTTTAGGCAATCCTATTGGCTGGCTTTGCAAAGTTGGGTACAACCGAACCGGATTTTTACCGTGGGAGTGCCACAGGCATCCCACGGAATAATAATATTTATTACTTGACATTGTGCAAATTAATAAAGTAATACATGATTAGAATAATGTACATGATCAAATTGACATTCATACCATGAACCCAACTGATCATCTTCTCAATAAGATCTTTTATCTGCATGGCCCAGTTGTACTTTTCGTCAAAGGAATCACGCAACATTTTCGCTTCCTCCAGTCGACTTTTCCTGTCCTTGGCCCAGATTTTCTTAATAGCTGAGGTCCAATCTGCGGGTTCATCTGAGTTAACAACATATGTTGAACCAAAAGGTACACCACAAAGAGCTTCTCCAAAACCAGAGTTGCCGCTGACAAGCACAGGGAGACCAGCTGACAGGGCCTCAAGTCCTGTCAATCCAAAGCCTTCTGTTCTTGAAGGCATGATTGCAAGATCCACTTCTTTAAACAAGTCCTTCAAACTCTCCCTTTCTTTAACAAAACCTCTAACTCTCAAACGCCTTGCAGGAACACCACATTCAGTCAACCGTTTTGCTATTTCTTTGTGTTTTCCATCTGGGGCTCCAACAAACACAAGACGAGTATCTCCTAATGCAGCAATCGCTTTCCCGGCTATGTCAAACCCTTTTAATTCAAAATCTTCTACGTCTCCCCGGCCAAACACTAAGACACTACGTTGTTTCCGTTCACTGGGAACCTGCTTTACAGCCGCAAACTCTTCAAATACTCCAGGAGTGAAGTCAAGAACAGTGTCATCTTTTCTACAGCTACGTAGATATGAGCGAAAGGCCTCACTCAACTTGGGTCCAACTCCTACAACATGATCTGCCATTTTACACAGTTCTACTTCAGTCTTGTGCTCTTCTTCGCTCTTTGAGATTGGGTTGGAATAGTTTTTAAACATCTCAAGTTCTTCAGGGTCTGTGTGCACCACTTGAAGCCATTTGCATTTTTTAGATTTTTTTATGACTTGTGCTTGTTTACCAAGTTTAACTCCATGACCCACAATAATATCAATTTGCAGATGATCTGGAGGGAAGCTAAGCCACTCCAGTTGTTCAAAGCCAGGTAGTGGTGCTGCCTCCACGATCTTCACATTGTTTTGTAAGGCAACCTTCTTGTCCTCTTGACTGCATTGTGGTAAAAAGAAAGTGATTTCCACCTCAGGGCATTTGGCTAACTGAAGAGCTAATTCTCTGTCTATGGTAGAAAGCCCTCCTTTACTTGATCCCCATTCAGAAGCCAATATGGTGACTTTCACTTTGTGAGAGCCGCACACTCGGTCATCACTCATGCCTGCAGTTTAAACTCTTTGTACAGCAAATGCCATTACAGATATCAAATTTGCCAAACATCTACAAAATGATAGATAAAAACAGAGAACAATATATTATGTTAACACTTCCAAAACTTCTACACTACCTAACTTCCAAAATTCCAGCTAGGGTTCTTTTCAGAACACCAAATGGCTGCTGAAAGGCGAATGATTCTGAAGTTTATAGTGATTAGTGTCATTAGTTTGCATGCAGTCTCTTACATGTACACATGCAGACCAGCATGCTCTACACAGCTTGCTTGCTGAAACAAAAGCTTGTAGTGTTTCCTGCACTGCGTGACAATATCCTGATCCGAAACCACAACTGAGTGAATCAGATTCTGTTTAAGGTCATTATATACTGAGCAAACTGACCTGAAAATTGATTCACTCAGTTTCCTTATCCTAATCACTGAACTTCAGAGTGGTTTGTCCACCATTCGGTCCTGTCACCAAAATTCCTAACTTCCATATTACCACACTTCCATACTAGCAAACTTTCACACTTAAACACTTCTGCCACATGCTACATGCATGTATGCGCATGTCTTGAAAATGAATCCACCTTCTGACTAAAGGATAATTAAATAGAAACTAGTGGCAATTTGCATGCAAATTTCATGCTTTCTGAATACAAATAGATTCATTCCAAGTATTAATTACATAAAAAATCTACTCATAGTCATGATCTCACATTTAGCACTTTTATCACAGACTTACGAATACGCATAATTTGATAAAAAACACCACACTTTCTATAAATGCCCATGGCAAGCAGCATTTCAAGCAGACTGTCTGCAGTATACTACTAATAATAAATAGACTTAATTAATGTGTCAAATGCCTAGCTTACTCGGAGTGTAAACTAATAATGTGGACACCTAACTACCTAAAAACGAAAATCAAACAACTAAAATAAACAAACTCGGAAAGCCTGCGACTGATCTAAGCGCTCTTTCTTGGAGACTCTCAATCTTCCGGCTATCAGATTTTCTACAAAAGTGCCATACCGTCTAACAATAAGTTATTTGTGGCAAAATCAAAGATTTGTAAATTCTAACCTCTGCTAACGTTGGTATTACATTTTTTAGTCTCATCATTACCCCTATTTTCCTAGATACTCTTTTAGATAGCTCCTTCAAGTGGCTAGTAAACTTAAGATGCTCATCAAAAGTGACACCCAACAGCTTCTTTCTACATATTTGTCAAGGACTTTGATTTTCATTCCTTCGTTTATATGTACCTCATTTGTAAGGATTACAAACTTACCAAGAGTTTTCGTTCGTTCATATCGTGAACTTGAGATTACAAAGGTAACACCAACGTCTAAAAATCGTAATTTTTTTCGTGTAGAACTATTAACAGGGACACTACTTCTGTACTCGACACACCTCAGAAAACCGAATCAAAGACCAAAAGCGGAAGACGCTCTTCACAGTTCAGTGACCGACATATCTGGAAAACTAACACCCATACTGAACTGCGGGCGGTATCAGGCGGTATCACGCGATCTCTGTTTGGTCACGCACTTCGGTACCCCAACATTCACTGCGGTCAAACGTTAAGGTCAAACGAGGCCAGCGCTTCAGGGCGGAAAAACATTCTGCGCAAGCTTCTGCGCATCCCCCTTATCGCAGGCTCAAGGCGGGCTTTTCTGTGTGTTGACTGTGTTTGTTTGTTGCTGGAGTTCTGAGTGAAATGCACGAGGTGCGAACGTTTGCTTCCTGTAAAGCATTTTTATTTGAAATGTTTGCTTTTTTTCGTCGCTTGAAAATTACTTTGGATTCAGAACAACCAATGTTAAAGGAAAAACGGATCATTCCCTCAATCTGAGGTGGAATAAAAGGTTTTGAACATTTCTTACGAGGCGAGTATTTTTCTGATTGTGCATCCGATTATTATTAGTTCATGAGTTGATTTCGCCGGGTTGAATTAAAACCCGCTTGTATTCTGTTATTAGTAGTTACGGTTACTTTTTTTACATGCCCAGATTTATTACCTTTGCAGAACCAGCTTTATCTTTGTTTTCAGTGAAAGAACCATATTGCTGTTTTAACGCATCAGAGTGAACAAACCGTTGTGCGCTTATTAAAATTTCTCGGAAATAGAAGGCCAGCAAGCTTACTCAAGATCATTTTTCTGTTGCTCAAGTAATAATAGTCAGAGTTTTTTTCATTTTTCATTACTAGGACATAGTTTTGCATTGCAGCGCACTGTGAAAGTTTCTGTTCTTTATAAGAGTAACTTTCTGTACGCAAATTGTCCTTTTCACTCGCTGTGAAGTAGAGAACGACAACTGCGTTAAACTTCAAAAGAATTGACTCTTTTCCCGTAAACAATTGCTGCAGCTTGATTTGACTGAGGCGAGCAAAACAAACCCATGTTATGTGCAATTTTCTGTATTTTCTAATGATCGGCTGAGTTTAGTTTGCTTAAGCGAAGACCCTCGCATGGACCAGTTAAGCTTATTGAAAATAGCTAAATAGTGGAGCATGGCTTGGCTGCCAAGTTGCAACTGATCTTTAGGTATAGGTTGTTTTCGCACAGAAAATTCATTTCTTCATTGTCACCAAGAAGTTTTTGAAATAATGTAACTTTAACTTTGTTTGAAGGAAATCCTACTTACGCGTAGGTTTTTGACAGATGTTTAATGCCTGTTCAACTTGACAACGCAAAGCAGTTTTTATATATCTGCGCGAAACGAGCAAGTTTAAAAAACTATAGTTGCTTTGAAACCGATTTTTGGGAAGATTTTACTAGATAAAGATTGACCTTTTTTCTGCCCACATATCAACGCAATAACTTCTACATTGAGGATTTTGTTTATATTTTAGTGATCTGCGAAACTACGAGTGTCCGATCGAGCGAGGGTTTTAAAATATCAGCTCGAGTGCGACAAAGTTCAGTGACTTCAAACACATTGTGGGCAAGCGTTATTTTTTTTGGGCAAATCACTGTCCAAAGATATGTTGTTTTTGTGTCCACAGTGGAGCTCCGGGCCTTATATATCCAGGAACTTCCTTATATGAACACATTTTGTGAATGCATCTCGAAAAAAATCGGAGCTACACATGCACATTTCCAGTACAACGCAAGGAAATTAATGTCGTTAAATTCCGTTTTACAATGAGGTTTTCTTCGAGAAAATTGAGTAACGACAAGGTTATAACCACAGCTTGCAACTTTTGAAGACAAATTGCCTGTTCTTTCCAGGTTGTGAGTGGAAACATTTTATTTTTAGGCAATAAAATATTTGAAATCCCGCCATTTTTTCAAACCCGGCCAGGGGATCTGGGCAAAAAAGTTCACGCATGCTCATTACGTTTTTCCGCCCTGAAGGCCAGCGCAACCTTGTCCCAGGGGTCCCAGGGCGCTTTTCCATAGCTCCAAAGCCAGGGAAAAGCGCCCTGGGGACGAGGTTGGACGCGAGAGTTGTCTGTAGCAACAAAAGTATAAATATAAATGCCAAATAAGGCTAAAAGACGGCAAAACATTAATCTTAACGTTTGGTAAATGATTCAGACTTGAAAGGCCTGTAACCCTCCGTGCCGATCCACGTTCCTGATGTCATTAGTTGTAAGGTGGGCGGGGCTGGAAGAAAAAGTTCTACCAAACAGTCATTCAACAGGCCAGAGAAGAACGCAAAGATACTAAAAAAAACCGTGATGTTAACCAGAATGAAACTCTTGCCCATGACCCATCCGTACTTCCTTAAAAATGTTTTTATTATGCTTTGGCTTTTCGTGGAAACCTTCTCCACCTCATCGAAATGAAGCTGAGTACGAATCCAAAAACGGAAACTCGAAGTTTTCCCTCCTGCGCCTAGCCGAACTTCGAAAGCCTTAATTAAGAAACAGGTGACAGAGGGAAACGTATTGCTCGTCTCTTAAGTTTTTTTCGTGTTTGAGACATATTTTGCTTTTTTTGGACAGCTTGCGGGCAGAAACAGCCTCAAGAGTTCCAGAGGCAATTGGGTTTTTACAGAAACTTCTATTGCATAAGGATACTCGATCCCGGCGGTTCTTCTG
>CALNXK010000016.1:2355000-2450000 GCA_942486035.1 Porites lobata
GTAAGTGAGCTAGGATCAACGATTGGGATCAACGAGTTCAGCCTTGAAAAGAGGTACTTTTCTTGGCAAGGTAAAACATATAAAAGATCAATCTCCTCCCTAGGGCTTTTCCCTAAGAAAATGTGATGGGCGGGAAGTTCACATTTTCCACAACGCTAATTTATTACATCTAAGATTTTAGAGTGCATGAGAGGACACGTGACCAGCCGATGCCATGTGCTTTTCCTGCTCCTCCCATTTTCTAAGGGTAAAGCCCTGGGGACAAGGTTGTAAAAGGGTGAGGGCTTGGGGCTCGGGACAATCCTTCCTTGATGGAGCTCCGTCATTGTCCCTAGCACATACCAATATGCACTAGTCGCTCATCACTCAATTGAAAACGTTATAAAAACTAGTCGACTAGTTCTTTAAAATTAGCGATTGTACTCGATGCGGGTATCAAAAAAGCAATTGGCTATTTCCGAATAACCCAAGTTACCACTCTTTCTCAGAACCAAGGTAAGTGCAATCTGTTCTCATGCAAACAGCTGATGCAAATAGAGTTCAGTATCGCATTTAACTTCTCTTCCATTGTGAAGGGCTTTGGATCTTTCTCAAGCGACTGCCTCCTCGTTGCGTATCTGTGGGAGCTTGTGCAACAAATCTTCCATATCTAATTTACAACTTCCTCAATTGATTCTGGGAAACTTCGCGACCGTCCAGGAGGTACAAGAGGCATTGAACAACGGATCGTTTCCGCTGTGATCAAAAGGTCAATTTGCCGGGAATAGACACCCCAGAATTTCACTACAACATTTACGATAAAACTGGAGCAGGCATCTTAATCGAGTTCACTAACAAGGGGAGAACAGTTTATGATTTCCATATAATTAACCTTCGTAATTATGTTGAACTGAACAATACCGCACACAAGCCTTTGCATTTGGGCGGAGATGTTTTCACACCCCTTGGTCATGGCAGTGGTTTGCTTGTTACCCCAGGCGATTTGACACCTCCTTCCAGACTGGTTCGCACCGCTACGCTGACTCACTTTGCTGATCCGGTTAAGACGAGCGACGAGGCGTAAACTTGGCTATCCATATCCTGAGTACTGTGGATATTTGCCAGCGAAGACTATACCAACTGGATCGTCGCCAAGGACCTTACCCTTAAGGCCATGTACTATCGTACCTACAATGATCTGACTATCTTGACAAGGTACAGTTACAGGGGAAAAAGCTCAAGCTCTCGCTGTCGACACCGGTCGGGGGCTTTAAGGATACCACCGATGAGTTGAAAACTGTTGATGGAGGGCATACGGAACTCTAAGGAACAGAATCCAGAAATCTAATCATACTAATCAAACGTTAAAAGCCACCAAAAAATTGTAAGTAGTCAGGTCTCGCCTGTTTCCTCCTAAGAGACTAAGGTGGGGAGGTGGGGCGTTATGGGTATCTACTGCACGAGTATGTGCGAGTCGAAGATCTGTCAGACGCTGCCTGCGTAGCAGTCGCCGTGTCTAGATCACGATGATGCGCTCGCGTGTCTTTTCTTTGCTGTCGCATGGCGCTAATTCTCCTGGTTGCAAATTAAGCATCCTCTTATCATAAGCCCTTCACGCCAGCGGATTCTGCACACATGAAAATCCCCCACCCCGCCCTAATCTTAAAATTTAGGGAGGACAGAGTTGCCCAAATTTTTCTTTGTAGTGGCAGTCCTGCGAGTAAAACACGCGACTACGCCCGAGGACGCTAGTCTCTGTCAAAGTTGTAGTTTCTCGTATTATCTAAGACCATCGCATTTGTCACCCGAAATCTCAGGTTTTCTTCGCTCGTCTACGCATGTGGAAAAATAGCAATTCGTGGCCTTGATAAATAGTTGTTAATTAAGTTCCTTGCAGGCTTGACCAAGAGAGTAGTTCCGAAGTCTTTAAGAACCGTGGCACCATTAAACATTGAAAAATTACATTAAAGTTAACAGTTTTTTTCGAGTTACAGTTGACAGTATGAGTACCCAAGGTTGAGCCTTCGTATGAGGCGCTTGGAACACCCGTATTAGATCTAAGCTACCCGAAGTTGATCTATTCCCACTTCAACCACCCACGTAAAACTGCGCCCCTTGTACAACTTATGACGTCATCGAATTGCCGGCGAACGGGGGGCGTGACAATACGTTACTCCGGCGCCTGCGAAGGAGACTAACGCTTCCAGCGGTAGCTGTTCGTCAGGGCGAATCAAACTTTCCATTGCCAGCTTTTCAATCGTTTTAAAGTGGAAAATTCACGTTATCAAACTCAATTCAATGTTAATCTATCAGTATTCTTGTACAAAGCTTTAGAAAGACAAAAACAGTAAAACTTTAGACACTGGTAAGGTGAGTTCTAGAATGTGGCATTCGGGGATTTCCGTGAAAACAATGCCGCAGAAAATGTTTGTCAGTGCGCTCTTTCCTCCGCTGAGGCCTCTTTTGTGTCGTGGGGAGGCAAAAAAGAAAGCGCGCTAGCGACGGGCTCTGTTATTCAGTTATATCTGTGTAACTGTCTTACGCGCTACGACCACAGGACAAGCGGATAAAATAGCAGAATGGTGACACCACCATCACAGCGTTTCAGATTGGAAGGTTACCTTTTTTTTTTCTTATGATAAGCGCGCATGCTCCAATAAGCGACCTCCCCTTAGACCATAATATCATGCGAGCGCCCCCCTCCCCCTCGAATAAGGGCCCCTCCCTCACTTTCTTAAATAGTACCAGGAGCAGATTAGTAACTGATAGCAGGGATACAAGGGGAATGCGAAGATCCGTATATCATTGAAGAGGATGATTTCGATGGATGATGAGATAATCGATAATTTATAAACATACGCATACCGATACATTTGAGAGTTAACCCTTTGAGTCCCAGTCAATCTGAGTCCCAATAGTGATCAACATCAACTTTCTCCTAACAATATCCATATTTTGCCAAGAAAATAGTTATGAGAGTTAATAAAATGATCAAAAAGGGTAGTTTTCACTAGCAACGGAGTCGGAGTCGGAGTCGTAAGCGGAGGCGTCAGAGCGCGTAAGTGACCTAAGTCAAAATCAAATATCGGAGTCGTAAGCGGAGTCATAAGCGCGACGGAATCGGAATCAGAAGAATCAAAAAGTTTCCATTTCTTCCGACTCCGCTTACTACTCCGTCGCTTACGTTCCGCTTATGATCTAGTGAAAAACACATTGTCGGAGTCGGAAGCAAAAGCGGAAGGATAAACCAATCACAATGCACGTTCCCTCACTTTGTGATTGGTTTGGTTCTTCTACTTCTGCTTCCGACTCCGACAATCTGGTTTTCACTGGATCAAAAGCGGAACGTAAGCGACGGAGTCGTAAGCGGAATCGGAACGCTGTTTTCACTAGATCATAAGCTCTACGCTTCTGATTACGACTCCGACCCCGACTCCGTCGCTAGTGAAAACCAGCCTTAAAGAGAAAATGCTTTGATCTGTTATCAAACACTCTCAAATAATTCTTTAAGGAAATATATGAAGATCAGTATGGAGAATTTATATGTGGATATTGGGGCTTAAAGAATTAAGTGTTTGATAATGGGACTACGGTACGCTTGATTACTGAACTACTGATTTAGCAAATGAAAGGCTTTTAATATTACTTTTAGCCGACACAAAGTTACACCTCGTTCAAGGAAAACTTAAGCGCCCTCCTTACAATTAGCGCCCCTTGTTTTACCCATTATTTTAAAGCAATTATTCAAGGAAGTACGGTAGTTTTTAAGGAGAGTCGCCAACTTGAAGAATCGCCCTGCAGTTCGGACTGGATTTTTTAAAAGCGTCAAAGAGTTAGCACGCTTACATGTACCACTTTAGTTAATCATATCAATCTTTTGCAAGCAAAAATAACGAGTTGTGTGTTCCGCGTGCCCTGTAAAAGATCAAAGCAATCTCGGTATATGTTGACCAAGAATAACAAGTTATGGCCGACGTAAGTCTATTTGTTGCCAAGCTTCGAGAATTTTGAACTTGTTCTCAGAAAGTACGAGAACAATAGAATCCACAAATGATTTTAAGAGAGCCAGGAAAAAATGACCTTATAGTATTTTGAGCCTTAATTATGTATTGTAACAACTCGTTAGATTTCATAATTTTAGTTATTAATTATGATTCATTCATTTATTTACTTGTTTTCCTCTAAGATATTAACTCAATAGAGCTACTATGGTACTTCGAGTTGAAGTAAAATGTATGTATGCATGTAGGTAGGTGTGTATCTTTGCTTCACAGCCTTTCAAGAACGTTAAGGCCAGTTAAGCAAGGAACAGAGCGAGTTGACAAGAAGCAGGCTTAAAAGGGGAGGGAACAATAAGCGCATGCTTCTTTCTCTAAATAAACCTTAATTCACGAGCAAACTCTCTCGGGTCCGCAGTAATAATTACAGTATTTTGAACAATTTTTGCAACGCCTTAATGCATCGTAGCGGCTCTCACGTAAGGAAAATGGCACTTGATGACGTTACAGAGCAACACAGACCGACAGAGGGTTAACAGTAAACCCATCACCAGATCCTCCAAAAGATGGCATCAGCCTGGGTACCCTGTTGCACATAGGACACAGCTTGTTACACACAGCAAAGGAGCGCATCCATATGATGATTAAATTGATTCTTTCTCCGCTCTGAGTTGGTAAGGCACCATGCATGTGCCGTCCTCGATGAAGAAGTCCATAGGCTGGTTTGTGTTCACACTGGGTGCATTCTGTTTCTTTCAAGGGAACCTAAATTCAATGAATGCGTCATAAATTAAAACTGTTCGTGAAGGAAGAAGCTCTGGATGCTAAACCTCAATGGACACTTCAGCAACCTATGAACAGTGTAAACACCAGACAAGAAATATCAAGTTAAGATGCAGGCCCCTGCCGGGGGGGAGGGGTACTCCTGGGAATTCTTGGTGAAGTGTGCCGCCCGGTTCTCCAAATCCTGACCATATTTCAAACCCAAAAAGTGTCATTTTCTACACCCGTTTTCAGACCAGACTTTTAAAATCCATGATAGGGTGATACTCGTAAACAAATATCGAAAAGTATCAAATGTTTTCAAATCAGTTATTGAAGTACGGGTGTCACGCATCCCTGACGGTTTTTCCGTTTAACATTCATTTATAAAATCCAAACAAGTTTTCAGACCTCGACTCTAAGCAGAAATTATGTCATTACTTCTTAGATTAGAGCACAAACAAAAAATTTCTTAAAATGCATAGGACCCCGAAATGCCCCGTTTGACTTTCCTTTAACACTCAACAACTTTTCTAAATATGACGATTATCATTTTATTCTATAACAATTGTACGTTGAAATTACCTATTTATATGCTTCTCCTTGTCCTTGTCTCCTTCTTCCTCTTCCTCCTCACCATTAACAAGAACAGGATCATCTACGTGCACCGTTGTATTAACCAGGTTCACATGGAATAGTGCAATAGCTCCAGAATCGCCAATACCGTTACCACGCAAATTCAAATTAGTTAGGGAGGAGCTGACTGCAAGAGCCTGAGAAAGAGACGCAGCTCCAGAATCACGAATACTGTTCGCACTCAAATCCAAATTAGTTAAGGAGGAGTTGACTGCAAGAGCCTGAGAAAGAGACGCAGCTCCAGAATCACGAATACTGTTCAAACTCAAATCCAAATTAGTTAAGGAGGAGTTGACTGCAAGAGCCTAGGAAAGAGACGCAGCTCCAAAATAACCAATACTGTTCGCACTCTTATACTACTACATGAGAAATTACTGCAATTTGATTGGCTTAGAGCAGTGGTATTTCAGCTTAATTTGAAATACCTACATGTGAAAATTACAAACCCTTTGTGGGTAGTAGTATAAACAAATAATAGCATGATTTGTACGTGATATTTGGCATAAATACCACTCGTGATATTTCAAAATTGTCTCAAATTTCACTCGCCTAACGGCTCGTGAAATTACGTATAACAATTTCGAAACATCACTCGTGGTATTTATGCCAAATATCAATACAAATCATGCTATTACCTATACAAATCCAAATTAGTTAAGGAGGAGTTGACTGCAAGAGCGTGGGAAAGAGACGCAGCTCCAAAATCACCAATACTGTTCGCACTCAAATCCAAATTATTTAAGGAGGAGTTGACTGCAAGAGCCTGGGAAAGAGAAGCAGCTCCAGAATCACCAATACCGTTCCCCTTCAAACCCAAATTAGTTAATGAGGAGTTGACTTCAAGAGCCTGGGAAAAAGACGCAGCTCCAGAATCACCAATACCGTTCCCACGCAAATCTAAATTAGTTAAGGAGGAGTTGACTGCAAGAGCCTGGGAAAGAGAAGCAGCTCCAGAATCACCAATACCGTTCCCCCTCAAATCCAAATTAGTTAAGGAGGAGTTTACTTCGAGAGCCTGGAAAAGAGACGCAGCTCCAGAATCACGAATACTGTTCCAACGCAAATGTAAATTAGTTAAGGAGGAGTTGACTGCAAGAGCCTGGGAAAGAGACGCAGCTCCAGAATCACCAATACTGTTCAAACCCAAATACAAATTAGTTAAGGAGGAGTTGACTGCAAGAGCCTGGGAAAGAGACACAGCTCCAGAATCACCAATCCTGTTCCTACTCAAATTCAAATTAGTTAAGAAGGAGTTGACTGCAAGAGCCTGGGAAAGAGACGCAGCTCCAGAATCACGAATACTGCTCCAACTCAAATCCAAATTAGTTAAGGAGGAGTTGACTGCAAGAGCCTGGGAAAGAGACGCAGCTCCAGAATCACCAATACTGCTGGTACTCAAATCCAAATTAGTTAAGGAGAAGTTGACTGCAAGAGCCTGGGAAAGAGACACAGCTCCAGAATCACCAATCCCTTTCCTACTCAAATTCAAATTAGTTAAGAAGGAGTTGACTGCAAGAGCCTGGGAAAGAGACGCAGCTCCAGAATCACGAATACTGTTCCAACTCAAATCCAAATTAGTTAAGGAGGAGTTGACTGCAAGAGCCTGGGAAAAAGACGCAGCTCCAGAATCACCAATACTGCTGGTACTCAAATCCAAATTAGTTAAGGAGGAGTTGACTGCAAGAGCCTGGGAAAGAGACACAGCTCCAGAATCACCAATCCCGTTCCTACTCAAATTCAAATTAGTTAAGAAGGAGTTGACTGCAAGAGCCTGGGAAAGAGACGCAGCTCCAGAATCACGAATACTGTTCCAACTCAAATCCAAATTAGTTAAGGAGGAGTTGACTGCAAGAGCCTGGGAAAGAGACACAGCTCCAGAATCACGAATACTGCTGGTACTCAAATCCAAATTAGTTAAGGAGGAGTTGACTGCAAGAGCCTGGGAAAGAGACACAGCTCCAGAATCACCAATACTGCTGCTACTCAAATCCAAATTAGTTAAGGAGGAGTTGACTGCAAGAGCCTGGGACAGAGACGCAACTGCAGAAACATCAACACTGCTGCATCTCAAATCCAAATTAGTTAAGGAGGGTTTGACTGCAAGAGCATCGGAAACAAACGCAGCTTCAGAATCATGAATAATGTTGTCACTCAAATCCAAATGAGTTATGGAGGAGTTGACTGAAAGGGCCTTGGAAAGAGACACAAATTCATGTTCGCAAATTGCTGTGTCCAATTTCAAACAAGAAATGTGAAGGTGCTCACCTAAGGTGCAAACTAAACTTTCGTGCTCTGATAAACAACCTAAAGAGAATGCAAGACGCTTTGAAAAGTCTCTGACAGACCGAAGACTTGTGATATTTCCAGCCATACATGTTACGAGAGACTGTGCAGTTTTCTCACTTGTTGAAACTAAAATCCCGATCGTAAATAAAAAGACTTCGTATAGTTCGTTCTCAGTCACCACTGATTCGCACTCAATTTCTCCCTCAATGAGTTTGTAAGCAAGATTGAAACCAGAAAAGAACTCTTGAAAGCTCTTATGAAGAAATGCATAACGCACAACAACTTTCCTCTTACTGCCACCAGGCTGAAGTGAAAGGAATCCGAACTTGGATAAGACAATGAAGCGACCGTCAGATTTATGTTCTTCAAAATACAACTCTCCTTTTAGAAGAGATTCTAATGCCATTCTTCCAAGATCTATTAATTCTTTTTTGTAAACGGTCATCAGGTCATTCTTGCTCGCTAAACCTTGCTTTTGTTCATATCTTCTTAAAACACAAAGAACAATCTCCGTATACAATTCAGTTCTACTCGTTGGAAACACGCCCTCAAAATCCTCCCATATAACACACAGTAAGGCAGTGTTTAAGGGATTTTTTGTCAATTCACTCAGGTCTCTATCCTTTTTTGACTTTGCGAAGCGATCCTGTGGCCATATGCGTTCTATAAGTTTCCAGGCTAAGTGCTCTTTGTTGATGTTTTTAAAGTATTTAAGAATAAAGCTTTCTGCATCTTTCTTGGTAAATCCTTCAATTTCCCACAGAGTGTCAAAGTACCTCCTTACTGTACTACCAGCCTCATGACGAGATGTGACAACAATGTAGCAACGTGAAAGTTCTTTACCTTGAATAAGCCTGGAGAGTAATTTGAGTTTACTAGGATCCACTTCATCCAATCCATCGAGAACTAAAAGAACTTTCGACTGATTTTCGCGAATGAATTTAAAGAAACATTCCTTAGCTTGATCTTCCATTTCCTCGGGTAAAATTTGATCATCAATAGCCTCCCAGATGTTTGACTGAATTTCATTACATTTGAGAAGCAGTAGCACTTCAACCTCTGGAAAAGATGGATCCCATTCGTCCTTCTTAGTTGCCCAGTCATACGCCAGCTTTTGACAGTATGTGGTTTTTCCCATGCCAGGATCTCCCTCGATCAAGATTGTTCTAGGGCTTAAACATTCTTCGTGCGCCTTAAATATAGCAGTCATATTGGTTATCTCGTCAGTAAGTACTCCTAGGGTCTTTTCTTTGCCTGAGATTTTTAATCTTGTAAAAATATCATTCAAATAAAAGCTGAAATCTTCACACCAAGGGACAGGCAGAAGGCGTTGTT
Organism: Porites lobata; assembly: GCA_942486035.1. Lineage (NCBI taxonomy): Eukaryota > Metazoa > Cnidaria > Anthozoa > Scleractinia > Poritidae > Porites > Porites lobata. The sequence continues at coordinate 2,363,997 of CALNXK010000016.1, forward strand.
CACGAGTTCTATACAGCTGACGGATCCTCTCAAAAATGTCGTTTAGGTATGACAAATCTAAAAAATGAATGTTCATACACGTTGCTTAAACGTTATCAAGTATTTGACCTGTTAGTTGGTATATTATGGAGGGTGCATGATTAGGGAAATATGACATACTTTAAGAAGTACTTTGCAATTCTATTAAAAAACGCATGAAAATTCGGGGGTGGAAGGGGAATCATTTGTCTTTCGCTATTTATGATTCCTGCCTTTTTTGCCCAATGATTCACATCTTTTTTCCCACGATTCATGATTCATTGTTTTACGTCTCCGCTTCCACCACCGAATAGAAGTATCCTGACCTCGATTTCACTGCAGCACTGGAATTAGCGGGATATAGACCTGACATTACCTTATAGTCACCTAACTTCGAATGTGGTCACATTCCTGAGCATTTCATAGGCCAAGTCAAACTTTTGTTTGCAGAAAGTCCGAATCAGTAAGAGTTCTTTCAGTTGCAGCATACTTGTGTTGCATAACTCTGAGGTGCAAACAACGACGTCAGCAATAAGAAAGGAATGTGAACACAAGAGTTCATCTTGTTGGCTTGACAAACACTGAAAGCCAGCCAAGTCACCTAAATCGTTAACGTCTAGCGCCAAAATCGACTGGTCTGCCTGCCTCGGTAGCAACACAGCCTCTGGAGAGGAGATTGGTACTCTTAAAAGGGTATCTATCGCCGATTTGAAGCGGTACAATTCCCCCTTTTGGGGGGGGGGGGGGGATTTGACAATAGAAGGGTGGTCGCTAGATGCATATCATGAACTCGTACCTGTAGATCTACAAGCCATAAGATCTTCCGTGGTCCTTCTTGGTTTTGCTCTGATTTCGTCGTTCTCCATCATGTACTCTTCATTACCCTTCTCATTCCTTTGAAATAAACACTCATCTGGCAAAATAAAAAATAGTAAACAAACGGCCGTTAGATTCTCACAGTTATATTCACTGAGGTGGGAGAACCATCCGTCAGTCAATGAAAAAGCATTCTCTATCACAGTCTTTTTATTTTGTACTGTTAACAGTATGGTTAGAAGGTCAATAATGAACCTTTGACAACTGACATAACCTTAGATAACGTATGATCACCTAGCAATAATACAGTACCAAAACTGCAAATCATAACAATTTTTTCCTTTACGATATGCAGTATATGGTATGTATAAATTGAGCAAGATCGAGGGGCCGAGCGCCTTAAAACTGGTAATTTAAAAAGGGGCACTAGACACCATGAATAAACTCTTCTTATTATAATAATCATCTCTTAGTGTAAAATCGCAAAGCCAGTATTTGCTTACGATTCCAGTCACTCAGCATAAAGCGCAGATATTTTACTGTGAACTGTTTCAAACTCGCCTGTTCAACATCACACTCACTTCTTCTCAATCACAACCATTAAGCTAAACAGGTCACACTTTGTTGCGTCTGAAAATCTCAAAAAATATCCGGCTCAATAGGATCTACTCCTACGAGTATAGGATATCTGAAGTGAAGAAACGCTATTAAAAAAATCAAAAAGAAACTATTTTCTCCTCATTGACAAAAAAGCGATTACAGTATTAAGAAACTCATTAGGATGATTTTTAGAAAGAGAATCCATGCAAAAGCAGTTACCAACCCCCACTTCTCTTGAACACAAACGCCATACTGACTGCAGTGCAGGGCTGATATCTGCAGCACATTTCCAAGCCACCTACGCACACGTTCTTGGTTCGTCACACGTTCCTGCCCCACTAACTGTGGGGCTGGAACACGTGACGAACCTCTAAGAACGTCTGCGTGGGAGGCTACACATTTCCCACCAGTCAAACAATTAAACCTGGCTCATTGCGAGAGGGAAGAGACTAGTATTGTACCTTTTCTAGGCTGAAGGCTAACATAGTGTAACTCATGAATGTGTCCCAACACAAGGGGGGTTTGGTCAGCAACTGTGTGTTCTGGATGGACAACTATTTCACGATCAAGGCTGCTGATAATACGGATGGCAGTTTGAAAGTAGTTTGCTGCAGCAAACAGAACCACGTGATCACCCCAGGTACCATCTTTCGCTATGCTTTGTAAATATTCACGCCATGATGGGTAGCCGGAAACAAAGTTGAACAAGGGTGTTCCATCATGCTAAAACAAAAACAACGACAACAATCAAGCAAGTGAATTTTAATTAGCTCATGAATCAGAATACAACTGGAGTGAATTTTGAGTTAATTGACAACAACAACAGGTCAGAAAATGCTGCAAAAAATAATATCTTTAGAGGTACAGCCAACTATATAACCTCTGAAAATACTTTTTCACTTTAACGATTGATGATCTTTAAAAAGAAAAGCTTTCAAAGCACAGAGCACACATTCTTAAGTGTTTAGCCCATTAAGAAATTCTTGCTAATGATATATTGATACATTAAATAAAAACAAATGCTTTAACACACTTTCCCCTATTTCAGAGGTGTGAGCCCTCGGGAATCTAATATCTGGACATTGTCTCTTTTTTGCAGTACACCCCTCCCCCCTTACAGGTACAAATCAACAAAGTTCCAAAATTATAACAAGGTACGGCTCAGGATATTACACTGTATCAACTTCGCTTTATAGTCTTGGATTTTATAGGAGACACTTAAGGCCTCTGCCATTTTTCTCCTAGCATGAAGTTAAGCATACAATTAAGGGACTACATCATTGCTTTACCAGATTAGCGTTCTCTCTGAGAAACTGTACCAAAGTGTTTCTTAGTGCTTTGTGTGAGATTTGGATTCCTTTAACACTTTTCAGTTGCTCAGACAGTGCATAGAACAAACAGTTCCCAGAGGCTTGGTTATCAGAAACTAAGAATCCTTTCTTCGCTGCAACCGTTCTCAGATTAGATGGTAGGATGGTTTTGTTGCGAACCTGGTCTGCATCACATCGCAAATTTTGTAGAGATGGAAGGATGTTCTCAGCTAGAAAAAAAAGAAAGTTGTTCTTACATTTTCAGTAGTTTGATAGGTGTGCACTGAAGCAAATTCTATTGATTATTTTCATGGGACATAATAGACTCTCTCAAAGTCCTTCGCTTCTCAGTTCCGGTAGTAGTCTGTCAGTCACTTTAATTGGCCAGCAAAAGCATAAAAATACAGACACACAATGCTCAGTACAAAATATTGGCAGCAAACCGTATGAATCCTATTAATAATAATTAGTAACGCATGCCAACAAAATAACTTGAGACAATTTGCCCTAAAGGGCCTTTCTAACATCTTGCAAACTTCAAAAAGGGAAAATAAAGCACTGCAACTTTGAATGGAGGGGGAGGGGTGTGGATTGTTTTTGCTCTGAAGTTCCCCTTTTTGAGTACAATGTCCCTACAATTTTGTCGCTGATTGACATCTATGATTATACAGGGCTAAAAAAAAGTCCTGTTCATTAGTCCATGACAAGTAGATTTTCCAGCTGGACAACCAACTTTTAAAGCTCACTTTTTTGCCCATACATGTATATGGGCAAAGATCCAAGTAAGACACCTTCTAACCAAATCATTAACTAAAGCCCCATTCACACCAACTAAACATGGTTAAAAAATGGAAAACAGTAACAGAAAATTAGAACACAGCTAGGCTTCTACAGATAATTCAAATGAAATTCAACAGGTTACATAGTAGCAGCAATCAATAAAGTAGAGTAAACAGCTTCTTAACTGTACTGAGTGTACAAAGAAAAAAAAACTTAAACTGTGTTTAATTAAACAATTAAACAAGTTTAAGCCTTGATGTGCATGGGTCTTAAGACATGCAACAAGTGGCCATGGCCCTAGGCAAGGAAAAGGTGAGAGTTGCTTTCCCAAAGGACAAGCTTGAATTCAAGTTTTTTTCAAGCCCTATATAAAATAAAGCAAAATGTCCATGGCAAGCAAACTTCAAAGTCAAAATATACGGCATTACCATATGGTCAATTGCAGTTGTATCTTAAATCGCCTAGATTTGAATGTGGCATGTGGTCACAGCATTTTATAAGCCAAGTCAAACTTTTGTTTGCGGAAAGTCCGAATCGATGAAAGTTCTTTCAGTTACAGCATACTAGTGCTTCATAACGACATCAGCAATGAGAAAGGAATGTGAACACAAGAGTTCATCTTGTTATCTTGACAAACAGAGCCAAATCACCTTAATCGTTAACATCTAGCGCCAAAATCAACATAACAGACTTTCTCAAAGTCCTTCGCTAATCTCTTTTCTGGTTCCAGAAGTAGTCTCTTGCTTTGCCAACGAAAACATAAAAAATTTCTAGCTCACTCTTTGCGCTTAAGAAACATTTTGAGCTTGACATGAGAACAAGTATTTGACTTGTTACACAGTAGCTTGCTTATTACGGTGGGCAAGTAAAGGGAAATACTTTATGATTCTGTTTTGAATCCAACTGAAAAAATAACTGAAAATATCCTGATGTCAGTTTCATTGCAGCACTAAAGTTAGTGGCCATGGGATGTGGACCCAGTATTACCTCATGATCAGTTAGCAGTATATCTTAAACAGCTTACAATAATTCGAATGTTATTGTTCAAGCCAAAAAGTCTGGTAACTACATGTATTCAGTGGTGTGGAGATGAGGCTATGACCTATTTCATGTTTCCGTGCAACAAGGAAAAGCTGAACACAGGGTATCAAAGGCTTCATCTTTAAGCCTTACATTAATCAATGATTACTGTGGGCGACAAGAGGAACCCATAATTCTGATCTACAGGTTGAAATGACGTATGCACGGCACTTATGTAGCCAGCTTTGAACAGCTACGTTTGGACCTCCACTAAAAATGAATGGAACACACAGACCTGGCAATCTGATCACATGTGAAACTTCCGTAGAGCACAGAATTGAAGAAAGACTTGGAGTGTTTTAACTCTGAATCGCTGTTGCCCACACTCATTGATTATTACTAGTTAAAATATATATCTAAAAGAATGCGTACTAAGATTTCTGTTTATTTTTAGGAATCAAGATTGCCAAGCAAGTGCAGCCAAGCTGAATCTCTGATAGACCCAATTCAATTAAGGTTGCTTTGACAATATTGGTCATTAGCGATTGGGCATTGGGTGTTTAAGCATGAGTTCTTGATGATTTGCTTGAGTGACCACCAAACAATAGCTTCAAAGTGCCCAATTACCAATGCCCAAAACAACCTTTATTGAGTCAGCTACATAACAGCAAGATCAATGCACACATAACTAAAGCTAACCTGACTCATTAAATTCACTTTCGAGTTCATTCAGCTTGTCTTTGATATTGTCCTCCACTTTCTTCCACTGCTTTAGAAGTTCCCTGAAATGTTCTTCCTCCAGAGAGTCCATTTCCTGATCCCTTATTTCGTCAATGGCATCTCCATAATGGGCTCCTCCCAATCTCAACAAAGTGTCACGAATCTGCTGCCAGTAGTTACTGAACACAGCATCATTGATGAAGCCCTCTCCAGCATGTTTAGACACAGCATTCATGAAATACCTAACACGGGCAATGTCAGACTCACGACTGGCGTCTGCTGTGAGAGGAGGTGTGTCCCAGCCAGCAGGTGGAGGACTCAGATTACAGATTGTCCTTAAGAGCACTATCAAGAGGGGGATATCAAAGCTTGCAGATGTCACTTCAGGGGATGAAGAAGGATACAATTTACTCCACTGGAGTGAGTTTAACACCCCTCGCTTTCGAAGTAACAAAAGTTTAGAGTGTTTTTGATGTTTCAAACACCTATGAAGACTCTGTGGTGGAATTATTTTGTCAAAGGTTACCCTGAGTGCCTTTGAACCCAAGGTGATTAGAAGACGACATAAATGGGGATAATTTAATCCCTCATTAGTGCAAGCAAAGTGAGTTGATTCAGGATCTATAAGGCAAAATGACAAAAATTCATTAACCAAAATTTTCACTTTTTATGGTTGCTATAAGTAATTAACCGTTGCCAAATTCTACAAGCTTTTTAACTACAGGGTTCGTGCAGACTTATTCCAAAACAATACTTTACTTTTCCAGATAATTTCAAGGTTAACAAAATTAATAGGTGATCACTAAACACCTTGAAAAACACTGGATCCAAGCTTTTTTCATGATGCACTGAGAACATATGGTAAACAAGGTGCAATGTGGACATTCTGTGATTAAATGTCTTCAGTACAGGGGAGATTGAAGGGAAATTGACCACAGGGAAAAAATCACTTATTAAGCAATTGTTGTATAGCTATGAAAAAAAGGTCCAGAGTTTTTACTATTTTTCCAGAGACTTTTTTTCTATTTTTCAAGACCTTTTCCAGGTGTTACGGGTTATGCGTTCAATTGACAACCCTGCAAATGGCAACTGGAATAAGGCTTTTACCTCTTAACATGCCATGACACTGCCATGGGTCTACCATAATATTTAGTATTACTAGGTGTCTAACCCTTATAGAGACAATTTGTTGGGTAAAACCACTGCCCACTCCTGGTTGCTGTCTGTCACCCAAAAAACCACTTTCAACCAAGCTCTCAAATGTATGATGGAAAATGTTTTTTTGCAAAAAAAAAAAAGAAAAATAAATAAATAAATAATAAAATGATAACAATAAGAATAAATTTAATAGAATTCAATTCGTTTTTTAAATAATAATAATCTTTCTACTTGACACTGTGCAAATTAACAAAGTAATACGTACATGATTAAAATAATGTACATGATCAAATTGACATTCATACCATGAACCCAACTGATCATCTTCTCAGTAAGATCTTTAATCTGTTTTGCCCAGTTGTACTTTTTGTCAAAGGAATCACGCAACATTTTCGCTTCCTCCAGTCGACTTTTCCTGTCCTTGGCCCAGATTTTCTTAATAGCTGAGGTCCAATCCATGGGTTCATCTGAGTTAACAACATATGTTGAACCAAAAGGTACACAACACAAAGCTTCTCCAAAACCAGAGTTACTGCTGACAATTATCCACTTCTTGAAACAAGTCCTTCAAACTCTCTCGCTCTTTAACAAATCCTCTTACTCTCAAGCGCCTTTCAGGAACACCACATTCAGTCAACCGTTTTGCTATTTCTTCGTGTTTTCCATCTGGGGCTCCAACAAATACAAGCCGAGTATCTTCTAATGCAGAAATCACTTTTCCTGCAATGTCAAACCCTTTTAATTCAAAATCTTCTACGTCTCCCCGACCAAACACTAAGACACTACGTTGTTGCCATTCACTGGGAACCTGCTTCAAGGCTGCAAACTCTTCAAATACTCCAGGAGTGAAGTCAAGAACAGTGTCATCTTTTCTACAGCTACGTAGATATGAGCGGAAGGCCTCACTCAACTTGGGTCCAACTCCTACAACATGGTCTGCCATTTTACACAGTTCTACTTCAGTCTTGTGCTTTTCTTCGCCCTTTGAAATTGGGTTAGAATATTTTTTAAACATCCCAAGTTCTTCAGGGTCTGTGTGCACCACTTGAAGCCATTTGCACTTTTTAGATTTTTTTATGATTTGTGCTTGTTTACCAAGTTTAACTCCATGACCCACAATAATATCAATTTGCAGATGATCTGGAGGGAAGCTAAGCCACTCAAGTTGTTCAAAGCCAGGTAGTGGTTCTGCCTCCACGATCTTCACATTGTTTTGTAAGGCAACCTTCTTGTCCTCTTGACTGCATTGTGGTAAAAAGAAAGTGATTTCCGCTTCAGGGCATTTGGCTAACTGAAGAGCTAATTCTCTGTTTATGGTAGAAAGCCCTCCTTTGCTTGATCCCCATTCAGAAGCCAATATAGTGACTTTCACTTTGCGAGAGCCACACAGTTGGTCATCACACATGTCTGCAGTTTAAACTCTTTACACATAAGATGTCATTACCAAATATCCAAGTTGCCAAACATCTACAAAACGATAGACAAAAACAGAGAACAATATATTATGATAACATTTCCAAAACTTACACACTACCCAACTTCGAAAATTCCAGCTAGGTTTCTGGCTGCCGAATAGCGAATGACTCTGAAGTTTATAGTGGTTAGGGTTAGGAAAGTGAGTGAATAAGGTTCTGTTAAGGGTCATCATACTGGGCAAACTGACCTGAAAATTGATTCACTCAGTTTCCTAACCCTAATCACTAAACTTCAGTATCATTGAGCCACCATTTGGTCCTAGCAACAAAATTCCTACCTTTCATAACCACACTTCCATACAACCAAAATTCCACACTTCTTTCACAGTTTTGTGACCCACACTCTGGTAGACTGCGAGCAGTCTCTTATTTTCTTCAAAGTAGCTGGGGTAGAATGCACAAGCAGCGAGCGGCCCACTCCCTTTTTGGCTTAAAGCATTTTCTTTGCCAAATGCACCATGTCTGAGAACTCGACGGATATTAATTAAGAGAAATGACGGACTGCTTGCAGTCTATACCCTGGCACTTAAGAACATAAATTTTGCTGTAATTATGAGCCACTGCTCTTCCTTTTGGATGAACGTTTATCAGAGGCCAAATACGACAACTACATTAGCCTGCATAGCAAGTGGTTCAGTGTGGATTCGGAGCAAAGAACAAGAAACAAGAGTCCAAGACCGCATCAAAAATGGTGCAAGTAAAAGAGTAGGGAGGGGGTGGGAAAGAAAGGTAGGAAATACTTGTAGACAAACCCCGGGATTTTGAAAACCACCCATTTGGCCTGTTATGTCTAAGCACGTGCACTACCATTTGATGCTGTCATCAGCGGTCATAAATTGACCACTAAAATGTTTGGCTTTCCATGGAGCAGAAGTGGTTTTTCAATGATATGTGTGGAAGTAACCAAATAAAGTTTCTTTCTATTTCTGAAGCAACACGTGGATGGCGGGAATAAAGAAATCTCAATGAATCTGAATGATTAATGTAGGCTTTAAAGTTAAATCTTTTTAATTCTTCTAAAATAAAGGACTGCAAGGATGAAGTTTTGAATTTTTAGCTCAAAACCTTCAGAAAGTTGGATTTAAGGTGGTAAAATGTGACAAGCATTCAAGTCTAGAATTTTAATCCTTGACACGGGTGTTTGTACAAGATCAAAGCTCAGCTAGACAGAATGGTGTACCATTCTCTCAACAGCAGAGAACAGAGTTGCTCTTAGCTTGTAAAGGCAACTAAGAACAAAGCCAAATGCAACCTGGCAACTGATGAAGTTCATGTGTAGAACCAAAACCATGGGCTGGCCTGAACAGAGAGTGGCAATAACAGAACAGTCACAAGACTGTTAAGCTAATTCAAAAGTTGTTACCAAGTAATCATTGCTTAAAGAGCAATCTTGACAATGCAATTCTCCATAGTTGATGTAGCTTCAATTTAAGGTGGAATCCATTCTTCGAGTAATTTGGAATTTCTTCTTCTTTGCACGGCTGTTTGACTTTAATTTTGAAGGAAATTTTGATCCTGAATTTCTTAAGCAAAAAGTGTTTATTCCCTTTTTTGATGACCCTGAGACATCTCATCTGCGATAATGAACTCTAACCTTGACCGCTAACCCCAATTTTTTTTTACTGCAAATTCAGAATTACTTTCAAACTGCATCTATCTAAACCTCTTCAGAATTTAACAAAATTCCTTTTCCTCTTGATACATTTTCTATTTTCCATATTAATATATCCGTAGCCTCCCTAAACACTTTGACGACCTGTCAGAATATTTTCTTTCACTTCATATGTTGTTCTCTGCTGTTGTTGTTTCTGAAACCTCAGGTTACATAAGTCTAATTCTGATCTCTTTAATATTCCCGGCTACCATTGCATTTTATCTCCAATTTAAGAGAGAATAAATTAGGTGGTGGAGTTGGTCTTTACATTCAGTCTGATTTGAATTTTAAGCCTAGGACTGATCTTCAATCTTCTGACAAACTATTCACTGTACAAATCAGTTTTTGTGGAAATAATGTGACCTTATGGTAAAAATATTATTGTTGGCTGCCTCTATAGACCTCCTGATGCCTCTCTTAATGACTTAAACATATTGAAGATATCTTGTCAGCCATCAGTCTTGAGAATAAGCTATCTAATATATTGTGGGTGATTTTAATATCAACATCCTCAAGTCTCATTCTCATCAACCTAAATATGAGTTCATTAATCTTATGACATCTAACAGCCTCAATTCTTTGATCTCCAAACCAACTCGCATAACTTCCTCAACTGCAACTCTGATTGACAACATATTTACAAACAATCTCGAACTTAAAATGAATAGTGGCATTCTTTACACAGATTGATCTGATCACCTCCCAGTTTTTCAAGTTACCCACATGAAAATAATTGTTGAGCCACAAGGCCAAAATGCATTTGTAATTTCTTATTAACTCAACAACTATGTCAGAAATCAGGTCTAAACTGGAAGGTGTTGACTGGTCTTCAGTCTATTCCATCAATTCTGTAAATGAATCCTATGACACATTCTCTAGTCTTCTTACTTCGGCAAACAGTATATCATTTCCTCTTCAACCTGCATGCTCTGAATCTCGCCGCTCTTCAAACCCTGGTTCTCAAAAGCTCTCTTTACATCTTGTAAGAGGAAAAATCTTTTTACAAACAGTTCTAGTTAAACCCAACTGCACTCAACAAGTTGAGATATACAACAAATACCGTAATAAATACAATTTTCTTGCCAGGAAAAAATACTTCCATGACAAACTTTCTCTCTGTTCACTCTACAAATTCTATGTTTCTTGTTTTATATTCTCACACTTTAATTGCCTTCTACCTGCCTCTCTCTCCTCGCTCCTTCATTTTAATCATGATTTTCCTCTAACTCGTTCTCATTTCAACTTGCTTAAAATGTTCCTAGTCAGGTATCAATTTGCTATTAGTTATCAAGCCTCGATTATTTGGAATGAAATTCCCTTGTCTATCCGTAACAGCCTTACCACCACTAACTTTAAAAAGGAACTAAAACTTTACTTTTTAAGCCTGAATACAATTAGCACAGGATTCTCATAGTTTATTGTCAGCTTAGGGAAAGTTCATTTAATATGACAAGGGGGGGGGGATGAAGACATTGAAACTCGAAGCTTGAAATTTTAGCAGCCCCCCTCGCTAGCGGTTCAATTTTTTAGGAGCCCCCTCCTTGGTAGTCAAAAAAATTTCAGAGCCTTCCCCCTCCTCCTTCAATTCCTTTGCTCCCCTGAAAAAAGATCGCTAGACTGTATTAAATATATTTACCGTTATTGTCTTCAATGGTTTATACTATGACAAACTTGAGATACAGTTGTGATACAATTTTCTAAAGCATTTTTAGGATGAACAAGAGTGTAATAATTATTGAGACTACATTTGTTATAATTATCTGTAAACCACGTGATATAGCTGAGTTGCACAGGTCATTAAATTGTTGAGTTGAAAACCATCCGATCTGTATGATGATGTCATGTGTTGGTTTTGAAGTATACAAATTTTCGAGCCCCCTCCTAGTGCAACAATTTTTTCAGAGCCCCCTTCGGTGTCTAAAAATTTTTGCAGCCCCCTCAATATCCTCATCCCCCCCCCCTTGTCATATTAAATGAACTTTCCCTTATTTGTCGCTGGTTTTGTCTCTCGACTGCATGTATGTAAACTTATTTAATTACAGTTTTGTATCTTGTTTTAGTTTTGTAATTTAGCCTACAGTCTTCATTTCTATGTAAAACAATTTCTGTCACTTTGACCACAGGCCGTATAAGCCCCCGGCTTTGGCTTTACTGAGTTTGTACTACATGAGCGATGGAATAATAACGTTAAAGTTAAAGTTAAAACCATTGTATTCACAGACAAAAGAAAATGGCTTTTAGTTATTCATATCCAGGGGGCACTTGGGAGAAAGTTGAACAACCTGAAACTCGTATTTATAGCTGCAAGAAGTGCTTTACGTTTCAAAAGAGGTTAACAAAAAAAATGCTCTCGCATTAGAGGGCCAATCTTGCTGACCAGAATAAACAATAACCTCAGAAAATAAATATGCATGTCACAGTCTCTCAGTATGAAACAAACCTTTGATCGACACAGGTCAATAATATTTGACAAGCCAAGCCAATCAGCAGCAGGTGCCCTGTTCTCTGGCAAGCGGGGTTTTCAAAAATCCCAGAATTTGTTAGACTGTTTGCAGTCTGCCTTTTCTCTTAAAATCCGTCTAGTTCTTACCTCATCCAGCACGATTGCAAACCACGACATTTATCGCGGCTTCGCCGCTTGTGTGCTTAGGTTTCATGTAGAAGTTTGTCTACACGCATTTTCTTACCTCCCCTCCCCCCTCTTTCATTTTTTTGGCTCTCATTCCATTTCATGCGCGGCCAAAACAGAAAACCTTCCAAACAGAAACGCTTGCTCAGGGCGCTTGTTACGTAGGCGACTGTTACATGTATGCACATGAGCTGCAGGGGCTGCAAATGAATCCACCCTCTGATAAAAAGATTACAAGTAAACAGAAACTAGTGACAATTAACATGCAAATTTCATGCTTTATGAATACAAATGCATTCTTTTCAAGTACCAATTACATCGCGCGGCCAAAACAGAAAATCTGCCAAACAGAAACGCTTGCTCAGGGCGCTTGTTACGCAGGCTACAGTTACATGTATGCGCTGCAAATGAATCCACTAGTGACAATTAATATGCAAATTTTATGCTTTGTGAATACAAATGGATTCTTTTCAAGTACCAATTACATAAAAAACCCTACTCATAGTCATGATCTCACTTTTCGCACTTTTATCACTGACTATCAAATGAACACGCATTAATTCTTCAACAGCCTGACAGAAAGGCAAGAAGCATGGGGGAAGCAGCACGGAAGCATCATGCAGACTGTCTGCAGCATACTGTCAGGGAAACAAACTTACCAAGAGCTTTCGTCCGTTCAATATCTTGAACTTGAGATTACAAAGGGATCACCGACGCATAAAAGACGAAAATTTTTTCGTGTATAACTAAAAAGGAACCATACTTTCTCTGTACTCAACACGCCTCAGAAGACTGACTCACATACTTGGGGAAGTTTTTTGGGTAAGTACTTCATGTCAAGCCATCATATAGTTGTCCATATATTTGTCCTGCATGCCTTCCTTAAGCTGCTTTAGCTTACTTGAGATGCTTTGCTTACTTGAGGTGCTTTGCTTGCTTGAGGTGCTTTGCTTACTTAAGGTGCTTTGCTTGCTTGAGGTGCTTTGCTTACTTAAGGTGCTTTGCTTGCTTGAGGTGCTTTGCTTGCTTGAGATGCTTTGCTTACTTAAGGTGCTTTAGCTTGCTTGAGGTGCTTTGCTTACTTGAGATGCTTTGCTTGCTTGAGGTGCTTTGCCTACTTGAGGTGCTTTAGCTTACTTGAGGTGCTTTGCTTGCTTGAGGTGCTTTGCTTACTTGAGATGCTTTGCTTACTTGAGATGCTTTGCTTGCTTGAGGTGCTTTGCTTGCTTGAGATGCTTTGCTTGCTTGAGGTGCTTTGCTTACTTGCGGTGCTTTAGCTTACTTGAGATGCTTTGCTTGCTTGAGATGCTTTGCTTACTTGAGATGCTTTGCTTGCTTGAGGTGTTTGCCTGCTTGAGGTGCTTTAGCTTACTTGAGGTGCTTTGCTTGCTTGAGGTGCTTTGCTTACTTAAGATGCTTTGCTTACTTGAGATGCTTTGCTTACTTGAGGTGCTTTGCTTGCTTGAGGTGCCTTGCTTACTTGAGGTGCTTTGCTTACTTAAGGTGCTTTAGCTTACTTGAGGTGCTTTGCCTACTTAAGGTGCTTTAGCTTACTTGAGGTGCTTTGCTTACTTGAGATGCTTTGCTTACTTAAGGTGCTTAGCTTGCTTGAGATGCTTTGCTTACTTAACGTGTTTTAGCTTACTTGAGATGCTTTGCTTACTTGAGGTGCTTTGCTTGCTTGAGGTGCTTTGCTTACTTGAGGTGCTTTGCTTACTAAAGGTGCTTTGGCTTACTTGAGGTGCTTTGCTTGCTTGAGATGCTTTGCTTACTTAGGGTGCTTTAGCGTACTTGAGGTGGTTTGCCTACTTAAGGTGCTTTAGCTTACTTGAGGTGCTTTGCTTACTTGAGATGCTTTGCTTACTTAACGTGCTTTAGCTTACTTGAGATGCTTTGCTTACTTAAGGTGCTTTAGCTTGCTTGAGGTGCTTTGCTTACTTGAGATGCTTTGCTTGCTTGAGGTGCTTTGCCTACTTGAGGTGCTTTAGCTTACTTGAGATGCTTTGCTTACTTAAGGTGCTTTAGCTTGCTTGAGGTGCTTTGCTTACTTGAGATGCTTTGCTTGCTTGAGGTGCTTTGCCTACTTGAGGTGCTTTAGCTTACTTGAGGTGCTTTGCTTGCTTGAGGTGCTTTACTTGCTTGAGGTGCTTTGCCTACTTGAGGTGCTTTAGCTTACTTGAGGAGCTTTGCTTGCTTGAGGTGCTTTACTTGCTTGAGGTGCTTTGCCTACTTGAGGTGCTTTAGCTTGCTTGAGGAGCTTTGCTTGCTTGAGGTGCTTTACTTGCTTGAGATGCTTTGCTTACTTGAGATGCTTTGCTTACTTGAGGTGCTTTGCTTGCTTGAGGTGCTTTGCTTATTAAAGGTGCTTTGCTTACTTGAGATGCTTTGCTTACTTGAGGTGCTTTGCTTGCTTGAGGTGCTTTGCTTGCTTGAGATGCTTTGCTTACTTGAGGTGCTTTGCTTACTAAAGGTGCTTTGCTTACTTGAGGTGCTTTGCTTGCTTGAGGTGCTTTACTTACTTGAGGTGCTTTGCCTACTTGAGGTGCTTTGCTTACTTGCGGTGCTTTAGCTTGCTTGCGGTGCTTTGCTTGCTTGAGGTGCTGTGCTTACTTTGGTTACTTGAGGTGCTTCCGCGCAACAAAAAAAAAATATAGAACAAACGACAAAACAAAACCCGTTTTCCGACCAGACCAGACCAAATCCATACCCGTTTTCAGACCTGATCTTTAGGCAGAAGTAATGTCATCATCTCAAAGAAAAAAAATTCTTTAAAGCCATTTCGAAATCACATATTTCTCTTTATTGGTTACTAATTTGGAGTTGAAACGATAATTAAGTTCATGCACTCCTGTAACTCCCTCGAAAATCATACTCGATTCTAGACCAAAATGGGCAAAATCTATACCCGTTTTAAGACCAAAAAGTGCGCAAAAAGAAACCATACCCTTTGGGACGACACATACCAGAACTGAACTGTTTGGCTTATACAAGGGAGTGTCGGTATCCCCCGGGATTTACATGGAGTTATTTATTGTCAGTATAATCCTGAAATTTGATTTGGTATGCTACTACTTGTCCCCTAGTAGCAATGAAAAACGCTGCTTTGGAGGCGCATTCCCTTTCCAACGAAACTTTCCAAATTAACTTTTATCTGTGACGTTGGCCGATACTTAACTATTAGACAATGGCAAAATCACAGAACTAATGGACATATAAATATCTTTATTACGTGATGATCAAAATTTTATTTTATAAAAATGAATTAAATTTAATTTAAATTTAGTACAAAAAAGTTACACTGATCCCTTGTTGTAATTGAAAAACAAAGCTATGTGTTGTCAGGTCAAACTGTAAAGAAGACGCCTACGCGCGTGAATGAAGTAATGCAATGGTATTAGATGAATTCAATAAGAAGTAAATAGCTGAGTGTGAATGAGAAAGCGGGAATGTTCAGTTACAAGGATGTAAAAATAAAGGATAAAAAAGACAATGAACTGAATAGTTGAAACATCTGATTTCCTACCTTTGGTGTGGAAACAAAAACTAGATTTTAGGGTTCATTTAAAGTAAACGTACGGGCGTTGATTTACGTTTTGAACTATAATACTTTTTTTTATCTTGTGAATACTGAGGGACAAACATCCGAACTGTCAAAGTACAGACAGCTGCTCCCGGTAGTTTGCGATTCTGCGATGTTTTTGATTGGATACCATAAAATTCCGAAAGTTGCTTCCTTGCGGCTTGCTTCCGTTTATAGCTGTTAACCAGTTTTTGTCCTCTTCTACTCTACAATGCTAGCGAGTTTGAATGAACGCGAGTATTTAACCTTAAAAAAAACGATGTGATCCAACCTAAAGACTATCTATGGTTTAATCTTGTCCAAAAAACATACATAGAAATACCGGTGCAAGATTTTACTTTTCACAGTAACTTGCTTTTCCTTTTATTATCATGTGTTGTTTAAACAACTGCTTTATATTGTACCGGAAGCATATAATATGCCTCTGATTGTACCTTTTCGATTTTTTTTCTTTGGTTGCGTCGAATGAGCTTCTGCATACACTAAAACAAAAGTTCAATAGTTTTCTTGCAAGATGTACAATCACATTCTGTCCCCCATTACCTGGACAGGAGAGTGGTGGTAGTTTGGAGGGGCGGGGGAACCACTCCCTTAAAATAGTTTATAATACATAGTCTAAAATAGTTTATCCTTTAAGGTTTGAAAGGTTCCCTATCCAGATTTTTCGAATACTCCGTTGTTTTAGAAGCCCGTTTCTTCGAACCAACATCATTTCCCCTAGATTTGCTTCCGTCAGACACTGTCATTTTTTAACCGATTTTTCTAACCCTCCATTTTTGGAAACTCCTGATAGTTGAAACTTACTATTTCTCCATGCATTTTTTCGCGAATTAAGAAATCAACAAAACCGGTTCTAGCTACATGTATACCCCCACAGCTCCGAAGAGGATTATTTATGCATTTTTATCACCTTACAAAGCAATTTAAAAAGTTGTCATTGTGGTCATAGGAAACTATCCACAATCGATCGTCAAATCCCAGTTCTTGATCTCGCCGAAACTGGCTCAATCCTTACATTTACCTTTTGTTTTACACGCATATGGTTTGTTCGTAAAAGATGGTACACACATAAATATGAGTGAAACTAACTGTTATTTGCCTCCAGTACCTAAGCAGAAACAATACCACGGTAAAATTATAATCCCATGAAATTGACTTAAGTCAGGCTTTAAAAAAACAACATGGCAGGAGAACCTTTCAGAGGTCCTCTCTGTGATCATCCAACAACTCAGGGAAGGAATATTCGTTCGAACTTCAAAAAACTCTTACCTGCTTGTTCCGCTTGTTCGCTTGTTGCAAGGATTTCTTCATCAAGTGCCTAAAAAAGAAGTTCATATTGTAAAATTTACGGGGTTTTGCATCTCTTCTACGACCGCCTAAAATTGTTACACATATTTTACCACTTGGAAAAGCTCAGTCTTTTTCCCGTTATGGTAGAAACATGGGAGAACCCTGAATTTATATTAAGTTGAAGCAAAACTCCAAAAATTACCTGTTTTTCTTCGTCGCTGTCACCTGAAGGCGAAGAATGTAAATAAAAGAGTGAAAACTGAAACTCTGGATACTATTATTCCACATTCAGCTGTTGCTCTGTTCTTAACTTCACAGTCAACTTTAAATAATTGACTGAGATCGCTGGATCTCTTGAAAACAACTTTTATTGTTCGAAAAACTGTTCCCCGAACATTTTGAAGTATTGGTAAATCCAATAAAAATTATTGGAACATTATTCCACTGTGCACTTCCTCTCACTTGATTATAATTATTTGCATGTGCATTTATCTGCTTTGAGTTCTGGTTAGCTCAGTTGAAGTGCATTGTTATTTGAAAATTGATCATTTGCTCTCTTAAACACTAGCCCTTAATCTACTCAAATATTTATTGGTAATAACAGAATGTAACCTTTAAAGGTATAATTCGGCTCAATGCTTACCGGAAATCACCTGCAAAGGCTGCACTGAATTTACTTGTACCTTCAAAAAAAAAACCCAACAACAGAACTGAAACATGTATGTGTAGGTGATATTAATAAATGTCAATATTTTGTCGGAATTATTTAATTCACGGTCAAGAAACAACAATTGTACAAACTGTAAATATATAATGCACTATGACATTTCTAGAATTTTACTCTTGTGCAATTCTGCTGGGGTAATTGAAGCATAAATAATTTTAAATATTTCTGAAAAGCACTTAAAATTTTATTGATTCCAGCCAAAGCTGTTGAAAAAGAGCAGAACAATTTGTCCACCTTATAATGAATGATTACTAAAGCAAGACATAAAAAATACGTACCTCCACAACTTAAGAACTTCCAGAGGGTACATTGGTACACATGAAAGATACTTTAAACAGATTATTAATCAAAAAAAATTGCACATGCAGTATGCGGCAAAATTTTTTATTCACTGTTTAAAAGAATAAGGTAGAAGCAAAGGGCAAAGAGAACAATGAAAGAAAACGAACAAAACAAACATTTACATTAAAGTATTGAAATTGAGTCAGATTATATAATATACTTTATAATAATTAACTCACTGATAAATCAAATATCATAAAAACAAAAATCTGCAAACACTTCAAGTTGGTAGATAAATTGATACATGAATTTAAAACAAACAAAAACAGCTTGAGCGACGGTAGCGTGCTTCCCGTTCTATGCTTGATCGTGAAGCTTACACGCGTCAATGTAAAGTTCTTAAGGACTTGCTATCTTCATCAAGAAGTAACTATTATTCAAATCTAGTTGCTGAGAATCAGTCTAACATGAGATCGCTTTTCGCAGTTTTTAGTAAACTACTTCATCGACGTCATGAGGCGCAGTACCCAAAGCATGATTCCTCGTCTTCTTTGGCCAATGATTTTGTTCTATTCTTTGGTGACAAGATCAGAAGAATCCGTCGTGACCTTGATCAAGTCCCACCTTTGGATACTGCTGTAGATAACGGTACCACACGCTGTCAACTAAACATGTTTTCGACTGTTCCACCGGATGAACTCTTGAGTATCATCGGCTCAACTACCCCTAAGTCCTGTTCCTGGTCATGTACTTAAATGTCTGTTTCCTTCTATTCTCCCAGTAATACACAAGATTATCAACCTTTCCTTGGAAACTGGTCGGATACCTGGAATACTTAAACAAGCTATACTTAAGCCATTGCTCAAAAAGCCCTCTCTGGATTCGATCGACTTCAAGAACTATAGGCCTATTTCTAATCTTCGTTTCACATCCAAAACTATTGAAAAATGTATTGCTAAACAGCTGATTCAATACTTAGATATTAATGACCTTGGTGAAACATATCAGTCGGCCTATAAGAGAAACCATAGTACAGAGACGGCTCTTATTAGAGTCCACAATGACATAGCCATGGCAATGGATCAACATAATCCAGTTATCCTAGTACTTCTCGATCTTTCGGCTGCATTTGATACTGTTGATCATGGTATCCTCCTTTCGCGACCGTCCAATCGCTTTGGAATTACTGGAACTGTATTGGAATGGTTTCGATCATATCTTTCTGATCGTACACAGTTTGTACAGGTTAATGGTGCGTGCTCTGCTTCTTATTTTCTTGAGTTTGGTGTACCGCAGGGATCCGTTCTTGGCCCGTTGTTATATTCAATGTACACATCCCCTCTAGGCGAGATTGCTCGACGTCATCAAATGTTCTATCACTTTTATGCTGATGACACTCAGCTATATATTACGTTCAGGACGTCGTCTGTTTCTGATATGAATCTGAGTAACGCCAAATTGGTAAACTGTGTTCGGGACATGGACGCATGGATGCTTTCCAACAAGCTGAAATTAAATAAAGACAAGTCCGAAGTTCTCGTAATATCCTCTTCCTATCGACCTCGGC
The DNA here is from genome assembly GCA_942486035.1 of Porites lobata. Classification (NCBI taxonomy): domain Eukaryota; kingdom Metazoa; phylum Cnidaria; class Anthozoa; order Scleractinia; family Poritidae; genus Porites; species Porites lobata. The sequence continues at coordinate 2,383,623 of CALNXK010000016.1, forward strand.
CACCACTATCTTCTGTTGATATATGTAATGAGACTGTATCCTGCTCCCCCAGTGCACGCAACATTGGAGTTATCTTTGATCAGTCCCTTTGTATGGCTCTTCATGTCAATGCAGTCTGTCAATCGTCCTTTTTCCATCTTCGTAACATTGGTTTCATACGCAAATATCTTACTTATGATGCTGCAAAGATCATTATTCATGCCTTCGTAATTTCTAAACTTGATTACTGTAATTCTTTATTGTACGGCCTACCATCCTATCTTATTCGGAAGCTTCAACATGTTCAAAATTCTACTGCTCGCCTTGTCAACCAGTGTCCAAGATTTTGCCATATTACTCCAGTCATGAGGGATCTTCACTGGCTCCCTGTCTCCTTTATTTCCGTATTGAATTTAAAATTATGTTAATTACTAACAAAGTACTACATGATCGAGCTCCAATCTATATACAGGAACTCCTTCAATTGTATACACCCAGCTGCAATCTTAGATCCTCTAATAGAAATGTATTAGTTAAACCCTATTTTAATCTCAATTCGTATGGTAAACGAGCTTTTTCTGTTGCTGCTCCGGAACTTTGGAATAACTTACCTGAGGATATTAAATCTGCAAACTCAATTGATGATTTTAAACGCAAACTTAAAACATTTCTTTTTATGCGAGCTTATAAATCCTGACGTTTTTGTTTGTTATCTGATTTTTTATCTATTGTGTACATTTATCTACTTTGTAGTTAACGTCTAGTTTTAATGTCAATTTCTTGGGATTATTTTTACTTTTTAGTTCTATCTAATTTTTTGTAAACAGCGCCTTTGAATCTTGTAGAAAAGGATGGATTATTATTATTATTATTATTATTATTATCATTTAAGGGCTCACATTGGGTAGTATTTCCTTGTGAGTTAGCATTAACTTGAAGCTTAATGTTGGTTTCTTCCACCCGCTGGGGATCGGCTTCCCCTGGCATTTGGTCAGAAACTGCAATGTTTTCTGAGACTAATAATACAAGATACGTTGGATACACCTATGACTTCTAGATGCAAATGAAAGCCTTTGGTTTCCTTTGACACAAGACTTTAGAGCTTATACACTTGTGCTTGCGTCCCCAGTGAAAACCAGGCATATGTGCTAATAATGTACTATCTGAATCCTTTTTGCTGAGAATATTTTTTAATGTTAACTACTTAATCACAGGCAAAAGAAGGTTAAATACTTACTAGTGATCACTGGCACGGCTTGAGCTGGATAAACTTGCTGCTTAAAAAAACAATAGAAAACTTAGGGGGTATGTGCTGTACCAACTTTTCAATAATCATAAAGGGAAATTTAAAAATTTAAAAATTAATTAATGAACCATTAAAAAAATCAGGTTACTTTGATCAACAGGCGAATTCATGCGTGAACATATATGATAGCCGTAAACATAAGATGCACAAAAGTTTGATCTCTAGGCTTAAAGCCCAGTGGGGGAGAGGGTACTCCAGATTAAAAGTGACAGGAATGATTTAATGGTTAAAAAAATCCCTAGGGCTTCAAACAAAACCCCCAAAAATCCGTGGACCAAAATTTAACCCCATTAAAAACCCATGCTGGATTTCCAAGCTATCAAAATTTCCAGAAAGCATTTATTTACATGACATAATTATAACACAAAAAATAGAAACATTAGTTTTGAATAACCAAAAAATCCCTTTATGCTTAAAATATAGCCAAAAATGGGATAGGGCAAGGAAATATAAATACATACTTTAACATTTATAGAACTTCCATTACAGGGTGTAGGTGCGTTCTTCGTGCTCAAAAATGCTTTAAAAAAAGATTATTATTTAGAAAGCTATAAGTAATGATTTTTAGAGCAGTTTTCCCTTAATATACACATGAATAGTGACACTGTTAATAAGATTTCCTTCGTACAACCAAAAACTTGTCGTCCGTTACTGAAAAGGAGAGAAATGACTGGGTCACATGACTTTTTATCGCAGTTTTCTTACGCGAAAAAAGGTATTTGTAAGGCTCCTGCTATAAAGAACCTATCATGAATGACCGACTGCCATTGAAGTGAAGTTTCTGAAATCAAGTTAGGTGATCTTTCTATTCCATTTTATCTACTTCGTAATTTAAAAGGTCCTGAAAACTGAAAGGACATTATTTCCATTTAAAACAAATTTAAAACTACATTTCTTGGCGGGCGGTCAAAGAACAAATTAAAGAGATTAAAGAACTGACCGTGTCGTAACATACTTGAAATGGAAGTAGACACGGTTAACGATCAAAAGATAATTCAAAAAATTTGTTTTTCAAAACTTGCAAAATTGGGTTTTTTTATACATTCGACGCTATTTCAATACGATGTTGAATTTAAAATTACACATTCGAAGCAAAATCCGGCTTTTTGAAACAGAAACATCGAAAGGCGGGGACTTTTGTGCTTGCCTATGAAGTCAAGTGACTATTGGCCACGGTAAAACAAGGGATTTCAGTCTTTAAAATGACTGCCATTCCCCACAAAACCTATACGCGTTGATGCAAAGCCCGAAGAGAAAAATAAATTGTTTTGAATTAGACCCCACTCTTGCATTTGAAGCTTGCACAAAAAATGAAGAAAAGAATTTGGACGTATAAGTAAAGTTAATAGGGGAAGATTTTAGTTACTTAAGGCGCTTTCCATTCAGTGTCAAAACTGGTCGACGGCCGTACCATTGCCGGACAAGTCAATTGGCAAATGAAATCGGCTTTTTCAAAGGGTTTTTGCAGAAGAAATACTGTCAGTTAAGTGTATACTATTTAAGATTTGACTGATCTGGCTGAATAGTTCTGATTTTAAGTGAAATTCTCCATACCACAAGAACGGTCTGGCCGGTCAGTTCTGACAGCGGTGAAAAGAGCCCTTAGTTATGTTAGTAGTTAGTTAATGTTAGCGAGGACTTTGTTGACTCATAGATAGAAATTAACTTCTAAACAGGCCCACTAGTTTCAGGGGTTCGTTTCAATAAGCCTAGCCGTTTTTTGTATATATAGCGGCTTTCTAGCGCTATGATCCCATTTAATTCGGATTTCATGTTATGTTTTAGTTTATTATTCTCGCCAAAAGTACATTCAGTACATTGATTACGAATGAAATCTTTTCAGTAAAAGATGAATGCCAAGGGAGCCTGTAAGGAGCCCATAATGATTCTTTAAAGGTCTACCTTTATGCAAAGTTAATTATTTAACTATTTAATAATACAGTCATAGGATAATAAAAATACAGTCATAGGATGGACAGTCTTGCTAACTGTACACAAATATTTTGATCACAAGTTATTAAACATTTAATTCAAAATAAATCATAGTTAATCAAAAACTCTTGTTTCACGCGCGTTTGGTACATATCCAATTGCTACCTCGGAATGACCACAGGGGAATACGGACATTATTTAATCATTTAATAAGAACGAGCGTTTCATCTCAAATCTGACTGATATCTTTTCCTTCCACATGAGTTCAACATCTTGTGAGTGCCACTTTCAGACTGCAAATTTTTCTGTTCCTTCATCCACCCGGAGCTTTAGCTCGCACACCCTTATCAAAAATAACATTTTTATAACAGTGTTTAAAGAAGAGGCTATCAGGCCCGTAGTCAGGATTTTTACGGGGAGATGCGATCCAAAGAGTCCGAGAGGGGTGGGGGGAGATTAGGTGTTCTAAGACTGCATTTCAAGCGGAAAAACTGTTTTTTTTTCTCAAACTTTTACTCTTCAAAAGTACTTTTGTTTTTCAAATAAAGTACTTTACTTTACAATCTTTTAGAGTGGCAATGCGGAATGTAACTATTCAAAAGAAAAGAAGTAGAAAGAAAATTGTAAATCCGCATTATGCCCTAGGTATGATGCATGATCTTTCCATCATGATCTTTCAATAGTGTGCCAAGCTCAAGCTTCCTTGGGTGTTTCCTATAAAAAGATCAATCAAAGACTTCTTTCAGTTCAATGTATATTAGATAGCGAATAATAAGAATAATAATTTTTGGTCACAGAAAAACAAAGCAAAGAAAGCATCCCAAGTAAGCAAAGCACACAAGTAAGCTTGAAAGCATCTCAAGTAAGCAAAGCATCTCAAGCAGGCAAAGTACCTCAAGTAGGCAAAGCATCTCAAGCAAGCAAAGCACCTCAAGTAAGCAAAGCACCTCAAGCAAGTAAAGCACCTCAAGCAAGCAAAGCACCTCAAGTAAGCAAAGCACCTCAACCAAGTAAAGCACCTCAAGCAAGTAAGGCACCTCAAGCAAGCAAAGCACCTCAAGCAGGCAAAGCACCTCAAGCAAGCAAAGCATCTCAAGTAAGCAAAGCACCTCAAGCAGGCAAAGCACCTCAAGCAAGCAAAGCAGCTCAAGCAGGCAAAGCACCTCAAGCAAGCAAAGCACCTCAAGCAAGCAAAGCACCTTAAGCAGGCAAAGCATCTCAAGTAAGCAAAGCACCTCAATCAAGTAAAGCATCTCAAGTAAGCAAAGCACCTCAAGCAGGAAAAGCACCTCAAGTAAGCAAAGTATCTCAAGCAAGCAAAGCATCTCAAGTAAGCAAAGCACCTCAAGTAAGCAAAGCACCTCAAGCAGGCAAAGCACCTCAAGTAAGCAAAGCATCTCAAGCAAGCAAAGCACCTCAAGCAAGCAAAGCACCTCAAGCAAGTAAAGCACCTCAAGTAAGCAAAGCACCTCAAGCAAGCAAAGCACCTCAAGCAAGTAAAACACCTCAAGTAAGCAAAGCACCTCAAGCAAGCAAAGCACCTCAAGCAAGCAAAGCATCTCAAGTAAGCAAAGCACCTCAAGCAGGCAAAGCACCTCAAGCAAGTAAAGCACCTCAAGTAAGCAAAGCACCTCAAGCAAGTAAAGCACCTCAAGCAAGCAAAGCATCTCAAGTAAGCAAAGCACCTCAAGCAGGCAAAGCACCTCAAGTAAGCAAAGTATCTCAAGCAAGTAAAGCACCTCAAGCAAGCAAAGCACCTCAAGCAAGCAAAGCACCTCAAGTAAGCAAAGCACCTCAAGCAAGCAAAGCACCTCAAGCAAGTAAAGCACCTCAAGTAAGCAAAGCACCTCAAGCAAGTAAAGCACCTCAAGTAAGCAAAGCATCTCAAGTAAGCAAAGCACCTCAAGCAGGCAAAGCACCTCAAGTAAGCAAAGTATCTCAAGCAAGTAAAGCACCTCAAGCAAGCAAAGCACCTCAAGCAAGTAAAGCACCTCAAGTAAGCAAAGCACCTCAAGCAAGCAAAGCACCTCAAGCAAGTAAAACACCTCAAGTAAGCAAAGCACCTCAAGCAAGCAAAGCACCTCAAGCAAGCAAAGCATCTCAAGTAAGCAAAGCACCTCAAGCAGGCAAAGCACCTCAAGCAAGTAAAGCACCTCAAGTAAGCAAAGCACCTCAAGCAAGCAAAGCACCTCAAGCAAGCAAAGCATCTCAAGTAAGCAAAGCACCTCAAGCAAGCTAAAGCACCTTAAGTAAGCAAAGCATCTCAAGTAAGCTAAAGCACCTTAAGTAAGCAAAGCATCTCAAGTAAGCTAAGCACCTTAAGTAAGCAAAGCACCTCAAGCAGGCAAAGCACCTCAAGTAAGCAAAGTATCTAAAGCAAGTAAAGTATCTCAAGTAAGCAAAGCACCTCAAGCAAGCAAAGCACCTCAAGCAAGTAAAGCACCTCAAGCAGGCAAAGCACCTCAAGTAAGCAAAGCACCTCAAGTAAGCAAAGCACCTCAAGCAAGCAAAGCATCTCAAGCAAGCAAAGCACCTCAAGCAGGCAAAGCACCTCAAGCAGGCAAAGCACCTCAAGCAAGCAAAGCACCTCAAGCAAGTAAAGCACCTCAAGCAAGCAAAGCACCTCAAGCAGGCAAAGCACCTCAAGCAGGCAAAGCACCTCAAGCAGGCAAAGCACCTCAAGCAGGCAAAGCACCTCAGGCGGGCAAAGCACCTCAAGCGGGCAAAGCACCTCAAGCAGGCAAAGCACCTCAAGCAGGCAAAGCACCTCAAGCAGGCAAAGCACCTGAAGTAAGCCAAGCATCTCAAGTAAGCAAAGCACCTCAAGCAAGCAAAGCACCTCAAGTAAGCCAAGCATCTCAAGTAAGCAAAGCACCTCAAGCAGGCAAAGCATCTCAAGTAAGTAAAGCACCTCAAGCAGGCAAAGCATCTCAAGTTAGTAGAGAATCATAAGTAAGATATACACCTAAACTAAATTAGAGAAGAAACGTATCTAGCAAGCAAAGCTACCAAAGAAGATAAGTTAGATGAAGTCTATGGACAACTATATGATGGCTTGACATGAAGTACTTCCCGTTTTTTGAGAGGAACCCGACATATTTGGAAAAGTATTACCCATACTGTACTGCGGGCGGTATCACGCGATCTCTGTTTGGTCAGATCTCGTTTGGTCACGCACGCCGGTGCCCCGACATACACCGCGGTCAAACGAGAGAATTTTTTAACCCATTCGCCCCTGAACTTAACCCCTGAACCGCCCGTAACCGCCCGTGCGGATCCAGGTCCTTTCTACCCATTGTGACGTCATCAGTTTTAACGGTCAAGGACAACTTTCTTCGCTACCTTGTGCAGAGTGAAGAGATCTTTCAAACCATACCAGAATGAGCACAATTCAGTCAAGGACACCGGAGAAACAAGCAAAAAACCACGTGACATTGACCTGAAAATCTCCATGAAAATGTTGTTCCATTACCCACCTACCTTTCCTTTCACCTAATCCTAAGATCCTAAAAGCTTTCCTAAAAACTCTTCCCACCAAAATCAAGCCTACTAAATGCCCAGCCAGAGAAAAAAAAAATGAGGCAAGAAAAGCGAAAAAAGAAGGGAGGAGAGAAAGCGAAAAGTAAAAGTCAAGACTGCTTTGTCACTTTTAAACCCAATTTTGCTTTCTGCGCATGCCCGAACTTCGCAAGCTGATATTTTGCATCTGGTTCAGAAGGCCGCGAAGTGTTCGACCTGTAAACCAGTTTGTGGTAAGTTTTAGCTCTTTATAGCACGACAGTGACCAGAAAACCACTCGACTAGTTTCAAAACGCGTTTTTCGGCAAAATCTCCAGGAGCGAATGGGTTAAAGGAGTTGTGTCACACGTACCCAATGCTAGTACAGTCGACTCTCTCTTAACGGACACCTCTATAAGACGTACACCTCTGTAAAACGGACACTTAGAGTTGGTCCCTGCCTTTCTTTACTCCCTTTATTTGACTCTTTATAACAACCTCGTCCCCACCCATTTTTTAAAGGAAAACAAAAATTCTTAAAATTTTTAAAGGGAAACAAAATTCCCGCAAAGTAAAGCAAAGTGATTTTATTAACGTCCACAGTGAAATATGCACATATGCGCGATTTTAAGAAGCAAAAGAGTCCTTTAGCCTGTTCCAGGCGTTCAGAAAGTAGAGCGCGGCGGTAAGTGGGGAGCGAGTTAAGTTGTACACCGGGAAAACGTTTTTTTTTTCTTCGTGAATTTTTCTCCCGCTAAAGGGAGTTAAAAGGAGAAAACAATAGTGTGCTACATTCATTGTTTAGTTTTCCACCTACACCATATCAATGATCATCGTCGTGCATTCTTGGCAACCAATGGCTGAAGCGCTCTCATAGCGTCTAAGCATGACTGCGCGTAATATGACAGATCTACGAACTTTAGTGAACCGGAAGTAAATGTCCCGAGAACAATAGGTATCTGCGAGATTAGTTAATTTTGCTCAAAATTCCAGCAAGCAAACTTACGACGTAAATACACACATAGTCAATCAAATACAAGAAATTCTTATGACCGACCAATCATAATCAAGTAATTATGCCTTGTTTTTCCTTTCACAGATTGCGAAAATAAAACAATTTTTCGTTAGCCGATCGGAATTAAGAAATTATGGTAAAGTAGTATAGTAAATGTAATAATTTTTATAAAGGAGAATTAAGAATACGAATTACAAATGTTCTATCAGAGATTCACAAAAAGGTCCCCGAAATGCTCCGTTTGACTTTCCTTTACACTCAACAATGTTTCTAAATGTGAGGATTATCATTTTATTCTATAACAGTTGTCCGTTAAAATTACTTATTTATATGCTTCTCCTTGTCCTTGTCTCCCTCTTCCTCATACTCCTTCTCTTTCTCCACATCATCAACAAGAACAAGATCGTCTTTGTTCACCGTTGTATTTTGTACCGTGCTCACATAGAATAGTGCAGTGGTTCCAGATTAGCCAATACTGTTCCATTTCAAATTCAAATTAGTTAAGGAGGGGTTGACTGCAAGTGCCTGGAAAAGAGACGCAGCTCCACAATCATCAGATACTGTTCCTACTCAAATCCAAATTAGTTAAGGATGACTTGACTGCAACTGTCTAAGAAAGAGACGCAGCACCAGAATCACCAATACTGTTCCCTCTCAAATCCAAATTAGTTAAGGAGGAGTTGACTATAAGAGCCTGGGAAAGAGACGCAGCTCCAGAAGGACCAATACTGTTCGAACGCAAATTCAAATTAGTTAAGGAGGAGTTGACTGCAAGAGCCTGGGAAAGAGACGCAGCTCCAGAAGAACCAATAAAGTTCAAATGCAAATTCAGATTCGTTAAGGAGGAGTTGACTGCAAGTGCCTGAGAAAGAAACGCAGCTCCAGAATTACCAATACTGCCCCCCCTCAAATCCAAAGTAGTTAAGGAGAAGTTGACTGCAAGAGCCTGGGAAAGAGATGCAGCTCCAGAATCACCAATACCGTTCCCACTCAAGTCCAAATTAGTTAAGGAGGAGTTGACTGCAAGAGCCTGGGAAAGTGACGCAGCTCCAAATTCACCGATACTGTTCTCACTCAAATCCAAATTAGTTAAGGAGGAGTTGACTCCAAGAGCCTGGGAAAGTGACGCAGCTCCAGAAGCACCAATTCTGTTCTCACTCAAATACAAATTAGTTAAGGAGGAGTTGACTCCAAGACCCAGGGAAAGTGACGCAGCTCCAGAATCACCAATACTGTTCTCACTCAAATACAAATTAGTTAATGAGGAGTTTACTACAAGAGCCTGGGAAAGAGACGCAGCTCCAGAATCACCAATACTGTTCCCACTCAAATCCAAATTAGTTAATGAGGAGTTTACTACAAGAGCCTGGGAAAGAGACGCAGCTCCAGAATCACCAATACTGTTCCCACTCAAATCCAAGTTAGTTAATGAGGAGTTGACTGCAAGAGCCTGGGAAAGAGACGCAGCACCAGAAGCACCAATACTGTTCAAACTCAAATTCAAATTAGTTAAGCAGGAGTTGACTGCAAGAGCCTGGGAAAGAGTCGCAGCTCCAGAATCACCAATGCTGTTCCCATTCAAATCCAAATTAGTTAAGGAGGAGTTGACCGCAAGAGCCTGGGAAAGAGACGCAGCTCCAGAACCATCAATTCTATTCCTACTCAAATTCAAATTAGTTAATGAGGAGTTGACTGCAAGAGCCTGAGAAAGAGACGCAGCTCCAGAATCACCAATACTGTTCCAACCCAAATCAAAATTAGTTAACGTGGAGTTGACCGCAAGAGCCTGGGAAAGAGACGCAACTCCAGAATCACCGATACTGTTCCCCAACAAGACCAAATTAGTTAAAGAGGAGTTGACTGCAAGAGCCTGGGAAAGAGACGCAGCTCCAGAGGGACCGATAAAGTTGTCCATCAAATCCAAATTAGTTAAGGAGGAGTTGACTGCAACAGCCTGGGAAAGAGACGCAGCTCCAGAGTCACCAATACTGTTCTTACTCAAATCCAAATTAGTTAAGGAGGAGTTGACTGAAAGGGCCTTGAAAAGAGACACAACTTCATATCTCCAAATTGCTGTATCCAACTTCAAATAAGAAATGTGAAGGTGCTTCCCTAAGGTGCAAACTAAACTTTCGTGCTTTGATAAACAACCTAAAGAAAATGCAAGACGCTTTGAAATCTCTCTCGCAGACTGAAGACTTGTGATATTTCTAGCCATATATGTTACGAGAGACTTTGCGGTTTTCTCACTTGTTGAAACTAAAATTCCGATCGTAAATAAAAAGACCTGATATAGTTCGTTCTCATATCTTTGGTCAGTCACCACTGCTTCGCACTCAATTTCTCCCTCAATGAGTTTGTAAGCGAGATAGAAACCAGAAAAGAACTCTTGAAAGCTCTTATGAAGAAATGCATAACGCACAACAACTTTTCTCTTACTGCCACCAGCCTGAAGTGAAAGGAATCCGAACTTGGATAAGACAATAAGGCCACCGTTAGATTTATTTTCTTCAAAATACAACTCTCCGTTTCGAAGAGATTCTAATGCCATTCTTCCAAGATCTATTAATTCTTTTTTGTAAACGGTCATCAGGTCTTCATTCTTGCTCGCTAAACCTTGCTTTTGTTCATATCTTCTTAAAACACAAAGAACAATTTCCGTGTACAATTCAGTCCTGTTCGTTGGAAATACGCCCTCAAAATCCTCACATATAACACACAGTAAGGCAGTGTTTAAGGGATTTTTTGTCAATTCACTAAGGTCTCTATCCTGTTGTGACTCAAATAGAAAGGGCCCATCCCATATGCTTTTTAGAAGTTTCCAGGCTAAGTGCTCTTTGTTGATGTTTTTAAAGTATTTAAGAATAAAGCTTTCTGCATCTTTCTTGGTAAATCCTTCAATTTCCCACAGAGTGTCACAGTACCTCCTTACTTTACTTCCAGCCTCATGACGAGACGTGACAACAATGTAGCAACCTGAAAGTTCTTTACCTTGAATAAGGTTGGAGAGTACTTTGAGGTTACTAGGATCCACTTCATCCAGTCCATCGAGAACTAAAAGAACTTTCGACTGATTTTCGCGAATGAATTTAAAGAAACATTCCTTAGCTTGATCTTCCATTTCCTCGGGTAAAATTTGATCATCCACAGCTTCCCAGATGTTGGATTGAATTTCATTACATTTGAGAAGCAGTAACACTTCAATCTCTGGAAAAGACGGGTCCCACCCGTCGTGCTTAGTAGCCCAATCATACGCCAGCTTTTGACAGTATGTGGTTTTTCCCATGCCAGGATCTCCCTCGATCAAGACTGTTCGCGGACTTTGACATTCTGCGTGCGCCTTAAAGATAGCCGTCATATTGGTTATCTTGTCAGTAAGTACCCCTCGGGACTTTTCTTTACCAACGATTTTTAGTCTAGTAAACATATCATTCAAATGAAAGCTGAAATCCTCACACCACGGTACAGGCAGAAGGCGTTGTTCACGTGTTCTATACAGCTGACGGATTTTCTCTAAAATGTCACTTGGGTATGAAAAATCTGAAAAGATGAATATTCATACACGCTGCATTAAACGTTATCAAGTATTTAACCTGTTAGTTTGTATATTAGGGAAGGCGCATGATTCAGGAAATATGACACACTTTGAGCAGTACTTTGTGATTTTATTTTGAGTCCAATCAAACAATTTAAAAAATTCATGGAAATATTTCACTGCAGCACTGGAATTAGCGAGAAATAGACCCGGCAGTACCGTATGGTCAGTTGTATCTTAAGGGCCTGTTTACATGGAGGTGGGGGACCCCAGGTAGGTGAGGTAACTCGCTTAGGTGGGGTAAAAATTTAACCCTCCTTTACATACAATCTTACGACCACGTCATCCCGGGATGCACTTCCTCAAGATTATTGAATGGTCGCTAAGCACGTAAACAAGAAATATGCTGGAAAACCACGTGTTTTAGACTGCAAAACAGTCCGTATTTTGCGTATTCAAGTACGCGCGAGCAGTCAAACAAAAGGTCTGGAATGAGGCTGAAAACAGAGAGCGAGACTGGGGAGAGACGGTTTTTTTTCTCTCGCCTCACACGCCCTACGGGCGTGTGAGGCTCGCGCGCTTCGCGCGCGTAAGACTCTTACGCCACGCTTTACCGATTTCTTTTACTGATTTTGAGAAAAAAACCGACTGTTTTGCAGTCTACGTGTTTTGGCGATTAATACTCTTCTACACTCACTTGCTGCTCTTGCTGCAACCTTCAGTGCTGTGGCTTTTTATTGCTACCTTCAATAATCATGCAAAGCCACCGCCGAAGTGAATTTTGCGCGAATTTGATGTATCACGAATTGGACCCCGGCTAGGCGGGTTACCCCACCTTGAACGTTTACATGGTAAAATTTGACCCCGGCTACGCGGGTTAACTCACCTACCTGGGGTCCCCCACCTCCATGTAAACAAGCCCTAAATCGCCTAGATTTGAATGTGGAATGAGGTCACAACATTTCATAGCCCAAGTCAAACTTTTGTTTGCGGAAAGTGCGAATCGATGAAAGTTCTTTCAGTTACAGCATACTAGTGCTTCACAACGACGTCAGCAATGAGAAAGGAATGTGAACACAAGAGTTCATCTTGTTGTCTTGACAAACACTGAAAGCCAAGTCACCTAAATGGTTAACGTCTAGCGCCAAAATCAACTGTCACGCGAATCTTTAAATTTGTGGTCTACCTGCCTCGGTACCAACACGGCCTCTGGAGACGAGATTGGTACTCTTAAAGGGTATCTAATTTGAAGCGGTACAATTCGCCCTTTTTTTTGGGAGGGGAAGGGGGGGGGAGGGGGATTTGACAATACATTAGGGTTGTGGTTAGGTGCATATCATGAACTCGTACCTGTAGATCTAAAAGCCTTAAGATCTTCCATGGTCCTTCTTCGTTTTAATCTGATTTCATTGTTCTCCATCATGAACCCTTCACTGTTCCTCTTATTTCTTAGAAATAAACTCTCATCTGGCAAAATAAGAAGTATTAAACAACGGCCATTAGAACAAAGGAAACATGATCCTCACAGTTGTATTCACTGAGGTGGGAGAACCGTCCGTCAGTCGATAAAAAGCATTTTCTCTATCACAGTCTTTTTATTTTGTACTATAAACAGTATCGTTAGAAGGTCAATAATGAACCTTTGACAACTGACATAATCTTAGATAACTTATGATCACCTAGCAATAATGCCGTACAAAAACTGCAAATCATGAAAGTGCCAGCTACATCCATAGAAATGGAGTCATGAAAGTGACATGCGAATATTCTGAACCGAAAACGCTAAATTTCACAAAAAATAAAAAATTTATTCTTGGACGCGTTCTGAGTAATGGACATTTCAGTCCACCACTCCTGGAAATATAATCTCTTTTAAAAATCGTTGAATACCTTTTTGTTCCCTTTACAGTATGCAGCATTTGGTACATATAACTCGAGAAAGATCAAGGGACTGAGCGCCTTAAAACTGGTAATTTACAAAGGATCCATGCAAGAATCCATGCAAAGGCAGTTACCAACTCTCACTTCTCTTGAACACAAACACCACACCGCAGTGCAAGGCTGATACCTGCAGCCCATTTTCCACCAGTAAAACAAACCTTGCTGATTGCGACATGGAAGAGACTAGTATTGTACCTTTTCTAGGCTGAAGGCTAACATAGTGTAACTCATGAATGTGTCCCAGCACAAGGGGGGTTGGGTCAGCAACCGCGTGTTCTGGATGGACAACTATTTCACGATCAAGGCTGCTGATAATACGGATGGCAGTTTGAAAGTGATTTGCTGCAGCAAACAGAACCACGTGATCACCCCAGGTACCGTCTTTCGCCATGCTTTGTAAATATTCACGCCATGATGGGTAACCAGAAACAAAGTTGAATAAGGATGTTCCATCATGCTAAAAAAACAACAACAACAATCAAGCAAGTGAATTTTAAGCTTTTAGCTGATGAATCAGAATACAAATGGAGTGAATTTGGAGTTAATTGATGACAACAACAGGTCAGAAAGTGCTGCAAAACATGATATATTTAGAGGTACAGCCCACTATATAACCTCCGAAAATACTTTTTCACTTTAATGAATTGTGGTCTTTCACAAGAAAAGCTGTCATGTACGGTCCAAAACAGAGCACACATTCTCAAGTGATTACCCCATTTGAGAAATTCTTCCTAATGATATATTGATGTATTACAGTGCCAGATCAAGACCTTGAGATACGTGGGGAGGGGGGGGGTGGCCGTCATCCAGACCCTCAGATAAGGGGGGGCAGTCTCAAAGTTTTTGGCCCTTTGGGCCTCAGTTTGGTCTAAAAATAAGGGGGGGCAGGCCCCCCAGGCCCTCCACCGGATTCACCACTGCATCAAGTTAAAACAGATGCTCTAACGCACTTCTCCCTATTTCAGAGATGCCAGCCCTCGGGAATCTAATATCCGGACATTGTCTCTTTTTTGCAGTACACCCCTTCCCCCTTACAGGTACAAATCAACAAAGTTCCCAAATCATAACATGGTTATGGCTCAGGATATTATCAAATTGGCTTTATAGTCTTGGATTTTATAACAGACACTAAAGGCTTCTGGCCTTTTTTTTCCCCAGCATGATGAAGTTAAGCATACAATTAAGGGACTACATCGTCACCTTACCAGATTAGCATTCTCTCTGAGGAACTGGACCAAAGTGTTTCTTAGTTCTTTGTGTGAGATTTGGATTCCTTTAACACTTTTCAGTTGTTCTGACAGTGCATAGAACAAACAGTTCCCAGATGCTTGGTTATCAGAAACTAAGAATCCTTTCTTCGCTGCAACCGTTCTAATATTAGATGGTAGGATGGTTTTGTTGCGAACCTGGTCTAAATCACATCGCAAATTTTGTAAGGATGGAAGGATGTTCGCAGCTGCAAAAAAAGAGAGTTGTTTTTACATTTTCAGTAGTTTGATAGGTGTGCACTGAAGCAAATTTTATTGATTATTTTCATGGGACATGATAGACTCTCTCAAAGTCCTTTGCTTCTCAGTTACAGTAGTTAAAGTCTGTCGCTTACTTTGCCAGCGAAAGCATAAAAATACAGACACACAATGCTGATCAGTACAAACTATTGGCAGCAAACCTTATGAATCCTATTAATAATAAGTTGCTTGTCCAGCAGGAAAATCTACTTGTCATGGACTAATGAACAGGACTTTTTTTAGCCCTGTATAATCAGAGATGTCAGTCAGTGACAAAATTGTAGAGACATTGTACTCAAAAAGGGTAACTTCAGAGCAAAACAATCCACACCCCTCCCCCTCCATTCAAAGTTGGGGTGTTAAGCGTTTTCTACAGGTAGTTCGAAGAGTACAGTGGTACAACAAACTTTATTTTCCCTTTTTAAAGCTCACTTTGCCCATATGGGCAAAGATCCAAGTACGACATCTTCTAACCAAATCATTAACTAATTATATAAAGCCCCATTCACACCAACTAAACATGGTATAAAAATGGAAAACAGTAACAGAACACTAAAACACAGGCTTCTACAGATAATTCAAATGAAATTCAACAGGTTACATATAGTTGCAGCAATCAATAAAGTAGAGTAGCAGTCGGTAGCAAGACGGCCTCTGGAGATGAGATTGGTACTCTTAAAGGCTAGGGTATCTATTGCTGATTTGAAGCGGTAAAATTCGCCCTTTTTTGGGCGGGGGGGGAGGGGGATTTGACAATACATTAGGGTTGTGGTTAAGGTGCATATCATGAACTTGTACCTGTAGATCTAAAAGCCTTAAGATCTTCCATGGTCCTTCTTCGTTTTAATCTGATTTCATTGTTCTCCATCATGAACCCTTCACTGTTCCTCTTATTCCTTAGAAATAAACACTCATCTGGCAAAATAAAAAGTAGTAAACAATGGCCATTAGAACATTAAAGGATACATGATCGTCACAGCTGTATTCACTGAGGTGGGAGAACCGTCCGTCAGTCGATAAAAAGCATTTTCTCTATCACAGTCTTTTTATTTTGTACTATAAACAGTATCGTTAGAAGGTCAATAATGATTTAACCTTTGACAACTGACATAATCTTAGATAACTTATGATCACCTAGCAATAATACAGTGCAAAAACTGCAAATCATGAAAGTGCCAGCTACATCCATAGAAATGGAGTCATGAAAGTGACATGCGAATATTCTGAACCGAAAATGCTAAATTTCACAAAAAATAAAAAATTTATTCTCGGACATGTTCTGAGTAATGGACATTTCAGTCCACCACTCCTGGAAATATAATCTCTTTTAAAAATCGTTGAATACCTTTTTGTTCCCTTTACAGTATGCAGCATTTGGTACATATAACTCGAGAAAGATCAAGGGACTGAGCGCCTTAAAACTGGTAATTTACAAAGGATCCATGTAAGAATCCATGCAAAGGCAGTTACCAACTCTCACTTCTCTTGAACACAAACACCACACCGTAGTGCAAGGCTGATATCTGCAGCCCATTTTCCACCAGTAAAACAAACCTTGCTGATTGCGACAGGGAAGAGACTAGTATTGTACCTTTTCTAGGCTGAAGGCTAACATAGTGTAACTCATGAATGTGTCCCAACACAAGGGGGGTTGGGGCAGCAACCGCGTGTTCTGGATGGACAACTATTTCACGATCAAGGCTGCTGATAATACGGATGGCAGTTTGAAAGTGATTTGCTGCAGCAAACAGAACCACGTGATCACCCCAGGTACCGTCTTTCGCCATGCTTTGTAAATATTCACGCCATGATGGGTAACCAGAAACAAAGTTGAATAAGGATGTTCCATCATGCTAAAAAAACAACAACAACAATCAAGCAAGTGAACTTTAAGCTTTTAGCTGATGAATCAGAATACAACTGGAGTGAATTTGGAGTTAATTGATGACAACAACAGGTCAGAAAGTGCTGCAAAACATGATATATTTAGAGGTACAGCCCACTATATAACCTACCGAAAATACTTTTTCACTTTAATGAATTGTGGTCTTTCAAAAGAAAAGCTGTCATGTACGGTCCACGAATCAGAATACAAATGGAGTGAATTTTGAGTTAATTGATGACAACAACAGGTCAGAAAAAGCTGCAAAAATGATATATTTAGAGGTCAGCCAACTGTATATATATTACCTCCGAAAATACTTTTTCACTTTAATGATGGGTGGTCTTTCAAAAGACAAGCTTTCATGTATGGTGCAAAACTGAGCACACATTCTCAAGTAAAAAATTTGAGAAATTCTTCCTAATTATATATTGATATATTACAGTGCCGGATCCAGACCTTGAGATAAGGGGGGGTGGGGCAGTCATCCAGACCCTTAGATAAGGGGGGACCCAGTCTCGAAATGTTTTGGCCCTTCATGCCTCAGTTTGGTCCAAAATAACAGGCGGGGGCAGACCCCTTCCCTGGCCTGGATCTGCCACTGTTAAAGTTAAGATATATAGATGCTTTAACACACTTTCCCTATTTCAGAGATGCCAGCCCTCAGGAATCTAATATCTGGGCATTGACCGTCTCTTTTTTGCAGCACACCCTTCCCCCTTACAGGTACAAATCAACAAAGTTCCCAAATCATAACATGGTATGGTTCAGGATATTATCAAATTGGCTTTATAGTCTTGGATTTTATAGGAGACACTAAAGGCCACTGCCATTTTTTTTCCCAGCATGAAGTTAACCATACATGTTACGGGACTACATCATCACCTTACCAGATTAGCGTTCTCTCTGAGAAACTGGACCAAAGTGTTTCTTAGTTCTTTGTGTGAGATTTGGATTCCTTTAACACTTTTCAGTTGTTCTGACAGTGCATAGAACAAACAGTTGCCAGATGATTGGTTATCAGAAACTAAGAATCCTTTCTTTGCTGCAACCGTTCTCAGATTAGATGGTAGGATGGTTTTGTTGCGAACCTGGTCTGCATCACATTGCAAATTTTGCAAGGATGGAAGGATGTTCTCAGCTGGAAAAAAAAGATAGTTGTTCTTACATTTTCAGTAGTTTGATAGATGTGCACTGAAGCAAATTTTATCGATTATTTTCTTGGTACATAACAGACTCTCTCACAGTCCTTTGCTTCTCAGTTCCGGTAGTAGTCTCCCGCTCACTTTGCCAGCAAAAGCATAAAAATACAGACACACAATGCTCAGTATAAAATATTGGCAGCAAACCGTATGAATCCTATTAATTAGCAATTAATGAATGAGGTAGCCTGTGCCAGGCTCTGAGGCAGATAGTATAGTGCGGACGTGTTAAAACGAGCAAAGCGAAAATAAGACGCCCGCGACTTGGGAAAGGGGGCGGTGGCAGCAAGAAAAATGGGAGAGAGAGCCTGTTAGCATTTCTTTAACGACCCTCTTCTGCCCATTTTTGTCATGTCTGGATTCGGCTGTCAAAACTGTTAACACTTCAGTTTAAGCTACAATGATTCTCAAGTTTCTCGTGTGAGCATTTCACGTGACGCGAACTCCTTGTGCGAATGTGTGGAAATTTATGTCTTCGAATTCGTTATCCTGTGAAAGCATCCGGTTTTTTCGGCTCTAGTTTCTAGTTTCACCCGCCGAAGCGACGACCAGAAATACATCTGACTGCTGTTCGCAGGCTACGAATTCGTCAACGGTTTCTGCGAATCTTGCACTCGATCATTCAAAGTGCTGCAGGTTTTATAGTAATAAAAGGGGGCGGTAAGTTTTTTCCTCTGTTGGGTAGGTTATGCTCTGGAAGGTTCTGCATTTTCACTGAGCAAAATTGCGTGATTTTAGTCGCTTGTTTCACACTGAGAGGTCATGGCACACATATCTATTTACTGTGGCTTTTGTTTCTGGTCAGCAGGATTTGCTCTCTGATGAAAGAGCATTTTCTTTGACCTCTTTTGAACGTAAAGCTCTTTATTGCGGCTTAATAAGGGTTTTAATTTTCTCCAAAGTGTCTTCTGGATCTGACTAAGTGATTTTCTTTAGTCTGTGAATGTTTTTCTGCAATGTTGTATCACGCTAGGCCAAGCTTGTTAGTTTTCTTTGCAGAATGTTAAATTATCACGGATAGTGATTTACAGATCCAGAATTATAAAATAATGAAGCTTAAGTGCAGCTTAAACTTAAGCTAGATCAACTTAAAGGAGAATTGTATTGTGACTCAGTAAACTCCAGCTTAGTGTTTCTCTTATTATAGTGTGAGTCTTTTGACTGGAGTGCGTAGTTTCAGCTCTCATGGTAATAGCTTTTTAAAGCTTAACAGTCTTTGGACTGTTTTGTTATTGCCACTTTGTGATCAGCCAGAACCCCGGACTACCGAAAACAATTTCGCACTTTCCTTCTCTCGCTTTCTTCTCGTCCTCCTCTCCCTCTTCACCGAAGCCAATAGCTCATGCGGCCGAAAGTCCAAGCTTTTTAAATTCAGTGTTCCACTTGGTCTCGTATTATAGATATCAGCGGCAAAACGACTATTATCATAGAGTTTTCTAAGGTTAGAGCAGCTTTGGCCAAGCGTGGGAATAGCTGAAAGAGTAAACTTTTGCCGAAACCGGTGGACATAATAGCGAAAACATCTTTACCACGAGCCAAGTCGCAGACACTCGTCTAGCCTGATCATGAGATCATGCCAAAAAAAATAATAACGCCTGATCTCAGGTTAACACTCGTCCAAAGCACGAGACAACGCAGATTCATCAAGATCTGCACACGCACAATTCGCATTGGCCATCTTGGTGATGACAAACTGATGACCACAATACTTAAGTGATGATGTTAACTGTCACAATTGACCAATCAGAGGGTATAATCAGGAGCTGATATACTGGAACAGGCCGTTAAAAAAATGCGTACAGGCTCCGCCGTTCTGTCTCTCCCCAGCCCCGTGCGTTTTTCGCATTTCTTTTTACTGAACGACTTTTCACCACTATCTCGGAGCCTGGAACAGGCTATGAATGAGGCTCACAGAGTAGGATATGAAGAATAATTAAGCAGATCGAGGAGAGGGTGTTTATCCACCGAAGCCGAAGGCCAAGGTGGATAACACCCTCCGAGATCTGCTTAATTCTTCATATCCTACGAAAGCCGAATTCATTAATTGTTTTATTATTCATTCAAAATAATTCTTAGTTTAAAAACTTAACTAAAACATGCTTACCTGTATCGATGTTAAGTTCATCTTCGATAGTGTACCTCTAAGGTTTGTCCAGCTCCGCAAATATTATATTCTCCAAATAGCAGATGTCACCAGGCAGTTTTGTTTCATTTGGATAATGTAAACATGTTTAATTGCAAAAGGTCTTATCAGATGTACAGCTGTAAGACAACACTAGTAAACCTCAGTAAAATACAAACAGACAATGTGCAGTACAAAATATTGGCAGTAAACCATATGAATCCCGTTAACACATACCTACAAAATTAGTGGAGACACTGTGCCCTAAAGGGCCTTTCTGACATTTTACCGACTTCAAAAGGGGAAAATAAAGCTTTCCCCCTCCCATCCCCTCTATGCAGTGTTATAGTGCTATTTGAGCTACCTGTAGAAAATGCTAAACACCCCAACTTTGAATGGAGGGGGTGGAGGAGTGGGAGGGGTGTGAATTGTTTTGCTCTTAAGTTGCCCTTTTTGAGTACAATGTCTCTACAATTTTGTCGCCAATTGACATCTATGATTATCCCGGGCTAAAAAAAAGTCCCGTTCAGTAGTTCATGACAGGTAAATTTTCCTGCTGGACAACCAACTTTCAAAGCTCACTTTTTTGCCCAATGAGCAAAGGTCCAAGTAGACATCTTCTATCCAAATCATTGACTAAAGCCCCATTCACACAAACTCTTGACATGGTTTAAAAACGGGTAACAGTACCAAAAAACTAGAACATAGCAGGCTTTTATAGATAATTCAGATGAAATTGAACATTTGTTGCAGCAATCAATAAAGTAGAGTACGCAGCTTCTACAGTGTACAAACAAAACAAATTTAAACCATGTTCAACTTATAAACAGCTTTAAAACAAGTTTAAGTCTTGGTGTAAATGGGTCAAGCAAAAGGTATAAGAACTGCTTGCCCAAAGAAGGAGGGGGGGGTAATAGGGGAATACAAATCTGCCGATCCATTAAGATTTATTAACCAAATCCGCCCTTCCATTTTCACCCTGAATCTGAAATACGGGCAAAAATATTTGAATTACATGCAAAGTCCAAAATCGGGGCCCAAAAATAGATGAATCCACAATCCGCTGCAATTGCAGGATCCGGAAATCCGTTAAAATCTTGCTTTGAATCCAAAATCCAGGCAAAATTATTTTTAAAATCCACCGATCTGTTTGCCTATTCACCCCCCTACTAAAGGACAAGCTTGAATTCAAGTTTTTTTCAAGCCCTGTAAAATTATGTCCACGGCAACCAAACTTCAACATTCGAAGGCTTAACTTGAGTGGCCCCAGCTATTCCCCCATAGAACACTTTTTCAAGATCAAAAGAAACATCATTCAGCCAATCAAGATAAGTATTGCAATAATAAATATTTTAAGGCTACCTTCAATGTCTTCAGTAGTGCCCTCCATACACTGAGAAAATTTACTGCATTTGGTTTCTGAATACCTCTGATGATTTGAAGAATCATCTGTTTAAATAAAGGAGAAGATAACAATAAATTGGCTGCTTTTGGTAACTGGCAAATTAATATGTATGAAATAATCACACCAGTGAGCTGGGGATAAAGCATACAAAAGATTAGCTGGGCCATGATTACCAAACTTATAAGTTTCTTTTAAGAATAGAAAATTGTCTGCCTGTCAGTGATACATAATCGCACTATTTCAGATATCTGGGAAATAAAGTTTCTTATCACATTTAGTTCTATGGTACATACATATAGTACTAGCCACCTTTTATTTTAATTTTTTTTTCATGATATTTAATTAGAACAAAAAATCTCAACGGTTGCTTCTTGGTTCTGTTTTGTTTGTTTGTTTTCACATCTTTTTAGAGTTGACATCCTATTATTTCCTCTGTAATAGGGAGCTCAAGGAAAGGTGTTTGTGATGGCAACCAGCCTTCCTTCTCATGTACTATACCATGATGCTACCAAATTTTATTGTTAGGTCTATTTTCTTATATTCACATTTTTCTAGAGACTATTGCCTGAACATTAGCGCAAAACCACTACCAAAGATTGCATAAAGTCCACTTCTGGTTATCATATGTAGCTCAAAAACACTGATGCTTAAGCTCTCTAATGTGAAAAGTATTTTCAAGCAAAAAAGAAAAATTAACAATGTTATTAATAAATAATGATATTGATTTTCAGTACTCGATATTGTGCAACTTAATGTGCAATATAAATACATGATGAAATGCACATGTCAATCAAATTGAAGTTCATACCGTGAACCCAACTGATCATCTTCTCAATAAGATCTTTTATCTGTCTGGCCCAGTTGTACTTTTTGTCAAAGGAATCACGCAACATTTTTGCTTCCTCCAGTCGACTTTTTCTGTCCTTGGCCCAAATTTTCTTAATAGCTGAGGTCCAATCTGTGGGTTTATCTGAGTTAACAACATTTTTTGAACCAAAAGGTACACTACACAAAGCTTCTCCAAAACCAGAGTTGCTGCTGACAAGCACAGGGAGACCAGCTGACAGGGCCTCAAGTCCTGTTAATCCAAAGCCTTCTGTTCTTGAAGGCATGATTACAAGATCGACCTCTTGAAACAAGTCCTTCAAACTCTCTCGCTCTTTAACAAATCCTCTTACTCTCAAGCGCCTTTCAGGAACACCACATTCAATCAACCGTTTTGCTATTTCTTCATGTTTTCCATATGGGGCTCCAACAAACACAAGACGAGTATCTTCTAATGCAGCAATCGCTTTCCCAGCTATGTCAAACCCTTTTAATTCAAAATCTTCTACATCACCCCGACCAAAAACCAAGACACTGCGTTGTTGCCTTTCACTAGGAGCCTGCTTTACAGCTGCAAACTCTTCAAATGTTCCAGGAGTGAAGTCAAGAACAGTGTCATCTTTTCTACAGCTACGTAGATATGAGCGGAAAGCCTCACTCAACTTGGGTCCAACTCCTACAACATGATCTGCCAATTTACACAGTTCTACTTCAGTCTTGAACTTTTCTTCGCCCTTTGAGATTGGGTTGGAATAGTTTTTAAACATCCCAAGTTCTTCAGGGTCTGTGTGCACCACTTGAAGCCATTTGCACTTTTTAGATTTTTTTATGATTTGTACTTGTTTACCAAGTTTAACACCATGACCCACAATAATATCAATTTGGAGATGATCTGGAGGGAAGCTAAGCCACTCCAATTGTTCATAGCCAAGTAGTGGTGTTGCCTCCACAATCTTCACGTTGTTTTGTAAGGCAACCTTCCTGTCCTCTTGACTGCATTGTGGTAAAAAGAAAGTGATTTCCACTTCAGGGCATTTGGCTAACTGAATGGCTAATTCTCTGTTTATGGTAGAAAGCCCGCCTTTGCTTGATCCCCATTCAGAAGCCAATAAGGTGACTTTCACTTTGTGAGAGCCGCACACTCGGTCATCACTCATGGCTGTTTAAACTCTTTCTACAGAAGATGCCGTTACCAAATATCAAAGTTGCCAAACATCTACAAAATGATAGATAACAACAGAGAACAATATATTATGGTAAACATTTTCAAAACTTCTATACTACCTAACTTCCAAAATTCCAGCTAGGCCAGGGTTCTTTTCACAACACCAAATGGCTGCTGAATGGCAAATGACTCTGAAGTTTATAGTGATTATATAGTGTCACAGTTTGCATGCAGTCTCTTACATGTGCGCGTGCAGACTAGCATGCTCTACAGGGATTGCTCGCTGAAATAAAAGCTTGTAGTGTTTCCTGCACTGAGTCTTCTTGGATATGACAATATGTCTATCCGAAACCACAATTGAGTGAATCAGGTTCTGTTTAAGGTCATTATATGCTGAGCAAACTTACCTGAAAATTGATTCACTCAGGTTCCTTACCCTAATCACTAAAGTTCAGAGTCATTCGAATGCCATTTGTTCCTGGCACCAAAATTCCTAACTTGATATTACCACAGGATTGTCAGAAAGTTTTGAAGTAGAAGGTTGAGTTGTCAAAGTAAGCAGCCAGTCCAGGGATATCTTATTTAAAAAACGCCATATGTAAAGAACTACCAAGCAAAGTAGCTGGCTGATACTAACCAAATAGGTGGCGATTTTCGCAGGCAGCCGGCTACTTTTGACAACCCTGTGTAATACTACCAAACTTCCACACTTTAACACTTCTTCCACACTTTTGTGACCCACACTCTGGCACTTACAAGTAAGAACATACATTATGCTAATAGATGTAATAATCATGAGTCAGTGCCCATGGTCACTTGGATTAAACTTTCCTTTTGGATGAAATTTATCAGAGGCCATATGAGACAGCTACATGTATGCGAGTGTCTTCCAAAAGAATCCACCCTCTGACTAAAGGATAATTAAAGAGAAACTAGTGGCAGTTTACATGCAAATTTCATGCTTTGTGAATACAAATAGATTCGTTCCAAGTATTAATTACATAAAAAACCTACTCATAGTCATGATCTCACATTTAGCACTTTTATCACAGACTTACGCATACGCATAATTTGTTCAAAAACACCACACTTTCTATAAATGCCCATGGCAAGCAGCATTTCAAGCAGACTGTCTGCAGTATACTACTACTAATAAATAGACTTAATTAATGTGTCAAATGCCTAGCTTAGGTGTCCACTAATTGTGGACACCTAACTACCTAAAAACGAAAATCAAACAACTAAAATAAACAAACTCGGAAAGCCTACGACTGATCTAAGCGCTCTTTCTTGGAGACTCTCAATCTTCCGGTTATCAGATTTTCTACAAAAGTGCCATACAGTCTAACAATAAGTTATTTGTGGCAAAATCAAAGATTTGTAAATTCTAACCTTTGCTAATGTTGGTATTACATTTTTCAGTCTCATCATTACCCCTATTTTCCTAGATACTCTTTTAGATAGCTCCTTCAAGTGGCTAGTAAACTTCAGACGTTCATCAAAAGTGACACCCAACAGCTTCTTTCTACATATTTTGTAATGGAATTTGATTTTCATTCCTTCGTTTATGTACCTCATTTGTAAGGATTACAAACTTACCAAGAGTTTTCGTTCGTTCATATCGTGAACTTGAGATTACAAAGGTAACACCAACGGATAAAAGACGTAATTTTTTTCCTGTAGAACTATTAACAGGGAACAACACTACTTCTGTACTCGACACACCTCAGAAAACCGAATCAAAAACTAAAAGCGGAAGACGCTCTTCACAGTTCAGTAACCGACATATTTGGAAAACTATTACCCATACTGTACTGCGGGCAGTATCACGCGATCTCTGTTTGGTCACGCACTTGGGTACCCCAACATTCAATGCGGTCAAACGAGGCCAGAGCAACCTCGTCCCTAGGGCGCTTTTCCCTAGCTCCAAAGCCAGAGGAAAGCGTCCTTGGGACGAGGTTGGAGGCGCGAGTTGTCTGTAGCAACAAAAATATAAATATAAATGCCAAATAAAGCTAAAAGACAGCAAATCACGAATCTTAACGTTTTTGTAAATGATTCACACTTGAAAGGCCTGTAACCCTCCGTGAAGATCCACGTCCCTGATGTCATCAGTTGTAAGGTGGGCGGAGCTGGAAGAAAAAGTTCTACCAAACAGTCATTCAACAGGCCAGAGAAGAACGCAAACAAACTATAAAAAAACGTTACGTTAACCAGAATGAAACTCTTGCCCATGCATGGCCCATCCGTACTTCCTTAAAATGTTTTTATTATGCCCCGGGTTTTCGTGGAAACCTTCTCCACCTCATCGAAATGAAGCTGAGTAATTTTCCCTCCTGCCCCTAACCGAACTTCGAAAGCTTTAATTAAGAATCAGGTGACAGAGGGAAACGTATTGCTAGTCTTTTAAGTTTTTTTCCTGTTTGAGACATATTTTGCTTTTTTTGGACAGCTTGTGGGTAGAAACAGCCTCAAGAGTTCCAGAGGCAATTGGGTTTTTACAAAAACTTCTATTGCATAAGGATACTCGATCCCGGCGGTTTTTCTGTCAGGACCATAAATGTATATTCCAATTTTCAACAAGAGATAGAAAGATGAATTAAATAGATCATCGATTTACAACTTATTGTCGAGTATGGATTGCGGTTTCAAAACGGCTTGATATAAACCTCGTTCCCAGGATTCTACTCCTACCCGAGTAGTGGATACAGTCAAAACATAACCAACCAAGAGATAACCAAGACTAAGATGTAACCAAAGAAACTCCTACAAAGCACTCGTTTTTAAGCCTGAGCTAGCGAAGCGATACAGATTACATAATAACTCAACGAGTCAAATTACCGAACACAAGACTATTGGTGGAAACCTAAGGTTGTTTTGAAACATAAATTACTTCCAAAAACTACACCGGTGGATAAATGCTTCTTACAGGTTAATTATACAGCTTGAAGGCTAAATACAGTTATGACTTGACAAATAAGTTTACGCTCAATAGATATTAACAGGTTTTAAATGGTTGGAGATACTAAGACTAAAGAATCAAGGATTTCTGCATTGGCTTTACACATTTTTATCAGCGAAAGCAAAATAACTTAATAACAATAAATCCTCTCTAAATCCTTCTCTTCTTCTCTTCTAAGTACGCGAGATCATGGTCAACTTCCTTCACATCAGCTGATTACAAGTTTAAAAGTTTCATCTTTTTAAAATCTTGTTATCGCCAGTCCCGTTTTCATGAGCAGGGCCAGCATTTTTGGTATTCTTTACCGGGGATACCCATCATCATTAGCAATGTGGGTACAGGGTACCCCTAAACAATGGGATGACGGTGGGTAGGACTATCATCTCCAGTTCCCCTCTCGGTTCTTTTGCTCCTTCCTATCCTGCTGAACCCGCTTCTTGTGTCCAATACTGACCACATGTTTCGGAGCTTGTTTAAGTCGTAAAAGTATGATTGCAAGAGGTACAAGTCACTGGCGGATCCAGATCTTTAGATAAGGGGGGGAGGGGCGGTCATCCAGACCCTAAAATAAGGGGAGTTGGTCTCAAAAAAAAATTTGGGTCGCTTCGAGCCTCACTTTGGTCTAAAAATAAGGGGGGCCCCTCCCCTCGTTCCGCCACTACAAGTGGTGTTGAGTATTAGACAGCCCTCGTCAAACCTCCACTCGGCTGACTAAACTCGCAGACCACAGAAATCTGGAAAAATCAGTCTGGTCGGTTAAGGCAAGGTCCTTTAACGGTTGAGATAATCTTTTCATTGTTTTAAGCGCAAATATCATGGCAATTAGTTTTATTACAATAGCATACCTAAAAACGATCATACAGGAGTCTCAAAAACTGGTTTGCCTCTTTTTAGATACTGTACAGTAGCGGATCCAGACCTTCAGATGACGTGGGGGGCGGTCATCCAGACCCTGACATAAACGGGGGGGGTGCACTTAACACTAGAACTGAATTCTGTTTTTTTACAACATTCATTTCTCTCCGATCATTTCCGCATTTGTTAAGACAACATAACAAGCACTTTGGGGAACTATCAGACCTCCAACCAAGGGCAAAAGAGGTTCGATTTGCAAATTTTCAGTTACAAATGTTCAAAAACTGACAAATTTCTCTTTGTTACTGATGATGGTAGTGCGCCAAACTCTCGAAGTGAGCTTGGGTATTAATGGCATTTATTCAAGAGATTACGGTCACGGTTAATTTTGTTGAATCACAATTGTAACGGGGTTTAACATGTAACGGACACTTGTAAAGGAAAAACTAAACGTTTAAAAGTTTAACATGTACCTTGTAATACGTGATACCTTAAGTAAAGTAATATCTAGTAAATGAGGGATACTCTGAGCCCGAATCTCTCCCCAACCAGCTACCAGCTAGGGCATGTTCACTAATATTAGGTTATTGTGTTTCGATCCTTTATATAAGCACGTATTGTGATTCTATTCTTCCACTAAATTGATTCGAACTTTAAGACGAACTAAGCCGCCGTGTTTTCATAGTCAAGTCCGCAAGCGAGCTGAACAGGTCGTGCTGTCCACTCTCTGATTTTAGATCACATTATTGGGGTAAATTCTCACACTTAACGCTAGAAGTTCGGTTTATTTAACCAACTTTCATTTCTCTCCGAACATTTCCACGTTTGTTAAGGCTCCATAACAAGCACTCTGGGGGCCTATCACACCTCCAACCAAGGGCAAAAGAGTTCGATTTTCAAATTTTTAGTTACAGATGTTCAAAAACTGACAAATTTCTCTTTGTTAGTGATGATGGTGTTGCGACATACTCTCGTAGTAAGCTTGGGTATTAGTAACATTAATTCAAGAGATTACAGTCACGGTTAATTTTGTTGAATCACAATTGTAACGGGGTTTAACATGTAACGGAAACACTTGTGAAGCAAAAACTAAACGTTTAAAAGTTAAAAATGTACCTTGTAATACGTGAACCTTAAGTAAAGTAATATCTAGTACATGAGGGATACTCTCAGGCCGAATCTCTCTCCAACCAGCTACCAGCTAGGGCATGCAAGTTCACTAATATTAGACTGTTGTGTTTCCTTTATATAAGGAGTATTCATAGTCACCCAGCGTCGGGAGCGAGCTGCACAGGTCTTGCTGTCCACTCTTATTTTAGATCACATTATTTGGGCAAGTTCTCACACTTAACACTAGAACTGAGTTCGGTGTATTTACAACATTCATTTCTCTCCGGCTATTTCCGCGTTTGTAAAGGCACCATAACAAGCACTCTGGGTGCCTGTTCACACCTCTGAACCAAGGGCAAAAGGGTTCGATTTTCAAATTTTCAGTTACCGATGTTTAAAAACTGACAAATTTCTCTTTTTTACTGCTACAAAATTTTACACAGGGATGCTCCAACCCGAGAGGCCAACCCGTTTCTCGTTTATATGCCATTCAGTTTTACGGTACCCCTTTCGAATACTTGCTACTGACGAATTGTACACCTTTCATATACCTAGTTTAAAACACTACTTTCTTTTAGCTATTCTAAATGCACTGTCCGTTAAAAAAATATAAAAAATTCACTAAATCACCAAGTTTTCTTGACTTTTTCATAGCCATAAAATACATCTGTTAGCCCGGCTTTTATACAGACTGATAAGACTAATTTCCCTACCCTCCTTTTGTATACTTCAACTAGTGCAATCGCTAACCTGAAACCTGAATAAGGTATCCCTTTCGGTCGGAGCCTCCCTGTATTAAATAAATACCCCCCCTCCCCCGGTAGAGGCCATTATAAGGAGTATCCCCGGTACTCAGTTGACAACATAATAATGGATTCACAGACAACAACGGTACGGATGAAATCCCAAAATGTCTTGTAACTTCTCCCAAATTAGCCTGTTTCAGAAATTTATTATTTAAGGATATAATTCCCTGATATCGACTTGTGAAAAAAAAACTGAATTAGTTTTGGTTCACGCATTTAGGTACGAGTTATATTATTATCCTTAAATGTTGAATGCAGCGGAATTCTGGTACTTTCAGATTGTCATCAGCTAGTCAACACGATGTGACGTTAATTATCGTACAGTCAGTTACTGTTCCATCTGTTTCTTACCGCGAAAGCCTGTACGGAGATCCGAGTAACTACAGAGGACGAAAGTACTGTAGTCATCGTCAGGAGCATGGAATGGTCTTCACGAGGTCCATCTATCCGTTTACTGCACTAATACTGATCATGCTGGTGCACCACTTCAAAACTGGACAAATAGAAACACCGTCATCTACCTCAATGGTTACAATTGGGATGTTGCCTTTGATGGAATGAATAGCGAGGGATTGACTCTGGGTGCGCTTTATTTACCCGGCTTTACCAAGTACCAGGTACATATTTAGTCCAAATAGTGAGGCCTATTAAGCGCGCGTATCACGCTCCGCCCTCGCGCGCAAACGAAGAAAAACGTCTGTGGATAGGTTAGAGTAAATTTTTTGACTCTGCCTTTGTTACCCTTAGTTTGGCTTTCTTTTTGCCGCGAGAATTGGCGAGCAGCAACACTGTGATTGTCTGGTGGTGCCCGGGCACTTGAGATCTGCGTAAATGTCTCTATTCCTCACAGTGATTACTTTTTTACAAAGAAAATCTAAGACACTATGACCCAGGCCTTCTATGAGAGACGTTGCCTTGTCCCTATACAGCGTTTTCCCAGGCCTTCTCGGTCAATGCATTTCGATGACGTATCCGAGGCGAACGGCCGGGAGAGTCGCTAGGACCACGTGACTCGAAACGCGTAACCCGCACAGAATAATGAGGCGTAGGGACTAGGCAATGAGAGATGGACTTATCCTTTCGTGAAGAACGCGATGCACGCGGTTAAAACGTCGAACGCCCGGGAGCACCTGGGAGGGCAGGGATGCTCCGCTCGAAAAGGCTGCCCGTACTTTTCCAGGCTTGAGCTACGTAAATGAGCTGAGATCAACGAGTGGGATCAACGAGTTCAGGCATGAAAAGAGGTACTTTTCTTGGCAAGGTAAAAAATATAAAAGATCAATCTCCTCCCTAGGGCTTTTCCCTAAGAAAAAGTGATGGGCGGGAAGTTCACATTTTCCACAGCGCTAATTTATTACATCCAAGATTTTAGAGTGCTTTAGAGGACACGTGACCAGCCGATGCCGATGTGCATTTCCTGCTCCTCCCATTTTCTAAGTGTAAAGCCCTGGGGACAAGGTTGTAAAAAGGTGAGGGCTTGGGGCTCAGGACAATCCTTCCTTGATGGAGCTCCGTCATTGTCCCTAGCACATGTCAATATGCACTAGTCGCTCATCACTCAATTGAAAACTTAAAAAAAACTAGTCGACCAGTTCTCTAAAATTAGCGATTTTACTCGATGCGGGTGTCAAAAAAGCAATTGGCTATTTCCGAATAACCCAAGTTACCACTCTTTCTCAGAACGAAGGTAAGTGTAATCTGTTCTCATGCACTTAGCTGATGCAAATAGAGTTCAGTATCGCATTTAACTTCTCTTCCAGGGTGAAGGGCTTTGGATCTTTCTCAAGCGACTGCCTCCTCCTTGCGTATCTGCTATTTTGTGCATTTTAAAATGTATTTAACTCTTCTCGTTTGTAATACAGGAAGTTTGTGGGAGCTTGTGCAACAAATCTTCCATATCTAATTTACAACTTCCTCAATTGATTCTGGGAAACTTCGCGACCGTCCAGGAGGTACAAGAGGCATTGAACAACGGATCGTTCCCGCTGGTGTTTGATCAAAAGGTCAATTTGCCGGGACTAGACACCCTAGAAATGCACTATACCATTTACGACAAAACTGGAGCAGGCATCATAATCGAGTTCACTAACAAGGGGAGAACAATTTACGAAAACACCGTCGGCGTGTGTACCAACTCTCCGCCCTATGATTTCCATATGATTAACCTTCGTAATTATGTTGAACTCAACAATACCGCACACGGGCCTTTGCATTTGGGCGGAGATGTTTTCACACCCCTCGGTTATGGCAGTGGTTTGCTTGGTACCCCAGGCGATTTGACACCTCCCTCCAGACTGGTTCGCGCCGCTACGCTGACTCACTTTGCTAATCCGGTTAAGACGAAAGACCAGGCCGTAAACTTGGCTGTCCATATCTTGAATACTGTGGATATTCCCCGTGGAGTTGCCAGCGAAGACTATACCATCTGGATCGTGGCCAAGGACCTTACCCATAAGGCGCTGTACTATCGTACCTACAATGATCTGACCGTCCGCGTGATATATCTTGACAAGGTACAGCCACAGGGGAAAAAGCTCAAGCTCTCGCTGTCGACACCGGTCATGGGCTTTAAGGATACCCCCGATGAGTTGAAAACTGTTGATGGAGGGCACACGGAACTCTAAGGAACAGAATCCAGAAAGTAATCATACTAATCAAGCGTTAAAAGCCACAAAAAAATAAATTGTTAGTAGACAGGTCTTGCCTGTATCCTCCTTAGAGACTAAGGTGGGGCGTAATGAGTATCTACTGCACGAGTGTGTGCGAGACGAAAGATCCATCAGTCGCTGCCCGCGTAGCAGACGCCGTGTATAGACCAGGATGATGCGCTCGCGTGACCTCCTCGCTGTCGCATAACGCTAATTCTCCTGGTTGCAAATTAACCGTCCTCTTATCATAAGCCCTTCACGCCAACGGATTCTGCTCACATGAAAATCCCCCCACCCCGCCCTGAGCTTAATCTTTAGGGAGGACAGAGTTGCCCTAATTTTTCTTTCTAGTGGCAGTCGTGCGAGTAAACCATGCGACCACGCCCGAGGACACTAGTGTCTATCGAGAGTTGTAGTTTCTCGTACTATCTATGACCATCACATTTGTCACCCGAAACCTCAGGTTTTCTTCGCTCGTCTACGCATGTGCGAAAAAAAGCAATTCGTGGCCTTGATAAAAATAGTTGTTAATTAAGTTCCTTGCAGACTTGGCCAAGAGAGTAGTTCCGATTTTTTTAAGCAAACAGCAATATTAAAGTCTTTAAGAACCGTGGCACAATTACACATTGAAAAATTACATCAAAGTTGTTAACAGTTTTTTTCGAGTTACAGTTAAAAGTATGGGTACTAGGTTGAGCCTTCGTATGAGGCGCTTGGAACACCCGTATTAGATCCAAGCGCCTTCTACGCAGGCTGCCCAAGGTTGATCTAGTCCACATTTCAACCACCTACGTAGAACGACGCCCCTTGTACCCCTTATGACGTCATCAAAATTCCGGGGAACGGGGGGCGCGACAATACGTGACTTCGGCCGTAGCGGCTGCGAATGAGGCTAATTATAACGTTTCGAACGGTAGCTGTTAGTCAAAGCGAGACATGCGTTCCATTGCCGGCATTTCAATCGTTTTAAAGTGGCAAATTCACGTTATCAACTCTAGTAATACGAACATATGTTCATCTATCGGTATTCTGGCAGAAAGCTTTAGAAAAAAAAATAGCAAACCTTAAGACACCTGCCAGGTGTGTTCCAGAATATGTCATTAGGCGATTTCCGTAAAAACAATGCCGCAGGAAATTTCTCCCACTGCCCTCTTTCCACCGCAGAGGCCACCAAGTGTCGTGGGGGAGGCTGGGGAGGGAAAAAAGAAAGCGCGCGCGCGGGTCCTCCCCGCGCTTGCCACTTTTTGATTATGGATACCCACCGGGAGCCTCTGCGGATGAGAGACGTTGAGTTTGACAATAGGGACGCGGAAATGATCTGAAATGAACGTAGAACGTTGTTCATACAGGTAAGAATCGATCTCGAGGCGAGATTACTTATCATCCTACTTTTTAAATGCGAGGGCGAAATCCCATAGTGTTAACGCTCAAAGAAACCTCTTCGGTAAAACGTTTATATGGTACTACAGATTTCTTCCCGTTTACAAAACAAAAATTGGAATATTATTTCCACGTGAATTTTTTAGGCCACTATTAGGTCTGTTAGGAGTAACAGGGTTAAAATTTTAAAAAGTCCAAAATACCCGTTAGTGAATAGCCTTCACTATTTTCCACATAAAAAAAATTGCACCATCTCGGATCCCATACAACAAGAAGACGGGCTCTGTTATTCAGTTATATCTGTGTGACTGTCTTACGCGCTAGTTGGCTTGTGTTGTTATCATTTAATACTAGCGGATAAAATAGCAAAATACTGACACCACCATCACAGCGTTTCTGATTGGAAAGTTATCGTATTTTCTCTTATCATAAGTGCGTATGCTCCAATAAGCGCCCTCCCCTTAGACCATAATAGGGAGCTTTAGCGACGACGACGGCGACGGCAAAGAGGACGTCAAAAAAGCAATAGGTTTATGATGCAAAACTACAACTTTGCACGTGCATCACGCTTTTTTGTACATTTCTTTACCGTCCTTGCACGACTACGACGTGAAAATGCCTAATGGCAAGTTTTATGGAGGACGTAAACAAGCGACAACGAATCTCTTTTTCTCTCTCTAAACGTGAGAGCGGTCCTCAAGAAATTAACTCCAGGGAAATTCGCCTACACTTACCATTTTCAGCAAATTGGAATAAACGCCACACAGATGAACAAACGGGAATTCATTTTAAAACTGACGTTTTCGCTGCAGTTGCCGTCGTCAATGCTAAAGCTCCCTAATATCATACAAGCAACCCCCCTCCCCTTCGAATAAGGGCCCCTTCCTCACTTTCTTAAATGGTAGCAGGAGCAGATTAGTAATCAGCTCCAGATAGTAGGGATACAAGGGAAATGCGAAGATCCGTATATCATTGTAGAGGATGATTTCGATGGATGATGAGCTAATCGATAATTTATAAACATACGCATACCGATACATTTGAGAGTTAACCCTTCAATCTAAGTCCCAACAGTGACCAACATCAACTTTCTCCTAACAATATCCATATGTTGCCAAGAGAAATGGTTATGAGAGTTAATAAAATGATTACTTACGAGAAAATGCTTTGATCTGTTATCAAACACTCTCAACCAATTCTTTAAGGAAATGTATAAAGATCAGTATGGAGAATTTGTATGTGGATATTGAGGCTTAATGAATTAAGTGTGGCACTACGGTACGCTTGATTACGGAACTACTGATTTAGCAAATGAAAGGCTTTTAATATTACTTTTAGCCCACAAAAAGTTACACTTCATTCAAGGAAAACTTCACGAGCGCCTCCATCGATTAAGTGCCCTCCTTGCAATAAGCGCCTCTTGTTTTACCCATTATTTTAAAGAAAATAATTAAAGGAAGTACGGTAGTTTTTAAGGAGAGTTGCCAACTTAAAGAATCGCATTGCAGTTAGGACTGATTTTTTAAAAAGCGTCAAAGAGTTAGCACGCTTACATGTACCACTATAGTTAATCATATCAATCTTTTGCAAGCAAAAGTAACTAGTTGTGTATTCCGCTTTCCCTGCAAAAGATCAAAGCAATCTAGGTATATGTTGACAAGTTATGGCCGACGTAAGTCTATTTGCTACCAAGCTGCGAAAATTTTGAACTTGTTCTCAGAAAGTATGAGAACAATAGAATCAACAAATGATTTTACGAGAGCCAGAAAAAATGACCTTATAGTATTTTGGAGTCTTAATTATGTATTGTAATAACTCATTAGATTTCATAATTTTAGTTATTAATTATGATTCATTCATTTATTTGCCTGTTTTTCTCTAAGATATTAACTCAATAGAGCTACTCTGGTATTTCGAGTTGAAACAAAATGTATCTATGTATGTAGGTAGGTGTGTATTTATGCTTCATTGTCTTTCAAGAACGTTAAGGCGAGTTAAGCAAAGAACAGAGCGAGTTGACAAGAAGCAGGCTTAAAAGGGGAGAGAACAATAAGGGCATGTTTCTTTCTCTAAATAAACCTTAATTCACAAGTGAACTCTCTCGGGTCCGCGATAATAATTACAGTATTTTGAACAATTTTTGCAACGCTTTAATGCGTCGTAGGGGCTCT
The DNA here is from genome assembly GCA_942486035.1 of Porites lobata. NCBI lineage: Eukaryota > Metazoa > Cnidaria > Anthozoa > Scleractinia > Poritidae > Porites > Porites lobata. The sequence goes on from CALNXK010000016.1 coordinate 2,418,870, forward strand.
CAGGTAAGAAAAATGGCACTTGATGACGTTACAGAGCAGCACAGACTGACACAGCATTAACAGTAAACCCATCACCATCAGCCAGGGTACCCTGTTGCAAATAGGACACAGTTTATTGCGCACTGCAGAAGAGCGCATCCATATAATTAAATTGATTCTTTCTCCGCTCTGAATTGGTAAGGCGCCATGTATGTGCTGTCCTCGATGAAGAAGTCCATAGGTTGGTTTGTGTTCACACTGGGTGCATTCTGTCTCTTTCAGAACCTAAATAAAAAATGCGTCGTCAATTAAAAGTGTTAGTGAAGGAAGAAGCTCTGGATGTTAAACCTCAATAGACACTTCAGCAAACTATGAACAGTGTGAACACCAGACAAGAAATATCAAGTTGAGATGCAGGCTCCGTGCCGGGGGGAGGGTACTCCTGGGAATAATTGGTGGGCTGTGCCGCCCGGTTCTCCAAATCCTGACCCTATTTCAAACCCAAAAAAAGTCATTTTCAACACCCGTTTTCAGACCAGACTTTTAAAATCCATGATAGGGTGATACTCGGTAAAGAAATATCAAAAAGTGTCAAATGTTTTCAAATCAGCTATTGAAGTACGAGTGTCACGCATCCCTGACGGCTTTCCGTTTAACATTCATTTATAAAATCCATACCCGTTTTCAGACCTCGACTTTAAGTAGAAATTATGTCATTATTTCTTAGATTAGAGCGCAAACAAAAAATTTCTTCAAATGCATGGGTCCCCGAAATGCCCCGTTTGACTTTCCTTTAACACTCAACAACTTTTCTAAATAGGAGGATTATTATTTTATTCTATAACAATTGTACGTTAAAATTACCTATTTATATGCCTTTCCTCGTCCTTGTCTTCCTCTTCCGTTCTTCCAAATCATAAAAAAGAACAAGACCATCTACGTGTACCGTTCAACTTCTCCTTGTCTCCTTCTTCCTCTTCCTCCTCACCATTAACAAGAACAGGATTATCTACGTGCATCACCTTATCTTCATTAACAAAAACAACGTGCACCGTTGTATTAACCGTGCTCACATGGGATAGAGCGGTAGCTCCAGAAGCGCCGATACTGTTCCAACTCAAATCCAAATTAGTTAACGAGGAGTTGACTGCAAGAGCCTGGGAAAGAGACGCAGCTCCAGAATCACCAATACTGTTCCATCTCAAATCCAAATTAGTTAAGGAGGAGTTGACTTCAAGAGCCTGGGAAAGAGACGCAGCTCCAGAAACACCAATACTGTTCCCAAACAAATACAAATTAGTTAAGGAGGAGTTGACTTCAAGAGCCTGGAAAAGAGACGCAGCTCCAGAATCACCAATACTGTTCATTCTCAAATCTAAACTAGTTAAGGAGGAGTTGACTGCAAGAGCCTGGGAAAGAGACGCAGCTCCAGAATCACCAATACTGTTCCCCAACAAATACAAATTAGTTAAGGAGGAGTTGACTGCAAGAGCCTGAGAAAGAGACGCAGCTCCAGAAACACGAACATCGTTATGACTCAAATCCAAATGAGTTAAGGAGGAGTTTACTTCAAGAGCCTGGGAAAGAGACGCAGCTCCAGAATCACCAACTCTGTTCCCAAACAAATACAAATTAGTTAAGGAGGAGTTGACTGCAAGAGCCTGGGAAAGAGACGCAGCTCCAGAATCACCAATCCTGTTCAAACCCAAACCCAAATTAGTTAACGAGGAGTTGACTTCAAGAGCCTGGGAAGGAGACGCAGCTCCAGAATCACCAATTCTGTTCCCTCCCAAATCCAAATTAGTTAACGAGGAGTTGACTGCAAGAGCCTGGGAAAGAGACGCAGCTCCAGAATCACCAATACTGTTCGTTCTCAAATCTAAACTAGTTAAGGAGGAGTTGACTGCAAGAGCCTGGGAAAGAGACGCAGCTCCAGAATCACCAATACTGTTCGTTCTCAAATCCAAATTAGTTAACGAGGAGTTGACTGCAAGAGCCTGAGAAAGAGACGTAGCTCCAGAATCATCAATTCTGTTATGCGTCAAATCTAAACTAGTTAAGGAGGAGTTGACTGCAAGAGCCTGGGAAAGACACGCAGCTCCAGAAGGACCAATACCGTTCAAAGTCAAACGCAAATTAGTTAAGGAGGACTTAACTGCAAGAGCCTGGGAAAGAGACACAGCTCCAGAATCACCAATACCGTTGCTACTCAAATTCAAATTAGTTAAGGAGGAGTTGACTGCAAGAGCCTGGGAAAGAGACGCAGTTCCAGAAGCATCAATACTGTTCCCCATCAAATCCAAATGAGTTAAGGAGGAGTTGACTGAAAGGGCCTTGGAAAGAGACTCAACGTGATATTTCCAAATTCCTGCCTCCAGTTTCAAATAAGAAATGTGAAGGTGCTTCCCTAAGGTGCAAACTAAACTTTCGTGCTTTGATAAACAACCTAAAGAAAATGCAAGACGCTTTGAAATATCTCTCGCAGACCCAAGACTTGTGACATTTCTAGCCATATATGTTACGAGAGACTGTGCGGTTTTCGCACTTCTTGAAACTAAAATTCCGATCGAAAATAAAAAGACTTGATATAGTTCGTTTTCATATCTTTGGTCAGTCACCACTGATTCGTACTCAATTTCTCCCTCAATGAGTTTGTAAGCAAGATAGAAACCAGCAAAGAACTCTTGAAAGCTCTTATGAAGAAATGCGTAACGCACAACAACTTTCCTCTTACTGCCACCAGCCTGAAGTGAAAGGAATCCGAACTTGGATAAGACAATGAAGCCACCGTCAGATTTATGTTCTTCAAAATACAATTCTCCTTGTAGAAGAGATTCTAATGCCATTCTTCCAAGATCTATTAATTCTTTTTTGTAAACGGTCATCAGGTCTTCATTCTTGCTCGCTAAACCTTGCTTTTGTTCATATCTTCTTAAAACACAAAGAACAATCTCCGTGTACAATTCAGTTCTGCTCGTTGGAAACACGCCCTCAAAATCCTCACAAATAACACACAGTAAGGCAGTGTTTAAGGGATTTTTTGTCAGTTCCCTCAGGTCTACATCCCTTATGCTTTGTATAAGTTTCCCGGCTAAGTGCTCTTTGTTGATGTTTTTAAAGTATTTAAGAATAAAGCTTTCTGCATCTTTCTTGGTAAATCCTTCAATTTCCCACAGAGTGTCAAAGTACCTCCTTACTGTACTTCCAGCCTCATGACGAGATGTGACAACAATGTAGCAACCTGAAAGTTCTTTACCTTGAACGAGGCTGGAGAGTACTTTGAGGTTACTAGGATCCACTTCATCATATCCATCGAGAACTAAAAGAACTTTCGACTGATTTTCGCGAATGAATTTAAAGAAACATTCCTTAGCTTGATCCTCCATTTCCCCGGGCAAAATTTGATCATCGATAGCCTCCCAGATGTTGGATTGAATTTCATTACATTTGAGAAGCAGTAGCACTTCAATCTCTGGAAAAGATGGATCCCATTCGTCCTTCTTAGTTGCCCAATCATACGCCAGCTTTTGACAGTATGTGGTTTTTCCCATGCCAGGATCTCCCTCGATCAAAACTGTTCGCGGGCTTTGACATTCTGTGTGCGCCTTAAATATAGCAGTCATATTGGTTACCTCGTCAGTAAGTACTCCTTGGGTCTTTTCTTTGCCCGAGATTTTTAATCTAGTAAACATATCATTCAAATGAAAGCTGAAATCTTCACACCAAGGTACAGGCAGAAGGCGTTGTTCACGTGTTCTATACAGCTGACGGATCTTCTCTAAAATGTCACTTGGGTATGACAAATCTAAAAAGATGAAGCTGCATTAAACGTTGTTATCACGTATTTAATCTGTTAATTTGTATCATTACATTATGGAAAGCGCATGATTCGGGAAATATGACACACTTCGAGAAGCACTTTGTGATTCTATTTTGAGTCCAATCAAAAAATAAAAAAACGCATGGAAATATCCTGACCAAAATTTCACTACAGCACTGGAATTAGCGAGATATAGGCCCGGCATTACCGTATGGTCAGTTGTATCTTAAATCGCCTAGATTTGAATGTGGAATGTGGTCATAGAATTTAATAAGCGAAGTCAAACTATTGTTTGCGGAAAGTCCATATAGATGAAAGTTCTTTCAGTTACAGCATACTAGTTCTTCATAAAGACGTCAGCAATGAGAAAGGAATGTGAACACAAGAGTTCATCTTGTTGGCTTGACAAACACCGAAAGCCAAGTCACCTAAATCGTTAACGCCTAGAGCAAAAATCAACTGTCATGCAATCTTTAAATTCGTGGTCTACCGGCCTCGGTAGCAACACAGCCTCTGGAGACAAGATTGGTAGTCTTAAAGGGTATCTATCACTGATTTGGAGCGGTACAATTCGCCCTTTTTAGTTGGGGGGTAGTAGCGGATTTTACAACAGAAGGGTTGTGGTTAGGTGCATATCATGAACTCGTACCTGTAGATCTAAAAGCCTTAAGGTCTTCCAGGGTCCTCCATGGTCTTTCTCTGATTTCGTCGTACCCTTCATTGTCCCTCTTATTCCTTAGAAATAAACACTCATCTGGCAAAATAAAAAACAGTAAACAACGGCCATTAGAAGAAAGGATAACTGATCCTCGACTCACAGATATATTCACTGAGGTGGGAGAACCGTCCGTCAGTCAATGAAACGCTTTCTCTATCACAGTCTTTTTATTTTGTACTGTTAACAGTATGGTTAGAAGGTCAATAATGAACCTTTGACAACTGACATAGCCTTAGATAACTAATTATGATCACCTACAATCTTGGACAAAACTGTTGAGAAAATTGCCTTCTTGGGGGTCATTTTTTCTAAACTTCGTAGCCGACCCATTCTTCCCTCCCCCTCTCCCCCTGGAAGCAGTGTTGTTGGGTCTTCAAAAGAAAGCCGGATCCCTAAGCATTTGTAGGAAGCAACTTTGAACTGGGGGAGGGGGTTTTCTTTACGCAAAGCCGTTGATTTAGAAATAGTTTTGTTGCGTTAGGTAGTGCACATTAATGAAAACATTTTCTCAAGAAGTTTTGTCCAGGATTGTAGCAATAATACAGTCCCAAAACTACAAATGAAGAGAGTGACATGCGAACACTCTGAACCGAAAGCGCTATGAATTTAAAAAATAAAAATTATTCTTGGACACGTTCTGAGTAATGGACATTTCAGTCCGCCCTTAATGGAAATAGAATCTCTTTTTAAAATCTTTGAATACCCTTTTGTTCCCTTTACGGTATGTAGCATTTGGTACGCACAACTCGAGAAAGATCGAGTGGCCGAGCGCCTTAAAACTGGTAATTTGCAAAGGGTAAGACGCCATGAATTAACTCTTCTTATTATAATAATCATCTCTTGGTGTAAAATCGCAAAGCCAATATTAGCTTAAGATTCCATTCACTCAGTATAAAGCGTGGATATTTTACTGTGAACTGTTTCAAACTCGCCTGTTCCACATCACACTAATTTCTTCTCAATCACAACCATAGACCTTGTCGCGGTTTTCGACGGCGGGTCTAATCCGCAGGTCGCAGGTCACAGGTCATCCTCGGAGACCCAGGGGCAGTCAGTCGGGTCGGGAGAAAAGGCGAGACGAACGTTTTCAAGTAAGAGCAAAAGACCCCCTGGGTACCGACTCCAACGGAACTATTTCCAAAAATTCAAGCGCATGGCGCCTCCTGATTGGGCACAAAAAATGCTTTGTATTATTGTGCCCAATCGGCGAACAGTTTCTCCTGAGTTCTTTTCGTGAGTTCGTACACGACGGCTATTGTCTCGCCAAACTTGCCCGGTTCGTTCACCAAGCTTGTGCGTGCAAGGAAAACTTTTATTTTCTACTTTCCTAACCAGAAGCGAAGGAACGTTTGGGATGCTATCAGCAGGAGCAATTTAATTTGCCCCGAGAATATTCTGTTTTTGACGGATCACAATGTACCGTAAATAATAGGAACTTTAAGATGCGGCGGCGACGAGAAAGTCAAATTAGCTATAGCTTCACAAGGCAAAACAACAACTTTGCACGTGCTTCACGCTTTTTTGTACATTTCTTTGCCGTCAACTGCACGACAGTACCCGTGAAAATGCCTCATTTCACGTTTTGTGAAGGACGTACACAAGCAATGATAAAATTCTTTCTCTTCATGAACATATCTTCATGGATATGGTTAATAAAAATTCAGCTCCAGAAGAGTCAGCGCTTGCATTTGACAAAGTAAGCGAGTTGGAATAATCACGATAGAGACTGAAAAAATGTGAATTCACTTTTCCATGCGACGTTTTCGTGGCTGTCAGCCGTCGTGGTATCTTTTAACAACTCCCTAGCATTTACGCAAGACGCGTGACCGATGCAAGCGTGAATACCTGTTGTAAGCTCAAGCTTGTATTTTTGGAAAAGCGTCTTTAGTTTTCGGGCAGACAATATTTTGAAATCAGATGGGGATTTTATATCAAACTGAAAGTTTCCTGACTGCGTGAATTTCTTTGGTGCATGAGCCAGACAAGCCGTGATCGAGACAGTATCCGCCGTGTACGAACTCACGAAAAGAACTCAGGAGGAACTGTTCGCCGATTGGGCACAATAATACAAAGCTTTTTTTGTGCCCAATCAGGAGCCGGCATCTGCTTGAATTTTTGGAAATAGTTCGGTGAGAGTCGGTACCCAGGGGGTCTTTCGCCCGTACTTGAAAACTTTCGTCCTGCCTTTTCTCCCGACCCGACTGACTGCCCCTGGGTCTCCGAGGATGGTCACAGGTCGGGGGTCACAGGTCGCAGATCACAGGTTGCTCAGTTCGCAGGTACAACAAAAAACATTTCTCCCATATACAACCTTTCAGTAGTAGAGAGATTGGGCCGAGTGATGGCGGAGTAGGAGCACACAAAAAGCCGTCCGCCTTCCAAAAGTTCTTTATGGCCGAAAAACTGTCTAACTATATTAGAAAACGCAGAAATCGATCATCGACAAGCTCCGGAGGCGAGACCTCGCCATTTCAAGAGGCAAAAAAGCCCAGAGATCTAACAGAAACAGAAGACGAAAGCACAGGTAGCGACCACGAGACAAATGACGAAGTCATGGCGGCTCTCGACAAAATAGAGCACATCGGAGAAAAACTTAACTCCATCATTGATAGACTGAGTAAACTTGACTCAATCGAAAGCACAGTAAGAAATATAGAAACCAATTTGGCGAATCTCAAGGCAAGAACAGCAAAGCTCGAAGAGTTTCAAGCAACGGCCAAGACTGACATAGCTGATCTAAAGAAGTCTTGCAGTTTCAATACTGACAAATGTAAGGAATATCGAGATGATTTAAAAAATAAGATTGACGAGCAGAATGAAAGAATTACCTCTCTGATTGAGAGTGAGAAGAAACTCAACCACCAAATGGACGAGATCATATCCAAGAACCTTTATCTCGAAGCCTACTCCAGGAGAGAGAATATTAAATTTTTTAATATCCCTGAAGCACGAGAAGAAGATACCGAAGAAGTTCTAAGAAGTTTCATGGAGAGAGATCTCGGATATCGTAATGGCCGCAGCGTGGAAATCCAACGCGTACACCGTCTATCAAACCGACGTAACAGCAACACAGCTCCACGTCCTATAATCGCCAGATTTCTTCGATATAAAGATGTCGAGGAAATTTTCTCCTTGGGCCGACGTCTAGAGGGGACCGATTTCCAAATGTTCCGCGATCTTCCATTGGAAATCATCAAGCGCCGGAAAGATCAAATGACAGTTTTCAAACAAGCACGACCACAAGGCAGGAGAGCATCTTTCAGCAAGAGCCAGCCCGACAAGCTGTTTATAAACGGCAGTTTCTGGCCTCCGGGCAAGTGCCTCGATGCAACAGAAGCAGCTGAGTAACTGTTTTTCATGATTGTACCTCAGAACTTTACTCTCCTTTTTTATAAATTTAGGGTGGCGGACGGCTTAGCTGTCCCGACCGGTAATAACTACTCGACCAGGTTTTTGCTTTCCTTTACGCGCCCGCTAGCCACTCGAAACCCCAATCTGATAAGGTTTTTTTATAGTTAAATTGTTTATGTTTTGTTGTGTTATTTTTGGTTACTTTAGCTGTTTTATATGTAATTGTTTGTGTTTCCGTGCCACCAGTTTGCTTTTCGTACTAGTACAATGCTGTTTTGTCGATTCCAGTGTGCATAGCTTTATAAACTACATCGATAAAATTATAACTACAGCTTTCCGATGCAATCTTTTCTTTCAAAGCCTAAAAATTACAATTTCTGAGCTGTATGCAAAACACCTTCGCTCGGCCATAACGCTGTTATTGTCGATTAATCAAACAGTGCAGTTACCTATTATATCCCCTTTTTTTAATATACAAAATAGATAACAATACTATCACGGTAGCTTCTCTCAATGTACGGGGCCTTGGGAATAACGTTAAAAGAAGAGAAATTTTTAATTGGCTCAGATCTAAGAAATACTCGATTTACATGCTGCAAGAAGTACATTGTTCGCAAGAAAATTCACACCTATGGGCTGCTGAATGGGGGTACAAAAGTCTTTTCAGCTCATTTTCCAGCAGCAAAGCTGGGGTAAGCATTCTTTTCAACAATAATTTCGATCTTCAAATTATGAAAACTTTCATTGATGACTCAGGGCGCCTTATCTTGTGTGACTTAAAAACAAATGGAAAAAGTATAACCTTAAGGGGCCACTTGTCCACTACCCGCTTTGACCAGTTATCTCGCTTTTTAAATCATAATTTTGAAATCGATTTTTCTGGAAACTCATAATCAATTTACATATATTATTCGCGACCTGTGACCTGTGACCCGCGGCCTGTGACCCGCGGCCTGTGACCTGCGACCTGCGGATAATAGACCCGCCGGGTTTTCGACGCCATCTTAACGAGTAGGCAAACACGTGAGAAATTACAGTGTTTGTATGAAAATCTAATGTCGAATAATTTCCGTAGAACGGCTGTTCTGAAAAAATAATAAATTGTAAACTAAAGCTTCACTCCTAAGGATTCTACTGAAAAAAAATTGATGGCGTTACATGTGTTAGAAGACCTAGAACCACTTTTTAAAATTTTCTATACATTTGTCTGTAAGAAATTACCGGGAAAAATTACAGACAAATATATAGAAAATCTAAAGCAAGCCTCTGGAGAAATTTAAGCACAGGTACGCCCCCAAAATATTTAAGAACAATCCTTCGCTTTGTAGCTTTAGTTTACAATTGATACTTTTTTTCAGAAAAGCCGTTTTACGGAAATTATTCGACATTTAGTAGATTCTCATATAAACACTGCAAATTCTCACATGTTTGCCTACTCGTCAAGATGGCGTCGAAAACCGTGACAAGGTCTATTAAGCTAAACAGGTCACAGTTTGTTGCGTCTGAAAATCTGAAAAATATCTGGTTGAATAGGATCTACTCCTATGAGTATAGCTATGACATTTGAAGCGACGAAAGGCTATTAAAAATTCAAAAGGAATTACTTTTCTTCGCATTAACAAAGGCGATTACACTATTAAGAAACTCATTAGGATGATTTGTAGAAAGAGAATCCATGCAAAAGCAGTTACCAACTCTCCCTTCTCTAATGAACACAAACACCACACCGCAGTACAGGGCTGATATCTGCAGCACATTTTCCACCAGTAAAACAAACCTGGCTGATTGCAACAGGGAAGAGACTAGTAATGTACCTTTTCTAGGCTGAAGGCTAACATAGTGTAACTCATGAATGTGTCCCAACACAAGGGGGGTTGGGTCAGCAACTGCGTGTTCTGGATGGACAACTATTTCACGATCAAGGCTGCTGATAATACGGATGGCAGTTTGAAAGTGATTTGCTGCAGCAAACAGAACCACGTGATCACCCCAGGTACCATCTTTCGCCATGCTTTGTAAATATTTACCCCATGATGAGTAGCCAGAAACAAAGTTGAACAAGGACGTTCCATCATGCTAAAAAAAACAACAACAACATTCAAGCAAGTGAATTTTAATTAGCTCATGAATCAGAATACAACTAGAGTGAATTTTGAGTTAATTGATGACAACAACAGGTCAGAAAATGCTGCAAAAAATCAGCTATATAACCTCTGAAAATACTTTTTCACTTGAATGATGGGTGGTCTTTCGAAAGAAAAGCTTTCATGTACGGTGCAAAAATGAGCACACATTCTAAAATGATTACCCTATTTGAGAAATTCTTCCTAATGATATATCGATGATATATTGATATATTACAGTGCCGAATCCACACCTTGAGATAAGGGGCGGGGGGAGTCATCCAAACCCTTAGATAAGGGGGGCAGGGCCAGTCTCAAAATTTTTTGGCCCTTTGGGCCTCAGTTTGGTCTAAAAATATGGGGGGGCCTGGGCCCCTGCCCTGCATTAAGTTAAAACAGATGCTCTAACACACTTTACCCTATTTCAGAGATGCCAGCCCTTGGGAATCTAATATAATATAACAATAACAAAATTAATACATTTTTTGGGGGGGAATTTACAAAGCTCAACGTGCCTTACAATGATTTACAAACAGAAGATAAAATCAAAATCCCTATCTAATTAAGTTCACCAGAATGCTTACTAAAATAGAAAACTTTCTAACAAAGATGAGTTTTCAACTTGTTTTTAAAACAGATTACAGTCTTGGCATTCTTAATGTCCTCCTGTAGGGAGTTCCACAACTCCCTTGCCACAAAAGAAAAAGCTCTACACCCATAGTTTTCAGTTTTAGCTTTTTGAGGACAGAGTAATGAATGTGACGCTGATCTTAAAGGTCGTGATGGTTAATTGATACATTTCAATTAAAGGCTTCAGGTAACCTGCAGACTGGCCGCCCATGTATAGTCTTATACGTTATGAGGAGATCATAATCTTATTTATATCCGGACATTGTCTCTTTTTTGCAATACACCACTAAAGGCCTCTGCCATTTTTTCCCCAACATGATGAAGTTAAGCATACAATTAAGGGACTACATCATCGCCTTACCAGATTAGCGTTCTCTCTGAGAAACTCGACCAAATTGTTTCTTAGTTCTTTGTGTGAAATTTGGATTCCTTTAACACTTTTCAGTTGCTCTGACAGTGCATAGAACAAACAGTTCCCAGATGCTTGGTTATCAGAAACTAAGAATCCTTTCTTCGCTGCAACCGTTCTTAGATCAGATGGTAGGATGGTTTTGTTGCGAACCTGGTCTGCATCACATTGCAAATTTTGTAAGGATGGAAGGATGTTCTCAGCTGGAAAAAAGATAGTTGTTCTTACATTTTCAATAGTTTGATAGGTGTGCACTGAAGCAAATTTTATTGATTATTTTCATGGGACATAAAAGACTCTCTCAAAGTCCTTCACTTCTCAGTTCCAGTAGTAGTCTCTCGCTCACTTTGCCAGTGAAAGCATAAAAATACAGACACACAATGCTCAGTACAAAATATTGGCAGCAAACCATATGAATCCTAACACATGCCTACAAAATAAGTTGACACAATTTGCCCTAAAGGGCCTTTCTAACATCTTACAAACTTCAAAAAGGGAAAATAAAGCTTGTAATGTACCACTCTTCAAGCTACCTGTAGAAAAGGCTAAACACCCCAACTTTGAATGGAGGGGAGGGGTGTGGATTGTTTTGCTCTGAAGTTCCCTTTTTTGACAACAATGTCTCTACAATTTTGTTGCTGGTTGACATCTATAATTATACAGGGCTAAAAAAAGTCCTGGCCTGTTCATTAGTCCATGACAAGTAAATTTTCCTGTTGGACAAGCAACTTGCTCACTTTTTTTGCCCATATGGGCAAAGGTTCAAGTAAGACGTCTTCTAACCAAATCATTAACTAAAGCTCCATTCACACATCAACTAAACATGGTTTAAAAATGGAAAACAGTAACAGAAAACTAGAACACAGGCGTCAATTCTACAGATAATTCAAATCAAATTCAATAGGTTACATAGTTGCAGCAATCAATAAAGTAGAGTAAACAGCTTCTACCATATATACAGTGTACAAAGAAAAAAAACTTAAACATTAAACAAGTTTAAGCCTTGATGTGCATGGTCTTAAGACATTAATCAACAAGTGGTCATGGCCCCAGGCAAGCAAAAGGTAAGAGTTGCTTGCCCAAAGGACAAACTTGAATTCAAGTTTTTTTCGAGCCCTATAAAATAAAGTAAAATGTCCATGGCAACAAAATTTCAAACTCAAAATATTCTTTACTTGATCAGGCTTAACTTGAAAGGCCATATTCCTCCACAGTACCCTTTCTACCAGAAACATCATTCAGCCAAGATAATTAGCATTACAAATAATGCTACCTTCAATGTCTTCAGTAATGCCCTCCATCTGCTGAGAGACTTTTCTGTGTTTGGTTTCTGAATACCTCTGATGATTTGAAGAATCATCTGTTTAAATAAAGGGGTAGATAACAATAAATTGGCTGTTTGGTTAATCAGCAAATGTATGAAATAATCACACCATGCATGAGCTGGGGATAATGCATACAACAGATTAGCTGGGACTCAACTAATATATACCGGTAAGTTTATGGAATATTACTTGCCAGTCAGTGATATGTAATCACACTAAAGTTGAACCCCGCTATTTCGAAGTCCCAAGGGAAATGGAAAAAAAGTTCGAAATAGCAGGGTTTCGAAATAACCGGGGAAGCGTAAAATTCGTAACAATGAATCATTTTTTAATAAAATACAGTAGTTGATTCCCCATTATCACGCTGATTTGTAAAAGAATGCAAAATGCTTAGAGATGAATCATCAAGCAGATCTCAAAGGATGTTTGTAATCACCACAGAAAATTCAGAACATTCCTTTACAATGTCGAATGATCACAACAGAGACAGCAGAGTTCACACATGAGTATTTCAGCCGGAAGAACAGTTCACTAACAGTGCATTTTGTTTTGCAATTGAATAACACAGCTGGAATTTCTTAGCGGGACACTGCACATGAGTCAAGCATTCTTAAGTCATTAATTACGCAACACAAACTCAAATAAAATGCAATACGTTTCCAGCTGGGCTCTTATGTACGTACTCTGTTGTTGACAAGTTCAAAATAACGGGGTTGATTTAAGCTGTAGGGAAAGAACAATGAGTTCGAAATAGCAGGGAATTTGAAATAACCGAGTTCGAAATAGCTGATAGTAAATGACTGAAAACATAAGGGTAAATCCAAGGAAATTCAATCCTCCTTCGAAATAACGGGGTTCGACTGTATTTCTTATCCGGGAAATAAGTAAAGGCAACAGGACTGAGTGGACTAATTGGTATTCGTGTCATCCAATTCGGTCTGTAATCATATGAGTGATCAACAAAATCACGCGGGTCCGATTTGTTTAATCACGAGTTTGATAAACAGACCGAATTGGACGACACGAAGTTCTGTTACCAATTAATCATAACTTTAACAAAATTTGTGATATAATAGGCTATTTTTTTAATCAAAACACAAGAAATTTGGAATTTTAATGTTTTGCTAGTAGTGAAAAAAAAAAGCCATTTAAGCGCGCGTGTGATGACCCGTACTATCCAATTACTTAGGCATGACGTGTACTGTCCTATAAAACTGTCCAATTAAGGCTGAAATCAGGGCAGTTGACAGCCAATCAGATTTGACAATTTTGTTATAGTTATGATTAAGTTTGTTATCACATTTAGTTCTACATACACATAGGACAAAAAATCTCAGCTGATGATTCTTAATGGGTCTGTTTTGTTTGTTTGTTTGTTTGTTATTCACTTCTTTTTAGATTTCACGTCCTATTATTTCCTTTGTAATACTGGGAGCTGAAGAAAAGGTGTTTGTGAAATACAGATGGCAACCAACCATCCTCCTCATTTAATATACCTTGACACTACCAAATTTGTATTGTTACGTGTATTCTCATGTATTCATTTTTTATAGAGACTATTGCCTGAAAATTAGGGCGAAACCACCACCAAAGATAAATTTGCAAAAAGTCCACTTCTGGTTATCATATGTAGCTCAAAAACACCTCTGCTTAAGCTCCCTAATGTGAAAAAGGAAAAAAATTAGTAATAATAATAATAATAATAACAATTTTCAATACTTGATATTGTGCAAATTATTAATGTGCACTAACACATGATGAACCGCACATGTCAATCACATTGAAGTTCATACCGTGAACCCAATCTATCATCTTCTCAATAAGATCTTTTATCTGTATGGCCCAGTTGTACTTTTTGTCAAAGGAATCACGCAACATTTTTGCTTCCTCCAGTCGACTTTTTCTGTCCTTGGCCCATATTTTCTTAATAGCTGAGGTCCAATCTGCGGGTTCATCTGAGTTAACAACATATGTTGAACCAAAACGTACACTATGCAAAGCTTCTCCAAAACCAGAGTTGCCACTGACAAGCACAGGCAGACCAGCTGACAGGGCCTCAAGTCCTGTCAATCCAAAGCCCTCTGTTCTTGAAGGCATGATTGCAAGATCCACTTCTTTAAACAAGTCCTTCAAACTCTCCCTTTTTTCAACAAATCCTCTAACTCTCAAACGCCTTGCAGGAACACCACATTCAGCCAACCGTTTTGCTATTTCTTCGTGTTTTCTATCTGGGGCTCCAACAAACACAAGACGAGTATCTTCTAATGCAGCAATTGCTTTCCCAGCTATGTCAAACCCTTTTAATTCAAAATCTTCTACATCTCCACGACCAAACACCAAGACACTGCGTTGTTGCCTTTCACTTGGAACCTGCTTTACAGCTGCAAACTCTTCAAATACTCCAGGGGTAAAGTCAAGAACAGTGTCATCTTTTCTACAGCTACGAAGATATAAGCGGAAGGCCTCACTCAACTTGGGTCCAACTCCTACAACATGATCTGCCATTTTGCACAGTTCTACTTCAGTCTTGTGCTTTTCTTCGCCCTTTGAAATTGGGTTGGAATAGTTTTTAAACATCCCAAGTTCTTCAGGGTCTGTGTGCACCACTTGAAGCCATTTGCACTTTTTAGATTTTTTTATGACTTGTGCTTGTTTACCAAGTTTAACTCCATGACCCACAATAATATCAATTTGCAGATGATCTGGAGAAAAGCAAAGCCACTCCAGTTGTTCAATGCCAAGTAGTGGTTCTGCCTCCACGATCTTCACATTGTTTTGTAAGGCAACCTTCTTTTCCTCTTGACTGCATTGTGGTAAAAAGAAAGTGATTTCCACTTCAGGGCATTTGGCTAACTGAAGAGCTAATTCTCTGTTTATGGTAGAAAGCCCCCCTTTGCTTGATCCCCATTCAGAAGCCAATATAGTGACTTTCACTTTGCGAGAGCCACACAGTTGGTCATCACACATGCCTGCAGTTTAAACTCTTTGCACATAAGATGCCATTACCAAATATCCAAGTTGCCAAACATCTACAAAACGATAGACAAAAACAGAGAACAATATATTACGATAACATTTCCAAAACTTACACACTACCCAACTTCGAAAATTCCAGCTAGGTTTCTGGCTGCCGAATAGCGAATGACTCTGAAGTTTATAGTGGTTAGGGTTAGGAAACTGAGTGAATCAGGTTCTTTTAAGGTCATCATACTGGGCAAACTGACCTAAAAATTGATTCACTCACTTTCCTAACCCTAATCACTAAACTTCAGTATCATTGAGCCACCATTTGATCCGAGCAACAAAATTCCTATAGTACCTTCCACATATTACCACACTACCATACTACCAAAATTCCACACTTCTTTCACAGTTTTGTGACCCACACGCTGGTAGACTGCGAGCAGTCTCTTATTTTCTTCAAAGTAGCTGGGGTAGAATGCACAAGCAACGAGCGGCCCACTCCCTTTTTGGCTTAAAGCGTTTTCCTTGCCAAACGCACCATGTCTGTGAACTCGACGGATATTAAGAGAAATGACGGAACGGCTTGCAGTCTACACCCTGGCACTTAAGAACATAAATTTTTTCCTTTTGGATGAATGTTTATCAGAGGCCAAATACGACAACTACATTAGCCTGCATAGTAAGTGGTTCAGTGTGGATTCGGAGCAACGAACAAGAAACAAGAGTCCAAGACCGCATCAAAAATGGCGCAAGTAAAAGAGCAGGGAGGGGGTGGGAAAAAAAGGTAAGGAAATACTTGTAGACAAATTAAACCATGGGATTTTGAAAACCACCCTTTTGGCCTGTTATGTCTAAGCGCGTGCACCACCATTTGATGCTGTCATCAACTGTCATAAATTGACCACTAAAATGTTTGGCTTTCCATAGAGCAGAAGTTATTTTTCAATGATGTGTGTGGAAGTAACCAAATAAAGTTTCTTTCTTTTTCTGAAGTAACACATGGATGGCAGGAATAAAGAAATCTCAATGAATCTGAATGATTGATGTAGGTTTTAAAGTTAAATCTTTTTAATCCCTCTAAAAGAAAGGACTGCAAGGATGAAGTTTTGAATTTTTAGCTCAAAACCTTCAGAAAGTTGGATTTGAGGTGGTAAAATGTGACAAGCATTCAAGTCTAGAATTTTAATCCTTGACACGGGTGTTTGTACAAGATGAAAGCTCAGCTAGACAGAATGGTGTACCATTCTCTCCACAGCAGAGAACAACTAGAGTTGCTGTTGTAAAGGCAACTAAGAACAAAGCCAAATCCAACCAGTGGCAACTGATGAAGTTCATGTGTAGAACCAAAACCATGGGCTTGCCTGAACAGAGAGTGGCAATAATGGAACAGTCGCAAGACTGTTAAGCTAATTCAAAAGTTGTTACCAAGTAATCATTGCTTAAAGAGGAATCTTGATAATGCAGTTCTCCATAGTTGAATATGTAGCTTCAATTTAAGGTGGAATCCATTCTTCGTAATTTGGAATTTCTTCTTCTTTGCACAGCTGTTCGACTTTAAGTTTGAAGGAAATTTTGATCCTGAATTTCTTAAGCAAAAAGTGTTTATTCCCTTTTTTGATGACCCTGAGACATCTCATCTGTGATAAGGAACTCTAACCTTGACCGCTAACCCCAATTTTTTTTTACTGCAAATTCAGAATTACTTTCAAACTGCATCTATCTAACCTCTTCAGAATTTAACAAAATTCCTTTTCCTCTTGATACATTTTCTATTTTCCATATTAATATGTCTGTAGCCTCCCTAAACACTTTGACGACCTGTCAGAATATTTTCTTTCACTTCATATGTTGTTCTCTGCTGTCGTTGTTTCTGAAACCTGGTTACATAAGTCTAATTCTGATCTCTTTAATATTCCTGGCTATACCATTGCATTTTATCTCCAATTTAAGAGAGAATAAATTAGGTGGTGGAGTTGGTCTTTACATTCAGTCTGATTTGAATTTTAAGCCTAGGACTGATCTTCAATCTTCTGACAAACTATTCACTGCACGAATCAGTTTTTGTGGAAATAATGCGACCTCATGGTAAAAATATTATTGTTGCATGGCTGCCTCTAGATCTATAGACCTCCTGATGCCTCTCTTAATGACTTTAACATATTGAAGATATCTTGTCAGCCATCAGTCTTGAGAATAAGCTATCTAATATATTGTGGGTGATTTTAATACCAACATCCTCAACTCTCATTCTCATCAACCTAAATATGAGTTCATTAATCTTATGACATCTAACAGCCTCAATTCTTTGATCTCCAAACCAACTCGCATAACTTCCTCAACTGCAACTCTGATTGACAACATATTTACAAACAATCTTGAACTTAAAATGAATAGTGGCATTCTTTACACTGATTGATCTGATCACCTCCCAGTTTTTCAAGTTACCCACTTGGAAATAATTGTTGAGCCACAAGGCCAAAATACATTTGTAATGTCTTATTAACTCAACAATTGTAACTATGTCAGAAATCAGGTCTAAACTGGAAGGTGTTGACTGGTCTTCAGTCTATTCCATCAATTCTGTAAATGAATCCTATGACACATTCTCTAGTCTTCTTCGGCAAACAGTATATCATTTCCTCTTCAACCTGCATGCTCTGAATCTCACCGCTCTTCAAACCCTGGTTCTCAAAAGCTCTCTTTACTTCTTGTAAAAGGAAAAATTCTTTTTACAAACAGTTCTAGTTAAACCCAACTGCACTCAACAAGTTGAGAAATACAACAAATACCATAATAAATACAATTTTCTTGCCAGGAAAAAGTACTTCCATAACGAACTTTCTCTCCATTCACTCTACAAATTCTATGTTTCTTGTTTTATATTCTCACACTTTAATAGCCTTCTACCTGCCTCTCTCTTCTCGCTCCTTCATTTTAATCATGATTTTCATGATTTTCATGAACTCGTTCTCATTTCAACTTGTTTAAAATGTTCCTAGTCAGGTATCAATTTGCTATTAGTTCTCAAGCCCCCATTATTTGGAACGAAATTCCCTTGTCTATCCGTAACAGCCTTACCACCACTAACTTTATATAAAAAGGAACTAAAACTTTACTTTTAAGCCTGAATAGAATTAGCACAGGATTCTCATAGTTTATTGTCAGCTTATTTGTCGCTGGTTTTGTCTCTCGACTGCATGTATGTAAACTTACTTAATTACAGTTTTGTATCTTGTTTTAGTTTTGTGATTTAGCCTACAGTCTTCATTTCTATGTAAAACAATTTCTGCCACTTTGACCACAGGCCGTATAAGCCCCCGGCTTTGGCTTTACTGAGTTTGTACTACATGAGCGATGGAATAATAACGTTAAAGTTAAAGTTAAAACCATTGTATTCACAGACAAAAGAAAATGGCTTTTAGTTATTCATATCCAGGTGGCACTTGGGAGAAAGATGAACAACCTGAAACTCGTATTTAGCTGCAAGAAGTGCTTTACGTTTCAAAAGAGGTTAACAAAGAAAATGCTCTCACATTAGAGGGCCAATCTTGCACACCAGAATAAACAATAACCTCAGAAAATAAATATGCATGTCACAGTCTCTCAGTATGAAACAAACCTTTGATCGACACAGGTCAATAATATTTGACAAGCCAAGCCAATCAGCAGCAGGTGCCCTGTTCTCTGGCAAGCGGGGTTTTCAAAAATCCCAGAATTTGTTAGACTGTTTGCAGTCTACCTTTTCTCTTAAAATCCATCTAGTTCTTACCTCATCCAGCACGATTGCAAACCACGACATTTATCGCGGCTTCGCCGCTTGCGTGCTTAGGTTTCATGTAGGGGTTTGTCTACACGCATTTTCTTTAACCTCCCCTCCCCCCTCTTTCATTTTTTTGGCTCTCATTCCATTTCATGCGCGGCCAAAACAGAAAACCTTCCAAACAGAAACGCTTGCTCAGGGCGTTTGTTACGTAGGCTACTGTTACATGTATGCACATGAGCTGCAAATGAATCCACCCTCTGATAAAAAGATTACAAGTAAACAGAAACTAGTGACAATTAACATGCAAATTTCATGCTTTACGAATAAAAATGCATTCTTTTCAAGTACCAATTATATCGCGCGGCCAAAACAGAAAATCTGCCAAACAGAAACGCTTGGTCAGGGCGCTTGTTACGCAGGCTACAGTTACATGTATGCGCTGCAAATGAATCCACTAGTAACAATTAACATGCAAATTTTATGCTTTGTGAATACAAATGGATTCTTTTCAAGTACCAATTACATAAAAACCCTACTCATAGTCATGATCTCACTTTTCGCACTTTTATCACTGACTATCAAATGAACACGCATTAATTCTTCAACAGCCTGACAGCAAGGCAAGAAGCATGGGGGAAGCAGCACGGAAGCATCATGCAGACTGTCTGCAGCATACTGTCAGAGAAACAAACTTACCAAGAGCTTTCGTCCGTTCTTTATCTTGAACTTGAGATTACAAAGGGATCACCGATGCATAAAAAGGAACAATACTTTCTCTGTACTCAACACGCCTCAGAAGACTGACTCAGATACTTGGGGAAGGGTTGCGGAAGTTTTGCGGAAGACGATATTCGCAGTTCAGTGACCGACATATTTGGAAAAGTATTACCCATACTGTACTGCGGGCGGTATCACGCGATCTCTGTTTGGTCAGATCTCGTTTGGTCACGCACGCCGGTGCCCCGACATACACCGCGGTCAAACGAGACAATTTTTTAAAGGAGTTGTGTCACACCCAATGCTAGTACAGTCGACTCTCTCTTAACGGACACCTCTATAAGACGGACACCTCTGTAAAACGGACACTTAGAGTTGGTCCCTGCCTTTCCACCCACCTCCAAAGCACGGGAAAAGCCTGAGAGTGCCCTGGGGACGAGGTTGAATGATCCAACACTCAGATTTCTATGAACTTGTTAATAAAAGAATCTATTGGAGGGGGACATGGGGATTTACGGTATTGCGGTATTGGTTTTTTTTTCATGCGGTATTTCGGTAATTTTAATTTTAACGTGCGGTATTGCGGTATCATCTAGCTCTGCGGTATGCGGTTTTTCTTCATTTTGGGTGACGGTATTCGGTGAAATAAGATTGTTCACGGTATTACGTTACCGTTTACTTGCGCTTTCCAATCGGTACAATACACAAAACAAAACACAGTAAGACATAAAGGTTAATAAAAGTTAATATTTAGAAGTCTTGACACATAACGGTAAATAATTACACCATTTGTGGGTCATTTTGTGACAGTTAATGGTCGATAATATACAATGTGATTGTTGTTGCATCCAATGATAATGAGTCGCCTCAAGTTACCTTACCAGGCTTTTCGATCTGTGTACCTGTGCCGGTAATTCGAGGTCTTGGACGTTTTCTCACAATGTCTGAGGTCGCCGAGGTTGAAGACGACGAGGTCATCATTGACTGTGTGGCAATTTTTTAGCGGAGCTCTCGCGCGCGAAGCGCGCCAGCAGAGCACCATGGGTAAGAAAATGAAGTAATCTACCCATCCGAGAAAATTTGGTAGTCACGTGACCGTACATCTACCGACCGACCGCCCGAGAGACCGTCCGTCCGCACCACAGGCATACCAATGTAAAATAACTCAATCAACAGGTATGGCAACCGAAATGCAACTCGAGGTTATTTTGGCGGGAACTGTCGCATAGCCACCGGCGTCTTGTAAAGCAGAGACAACAAAAGAGTCAATAAAGACGAAAACGGAAAGCGGAAATTTTTTCTGTATCCGTGTTGTCTAAAGTATTAAGCTTAGATAAATTGTCATGTCCACAGATTTGGAATATAGAGCAAGAGAAAGACAGAGAAAAAGAGAAACTGGGCGGCAGGCCAGCAAAGCTCAACGAGAAAAAGGGCGACGGAGATTTAAAAAAGAAAATTTTGTAGCGGCGGTGATGAAATGAGAAATGCTTGCGGCCACCAATAAAGTAAGGTGAAAATGAGCGGCAGTGAAAAAAAGTGAACGAGAACAAGTACGACATTTCCTCCATAAAACGTGTAACTAAGGCCCTGTTTACATGGAGGTGGGGGACCGCAGGTAGGTGAGATAACCCGTTTAGGTGAGGTTAAATATTAACCCTCCTTTACATGCAACCTTACAACCCCTCCATCCCGGGGTGCTCTTTTTCAAGATTATTGAATTGTCACTAAGCACGGCAAGCCATGTGTTTTGGTGATGATTATTGCTCTTCTACACTCACTTGCTGCTCTTGCTGCAACCTTCAGTGCTGTGGCTTTGTATTGTTACCTTTAATAATTATGCAAAGCCACCGCCAACGTGAAGTTTGTGAGAATTTGATGTATCACGAATCCGACCCCGGCTAGGCGGGTTACCCCACCTTGAAGTTTACATGGCAAAATTTGACCCCGGCTGGGAGGGTTACCTGGTCTGGCAGACCGGGCTAACCGCCTTGGCGGGTCACATCTCTTATCATGTAAACGTAATCAAATTAAAATGAGAGGTTATATGGACAGGCGGGTTACCACAGCTAAGCGGGTTACCTCACTTACCTGGGGTTCCACACCTCCATGTAAACAGGCCCTAAGAAGTTTGTGGAAGTTTCATGTTGTAGTCGTGCAAAACAACGGCAAAGAAATGTACCAAAAAAGTGTGCTGCACGTGCAAAGTTGCTTTTTTGCTAATTAGACCTATTGCTGTTTTTCACCGTTCTCCAGCGTTGCATGCCTTCGCCGCTTAGCATTACTATACAATATCAAACAATAAACTGTAAATATTACAACTATAAATATGAACAAACTATAAATATTATTGAGAGCTTCGCTTTTAGCCCTGGCTAAATCTATATATTATGAAGAGGGCGAAAGAGGCGAACAATATCGCAAAAAGAATAAGTTTAGATGTCGGGTTTCGAGAATTGAAAAACGCCTTGTAAAGTTAAAAGAGAAAATTTGGTAAGTTTGTCTCTTACTAGCGCGGCGTGTGAGACAGTCGAGATAGTTGACCCCTGAGAGACTGACGTGCTAGACCTAGACTCACCTATCAAAACTCGCACTAGACGTGCGTGGAAAGGGTTTTGGTTGGTTTGTTTTTCGCGCTTTCAAGAGTTATTTTTATTGGAGTTAATTAGCTGTTGGGTCGACCTACCGGAAAATACGAGCTCCCCTAAAAACGCCTGCGTGGGAGGCTAACCGGAAGGCTGAACGAATGTAGTTTAATTTTAAGTGAAAATTTGCCAACTACCAAAATATTAAAAAAAAAAAACATGGAAATCTGGTGCATAAATGCCTGAGATAATTAAACGCGCTAGATGGAAGCAACCATAAGTATGCGGAACCGATTATAACTGTGATTAAAATATGCGGTATCGGTATTTAGACGATTTTCGACGCGGTATTTCGGTATTTGCTATTTTTTCTTACGGTATTGCGGTATTGGGTACCCCCCAATGTCCCCCTCCTATTGATATAATAATTTTTCCTCTTTCACGAATAATAAAATTTATCCATCAATTCTCTGTGTGAAAGAAACAATATTTTTAGGTGTTATCCTCGATGAGCATTTGTAATGGAAGACTGACATTCTTAGCGTTTCTAGAAAAATATCAAAATCAATAGGCATTATTTGAGGGTCTCAATAGGGTGAACCGATAGGCGTATAACGGTCTAAAATTTAGTCGATAGCAGTAGAAAGTGAAAAAATTTGTCCGTTAACCTTAAATAGGGTAAAAAGAGTTAACCGTAAAAAATTGTTCTCTAGTTTTGTTAATTTTTAAGAAGGTGCTAAACTCACTTATCACCGGCCAGGGCGTTTCTCATTTCGCTGCTGCGCTACCTTGACTCTGTACGTGCGTTTTATGCACTAGTCAGTGAAAACTGGAAAGCCTCGCAACCCCATACTCGGGAAATAGCGGGGCATTAGACCGGGCCTACCTTCTAAATGACGCAAATTTCCCGCTATGGGGAGCAATTTCGCCCGTCAAAACATCACTTTTGTTCCTCTTCCCCCGGGCAATACAAAATGTCAAAAATCACAAATGCCACAGTGTTGACCATTAACATATTTTTTTGTCGAATTGAACGTTTACAAATAATAGAATCAGCAATGCTGTCTATTTCTCACACAGCCAAAATTTTAAAAGTTGAACATTTATCTACCTTGAGTTACAGAAGTGGCATTCCAAATATTATAACCTCTCCAAGCGATTATGGATGGTTGCATGAGCCCTCCAGCTTATACGTCCGCCCAGAACAATATTCTAATTATTTCGCGTCAGACCCAAGGTTTATATGTTTCTGTTCCCGTACGTACCATGCCTATTAAAGATGGTGTCAAAGTTTCAAAAGCGAATCCCCGTCTAAGCCCCGCTAATCGTCCCCGCTCAATGATACTTGCGTCTCAGTACTGACGAAAACCCCGCACTCCGTGACAAAAGTGACAGTCTAAGACCGCTGAAATCTCCCGCTATTGCTCCGCATTTCCCGGGTATGGGGGAATGCGGGGCTTTCCACTGACTAGAACGCTAAGGGTGGTTTTCACTAGACATGAAGTCGCATTCGGAGTCGTAATCAGAGGCGTAGAACTTTACGATCTAGTGAAAATAGAGTTCTGATTCAGCTTACGACTCCGTCGCTTACGATCAAGTGAAAACTGGGTTGTAGAAGTCGAAAGCAGAGGCGGTAGAAGTAAACCAATGACAAGGCGTGGCAACGTGAGTTACGCTTCTTCTTCAGATTCCGACAATCTGGTCATTAACAAAGTCAGAAAAAAATGAAAACCATCCGATTCTTCCGACTCCGATGTCGTCGCGTCACGACTATGCTTACGACTCCGATCTTTGATTTTCACTGACACTGTTATAAGCGCTCTTATAACTCTGCTTGGGACTCCTAGACCGACTCAGTCGCTCGTGAAAACCAGCCTTTAAGGGCCAAACTTCTTTTCAGGAACTCCCGAGTCTTATACTTGACCTCCTGGCCTGCTTGAGGCATCAAGCATAGTTATATTTTAAGACCATGCAACAGACATACTAGAGCATAACCCGTGCAAGTAAAGTTAAGAGTGTATGACGCAGGTTGCCGTTGTACGGTCTCGCATTAGGGGTATAGAATGGTAAATTCGAGACTGCAAGACCCGGGTTTCAAAATTCGAGACTTCGAGACCTATCACAAAAGCTTCCGAGATTTCGACATCAGGCTTAAATTTTTTCGAGACCTACCAAGCACTTTGGGGACCTATCACACCTCCAACCAAGGGCAAAAGAGTTCGATTTTCAAATTTTCAGTTACAGATGTTTAAAAACTGACAAATTTCTCTTTGTTAATGCTACTTAACACAGTTTTATACAGGAATGCTCCGACCCGAGAAGCCAACCGGTTTCTCGTTTATATGCCATTCAGTTTTACGTTACCCCTTTCGAATACTTTCTACTGACGAATTGTACCCCTTTCATATACCTAGTTTAAAACACTACTTTCTTTTAGCTACTGTAAATGCACTGTCCGTTAAGAAAGATAAAAATCACTAAATCACCGAGTTTTTTTGACTTTTTCATAGCCATAAAATGCATCTGTTAGCCCGGCTTTTATACAGACCGATAGGACTAATTTCTCTACCCTCCTTTTGTATACTTCAACTAGTACAATCCCTAACCTGAAACATAAATAAGGTATCCCTTTCGGTCGGAGCCTCTCTGTATTAAATAAATACCCTTCCCCCCCCCCCCCGCCCGTAGAGTCCATTATAAGGAGTATCCCCGGTACTCGGCTGACAACATAATAATGGATTTCACAGAAGACAACGATACGGATGAAATTTCGAAGGGTTTCCCCCAAAATGTTTTGTAACTTCTCCCAAATTAGCCTGTTTCAGAAATTTATTATTTAAGGATATAATTCCCTGATATCGACTTGTGAAAAATAATACTGCATTAGTTTGGGTTCACGCCATTTAGATACGAATTATATTATTTTCCTAAAATGTTGAATGCAGCGGAATTCTGGTACTTTCAGATTGTCACCAGCAAGTCTACACGATATGACGTTAATCATCGTAATTCAGTTACTGCTCCATCTGTTTCTTACCACGAAAGCCTGTACGGAGATCCGAGTAACTACACAGGACAACAGTACTGTAGTCATCGGCAGGAGCATGGAATGGTCTTCCGATCTCCGGTCAGACATCATAGTGGAACCCCAGGGGTATTTTCACAAGGTCAATCTATCCGATAACTGCACTAATACTGATCATGCTGGTGCACCACTTCAAGACTGGACAAATAGATACACCGTCATCTACCTCAATGCTTTCGGTTGGGATGTTGCCAGTGATGGAATGAATAGCGAGGGATTGTCTGTGGGTGCGCTTTATTTACCCGACTTTACCACGTACCAGGTACATACCTAGTCCAAATAGTGAAGCCTATTAAGCGCGCGTATCACGCTCCGCCCTCGCGCGCAAACGAATTGTCGAAAAAAAGGAAGAAAAACGTCTGTAGATAAATTAAAGTAAATGTTTTTACTCTTCCTTTGTTACCCTAGCCGGCCTTAGTTTGGCTTTCTTTTTGCCGCGAGAATTGGCGAGCAGCAACACTGTGATTGTCTGGTGGGGCCTGGGCACTTGAGATCTGCGTAAATGTCTCGATTCCTCACAGTGATTACTTTTTTAGAAAGAAAATCTAAGATACTGTGACCCAGGCTTTCTATGAGAGACGTTGCCTCGTCCCTATAAGGCGTTTTCCCAGGCCTTCTCGGTCAATGCATGTCGATGACGTATCTGAGGCGAACGGCCGGGAGACTCGCTAGGACCACGTGACTCGAAACGCAAAACCCGCACAGAATAATGAGGCGCGTAGGGACTGTGCAATGACAGATGGACTGACACCTGGGTGAAGAGCGCGATGCACGCGGTTAAAACGTCGAACGCCCGGGAGCACCTGGGAGGGTACGGATGCCCCACTCGAAAAGGCTGCCCGTGCTTTTCCAGGGTAGAGCTACGTAAATGAGCTAAGATCAACGATTGGGATCAACGAGTTCAGGCATGAAAAGAGGTACTTTTCTTGGCAAGGTGAAACATATAAAAGATCAATCTCCTCCCTAGGGCTTCTCCCTAAGAAAATGTGATGGGCGGGAAGTTCACATTTTCCACAGCGCTAATTTATTACATCCAAGATTTTAGAGCGCATGAGCTAGAGGACACGTGACCAGCCGATGCCATGTGCTTTTCCTGCTCCCTCCCATTTTCTAAGGGTAAAGCCCTGGGGACAAGGTTGTAAAAAGGTGAGGGCTTGGGGCTCAGGACAATCCTTCCTTGATGGAGCTCCGTCATTGTCCCTAGCACATGTCAATATTCACTAGTCGCTCATCACGCAATTGAAAACTTTATCAACACTTATCGACTAGTTCTTTAAAATCAGCCATTGTACGCGATGCGGGTGTCAAAAAAGCAATTGGCTATTTCTGAATAACCCAAGTTACCACTCTTTCTCAGAACAAAGGTAAGTGCAATCTGTTCTCATGCAAACAGCTGATGCAAATAGAGTTCAGTATCGCATTTAACTTCTCTTCCATGGTGAAGGGCTTTGGATCTTTCTCAAGCGACTGCCTCCTTCTTTGCGTATCTGCTATTTTGTGCGTTTTAAAATGTATTTAACTCTTCTCGTTTGTAATACAGGAAGTTTGTGGGAGCTTGTGCAACAAATCGTCCATATCTAATTTACAACTTCCTCAACTGATTCTGGGAAACTTTGCGACCGTCCAGGAGGTACAAGAGGCATTGAACAACGGATCGTTCCCGCTGGTGTTTGATCAAAAGGTCAATTTGTCCGGAATAGACACCCTAGAAATGCACTATACCATTTACGACAAAACTGGAGCAGGCATCATAATCGAGTTCACTAACAAGGGGAGAACAGTTTACGAAAACACCGTCGGCGTATGTACCAACTCTCCACCGTATGATTTCCATATGATTAACCTTCGTAACTATGTTGAACTCAACAATACCGCACACGGGCCTTTGCATTTGGGCGATTTGACACCTCCCTCCAGACTGGTTCGCGCCGCTACGCTGACTCACTTTGCTGATCCGGTTAAGACGAGCGACGAGGCCGTAAACTTGGCTATCCATATCCTGAATACTGTGGATATTCCCCATGGAGTTGCCGGCAAAGACTATACCAACTGGATCGTCGCCAAGGACCTTACCCATAAGGCGCTGTACTATCGTACCTACAATGATCTGACTGTCCGCGTAATATATCTTGACAAGGTACAGCCACAGGGGAAAAAGCTCAAGCTCTCGCTGTCGACACCGGTCGGGGGCTTTAAGGATACCACCGATGAGTTGGAAACTGTTGATGTGGGGCATACGGAACTCTAAGGAACAGAATCCAGAAACTAATCATACTAATCAAGCGGTAAAAGCCACCAAAAAAATAATTGTAAGGAATAAGTTCTTGCCTGTATCCTCCTTAGAGACTAAGGTGGGGCGTTATGGGTATCTACTGCACGAGTGCGTGCGAGTCGAAAGATCCATCAGACGCTGCCCGCGTAGCAGACGCCGTGTCTAGACCACGATGATACGCTCGCGTGTTCTCCTCACTGTCGTATGGCGCTACTTCTCTTGGTTGCAAATTAACTGTCCCCTTATCATAAGCCCTTCACGCCAGCGGATTCTGCACACATGAAAATACCCCTACCCCGCCCACCCCGCCCTGAGCTTAATTTTTAGGGAGGATATAGTTGCCCTAATTTTTTTTTGTAGTGGAAGTCGCGCGAGTGAAACACGCGACCACGCCCGAGGACACTAGTCTCTACCGAGACCATCACATTCGTCACCCGAAATCTAAGGGTTTTCTTCGCTTGTCTACGCATGCGAAAAAAATGCAATTCGTGGCCTCGATAAATAGTTGTTAATTAAGTTCCTTGCAGGCTTGGCCTAGACAGTAGATCAGATTTCATTTAAAGCAAACAGCAACATTAAAGTTTTAAGAACCGTGGCACAATTAAACATTGAAAAATAACGTCAAAGTTGTTTAATAACAGTTTTTTTCGGGTTACAGTTAACAGTATGGGTACCCGAGGTTGACCCTTCGTATGAACCGCTTGGAACACCCGCATTAGATCCAAGTTACCCAAGGTTAATCTATTCCCACCCCCGTACACCCCCGTAGAACCACGCCCCTTGTACCACTTATGACGTCATAAAATTGCCGGCGAGTGGGGGGCGTGACAATACGTGACTCCGGCCCGAGTGGCTGCGAAGGAGACTAACGTTTCCAACGGTAGCTGTTCGTCACAGCGAATCAATCGTTCCATTGCTTTTCCATTCGTTTAAAAGTGGTAACTCAATTCAATGTTCATCTATCAGTATTCTGGTAGAAAACTTTAGAAAAGAAGTAGCAAGACTTTAGACACTGGCAAGGTGTATTCTAGAATGAAGCATTGGGGGATTTCCGTGAAAACAATGCTGTCAGTGCGCTCTTTCCACCGCAGAGGCTTCTTTGTGTCGTGGGAAGGGAAAAAGAAGGCGCGCTCGCGACGTCCCCACGCGCTTGCTACTTTGTAATTATGGATACCCAGCAAGAGCCTCTGTGGAGGAGAGAGGTTAGTGCGACAAAAAAGGGGCGCAGAAATGATCTGAAATAAACGTGGAACGTTGTTCATACGGGTAAGAATCGATCTCGTGGCGAGATTAATTATCACTCTAACCCTTAAATCTGAGGGCGAAATCCCATGGTGTCACCGCTCAAATCAAACCTGTTTGGTAAAACGTTTGCATAGTACTACATATTTCTTACATTTTACAAAACGAAATTTGAATTTCGGCGTGAATTTTTTTTGGGCGACAATTAGGTCTATTAGAAGTGAGAGGGTTCTAATTTTAAAAAGTCGAAAGATACCCGTTACTGAATAGCCCTTCTCTATTGTCTAACCGTAAACATAGGCACGTTAAACGTGCATGAGCTATTTTGAATGCGTCAGTGTAACTTTAATGCTTCGGTGTAACCTTACCAAGAGTGATGAATCTACCTCTTTCATCTAAATGTAGATTGGCTTTTTGTGCGAAATTGCGTATTGCAGTACATAAATGAAAACGCGAAACGCTCAGCTGAGTCGATCCTAAAGCTATATATTCACTTTCCTCTGTCTTTCCCTGTTACATCTGGTGCAAGTTCAACAAATAAAGTGAAATAAATTTCTACTCACCAAACATTGATTAGAAGGAAAACTCTAATGTTTCCTCGGAGTTTCTTAAGCCAAAATGTGACTCACCGAATACTGAATAGTTACGAAATACCAGGATTTTTATCATGGTGGTAGATGATTGCATCATCATAATTCACGAGGTTTTCACGTGCGATTCTACTCATTGAAACAGTCTTTAACTCCGACAACTTATTTCTTCATGTTTTAAAAGCTATTGCTTCTCAAAAGACAAGAGCCTTTTTTAAGGCATTGGTTACAAAACCAAACAGGTCTTCATACGTCCAAGTTACTCTTTATCATTGTGAAAAGCCAATCTGCATGAGATGTACAGTCACACAGCTGGCACGTGGAAGTGTTGGACTTTGCCCCCTTTCGTCGTTCGTACGTGAGGGAATTCGAGTTATCAGACAGTAAACTAGTAAACAGATTTATAAAAATAACTCACGCACACAATTTGCACGTGAAGATGTTGGTCTTTCGCCCTTTTACAATTCGAACATTAAAAAAAGGCAAATTCTTTACTACAAAATTTTCTCAAACGATTTTAAGAAATCACCTCGGCTTCATTATAACATCTGCAATTAAAGTACTATTGTTTCATGCAACGTCAAGGTTGATAACCTAACATTTATTAACATTTGTGAAACAGTCTTTAACTCCGACAACTTATTTCGTCATGTTTTAAAAGCTATTGCTTCTTAAAAGACAAAAGCCTTTTTTAAGACATTGGTTACTAAACGAAACAGGTCTTCATACGTCCAAGTTACTATTATTATTATGAAAAGCCAATCTGCATGAGATGTACAGTCACACAGCTGGCACGTGAAAGTGTTGGACTTTGCCCCCTTTCGTGGTTCGTACGTGAGGGAATTCGAGTTATCACACAGTAATCTAGTAAACAGAATTATAAAAATAACTCATGCACACAATTTGCATGTGAATTGGTCTGTGGCCCTTTCACAATTCGTACGTAAAAAAGAGACAAATTGTTTTACTACAAAATTTTCCCGATTTTAAGAAATCACCTCGGCTTTATTACATCTGTAATTAAATTACGTTTCATGCAACGTCAAGGTTGATAGCCTAACATTTATTAACCTACAAGAAAATTATCAAACTGCCAAAATATATTTCTACTTATATCATGTTACTCCTCTCAATATAACAGTATCTGATTATTGTGTCAACTAGCTTCTTCCAATTTTATTCCCTAACGCTACTGTTTCTACTTAAGTTACGCAACTTTCCTAAATAGAACGAAAAAGGTCGGTTGATCTTTGTAAGCGAGAGAATAATATTTTTAAAGCTTATTTACAGGATTAACAATACTCGACACAGCTTTCAAAAAAATAAGCTGCCTTTTAAGCTTCTAAAACCACGTTTTATAGGGCGCATACTTTCGAATTAAAGTCTATATTACTTCACTGGAAGAGATTTGAAAATATATGATCTTCTATACTCTACCCAGTTGTAGCCGGTGAAACAGAACTCATACTGACGTGCGTTGTACCGATAGCCGAATTAGGTCAGAAATGCCTCGAAGCAGCATCCACACTAAAATATGAACCCTTAAACAGCTGCTTCAGTG
>CALNXK010000016.1:2455000-2457500 GCA_942486035.1 Porites lobata
ACAAAGCACAATCTCCGTATACAATTCAGTTCTACTCGCTGGAAACACGCCCTCAAAATCCTCATATATAACACACAGTAAGGCAGTGTTTAAGGGATTTTTTGTCAGTTCACTCAGGTCTCTATCCTGTTGTGGCTCAGATCGAAAGGAGAAGTGATACCATGGCCATATGCGTTCTATAAGTTTCCAGGCTAAGTGCTCTTTGTTGATGTTTTCAAAGTATTTTAGAATAAAGCTTGTTGCATCTGTCTTGGTAAATCCTTCAATTTCCCACAGAGTGTCAAAGTACCTCCTTACTGTACTTCCAGCCTCATGACGAGATGTGACAACAATGTAGCAACGTGAAAGTTCTTTACCTTGAATAAGGCTGGAGAGTAATTTGAGGTTACTAGGATCCACTTCATCCAATCCATCGAGAACTAAAAGAACTTCCGACTGATTTTCGCGAATGAATTTAAAGAACCATTCCTTAGATTGATCTTCCATTTCTTCGGGTAAAATTTGATCATCAATAGCCTCCCAGATGTTGGATTGAATTTCATTACATTTGAGAAGCAGTAGCACTTCAATCTCTGGAAAAGATGGATCCCATTTGTCCTTCTTAGTTGCCCAATCATACGCCAGCTTTTGACAGTATGTGGTTTTTCCCATGCCAGGATCTCCCTCGATCAAGATTGTTCTAGGGCTTAAACATTCTTTGTGCGCCTTAAATATAGCAGTCATATTAGGTATCTCGTCAGTAAGTACTCCTCGGGTCTTTTCTTTGCCTGAGATTTTTAATCTTGTAAAAATATCATTCAAATGAAAGCTGAAATCTTCACACCAAGGGACAGGCAGAAGGCGTTGTTCACGAGTTCTATACAGCTGACGGATCCTCTCAAAAATGTCGTTTGGAAATGACAAATCTAAAAAAATGAATGTTCATACACGCTGCTTAAACGTTATCAAGTACTTGATCTGTTAGTTGGTATATTATGGAGGGTGCATGATTAGGGAAATATGACATACTTTGAGAAGTACTTTGCGATTCTATTAAAAAACGCATGAAAATTTGGAGGTGGAAGGGGAATCATTTGTCTTTCGCTATTTATGATTCCTGCCTTTTTTACCCAATGATTCATGATTTATTCACATCTTTTTTCCCAAGATTCGTGATTCATTGTTTTACGTCTCCGCTTCCACCACCGAATAGAAGTATCCTGACCTCGATTTCACTGCAGCACTGGAATTAGCGGGATATAGACCTGACATTACTTTATAGTCACCTAACTTCGAATGTGGTCACATTCCTGAGCATTTCATAGGCCAAGTCAAACTTTTGTTTGCAGAAAGTCCGAATCAGTAAGAGTTCTTTCAGTTGCAGCATACTTGTGTTGCATAACTCTGAGGCGCAAACAACGACGTCAGCAGTGAGAAAGGAATGTAAACACAAGAGTTCATCTTGTTGGCTTGACAAACAAAGCCAAGTCACCTAAATCGTTACGTCTAGCGCCAAAATCAACTGTCACGCGAACCTTTGAATTCGAGGTCTACCTGCCTCGGTAGCAACACAGCCTGTGGAGACGAGATTGGTACTCTTAAAAGGGTATCTATCGCGGATTTGAAATCGTACAATTCTCCCTTTTTTGGGGGGGGGGTGGGGGAGGGGATTTGACAATAGAAGGGTGGTCGCTAGATGCATATCATGAACTCGTACCTGTAGATCTAAAAGCCTTAAGATCTTCCATGCTTCTCCTTAGTTTTGCTCTGATTTCGTCGTTCTCCATCATGTACCCTTCATTACCCCTCGTATTCCTTTGAAATAAACACTCATCTGGCAAAATAAAAAATAGTAAACAACGGCCATTAGAACAAAGGATACATGATCCTCACAGTTATATTCACTGAGGTGGGAGAACCGTCCGTCAGTCGATAAAAAAAGCATTCTCTACCACTGTCTTTTTATTTTGTACTGTTAACAGTATGGTTAGAAGGTCAATAACGAACCTTTGACAACTGACACAATCTTAGATAACTTAATAATGATTACCTAGCAATAATACAGTAACAAAACTGCAAATCATGAAAGTGCCTATGTCCATAGAAATGGAGTTGTGAAAGTGACATGCGACTATTCTGAACGGAAAGCGCTAAATTTCACAAAGAAAAAAACTATTCTTGGACACTTTCTGATGAGTAATGGACATTTCAGTCCGCCACTCCTGGAAATAGAATCTCTTTTAAAAATCTTTGAATACCTTTTCGTTCCCTTTACCGTTATTTGCAGCATTTGGTACGCAAAACTCGAGAAAGATCGAGGGGCCGAGCGTCTTAAAACTGGTAATTTACAAAGGGTAAGACACCATGAATAAACTCTTTCTTATTATAATAATCACCTCTTGGTGTAAAATCGCAAAGCCAATATTAGCTTACGATTCCAGTCACCCAGTATAAAGCGTGGATATTTTACCGTGAACTGCTTCAAATTCGCCTGTTCGACATCACGCTCACTTCTTCTCAA
>CALNXK010000016.1:2465000-2565000 GCA_942486035.1 Porites lobata
CCATAATTCTGATCTACAGGTTGAAATGATGTATGCACGGCACTTATGTAGCCAGCTTTGAACAGCTACGTTTGGACCTCCACTAAAAATGAATGGAACACACAGACCTGGCAATCTGATCACATGTGAAACTTCCGTAGAGCACAGAATTGAAGAAAAACTTGGAGCGTTTTAACTCTGAATCGCTGTTGCCCACACTCATTGATTATTACTAGTTAAAATATATATCTAAAAGAATGCGTACTAAGATTTCTGTTTATTTTTAGGAATCAAGATTGCGAAGCAAGTGCAGCCAAGCTGAATCTTTGATACACCCAATTCAATTAAGGTTGCTTTGACAATATTGGTCATTAGCAATTGGGCATTGGGTGTTTAAGCATGAGTTCTAAGAATTTGATGATTTGCTTGAGTGACCACCAAACAATAGCTTCAAAGTGCCCAATTACCAATGCCCAAAGCAACCTTTATTGAGTCAGCTACATAACAGCAAGATCAATGCACACATAACTAAAGCTAACCTGACTCATTAAATTCATTTTCGAGTTCACTCAGCTTGTCTTTGATATCGTCCTCCACTTTCTTCCACTGCTTTAGAAGTTCCCTGAAATGTTCTTCCTCCAGAGGGTCCATTTCCTGATCCCTTATTTCGTCAATGGCATCTCCATAATGGGCTCCTCCCAATCTCAACAGAGTGTCACGAATCTGCTGCCAGTAGTTACTGAACACAACATCATTGATGAAGCCTTTTCCAGCATGTTTAGACACAGCATTCATGAAACACCTAACACGGGCAATGTCAGACTCACGACTGGTGTCTGCTGTGAGAGGAGGTGTGTCCCAGCCAGCGGGTGGAGGACTCAGATTACAGATTGTCCTTAAGAGCACTATGAAGAGGGGGATATCAAAGCTTGCAGATGTCACTTCAGAGGATGAAGAAGGATACAATTTACTCCACTGGAGTGAGTTTAACACCCCTCGCTTTCGAAGTAACAAAAGTTTAGAGTGTGCTTGATGTTTCAAACACATATGAAGACTCTGTGGTGGAATTATTTTGTCAAAGGTTGCCCTGAGTGCCTTTGAACCCAAGGTGATTAGAAGACGACATAAATGGGGATAATTTAATCTCTCATTACTGCAAGCAAAGTGAGTTGATTCAGGATCTATAAGGCAGAATGACAAAAATTCATTAATCAAAATTTTCACTTTTTATGGTTGCTATAAGTAATTAACCGTTGCCAAATTCTACAAGCTTTTAACTACAGGGTTTGTGCTGACTTATTCCAAAACAATACTTTACTTTTCCAGATAATTTCAAGGTTAACAAAACTAATAGGTGATCACTTAAACACCTTGAAAAACACCGGATCCAAGCTTTTTTCATGATGTACTGTAAACATTATGGTAAACAAGGTGTAATGTGGACATTCTGTGATTAAATGTCTTCAATACAGGGGAGATTGAATGGAAATTGACCACAGGGAAAAAATCACTTATTAAGCAACTGTTGTATAGCTATGAAAAAAAGGTCCAGAGTTTTTACTATTTTTCCAGAGACTTTTTTTGTATTTTTTGTACTTTTCCAGGTGTTACGGGTTATGGGTTCAATTGACAACCCTGCAAATGGCAACTGGAATTAAGGCTTTTACCTCTTAACATGCCATGACACTGCCATGGGTCTACCATAATATTTTGTATTACTAGGTGTCTAACCCTTATAGAGACAATTTGTTGAGTAAAACCACTGTCCACTCCTGGTTGCTGTCTGTCACCCAAAAAACCACTTTCAACCAAGCTCTCAAATGTATGACAAAAAATATTTTTTGCAGAAAAAAAAAATACATACATAATAAAATGATAACAATAAGAATAAATTTAATAGAATTCACTTCATTTTTTAAATAATAATAATATTTATTACTTGACATTGTGCAAATTAATAAAGTAATACATGATTAAAATAATGTACATGATTAAATTGACATTCATACCGTGAACCCAACTGATCATCTTCTCAGTAAGATCTTTAATCTGTTTTGCCCAGTTGTAATTTTTGTCAAAGGAATCACGCAACATTTTCGCTTCCTCCAGTCGACTTTTCCTGTCCTTGGCCCAGATTTTCTTAATAGCCGAGGTCCAATCCATGGGTTCATCTGAGTTAACAACATATGTTGAACCAAAAGGTACACAACACAAAGCTTCTCCAAAACCAGAGTTACTGCTGACGAGCACAGAGAGACCAGCTGACAGGGCCTCAAGTCCTGTCAATCCAAAGCCTTCTGTTCTTGAAGGCATGATTACAAGATCCACTTCTTGAAACAAGTCCTTCAAACTCTCTCGCTCTTTAACAAATCCTCTTACTCTCAAGCGCCTTGCAGGAACACCACATTCAGTCAACCGTTTTGCTATTTCTTCGTGTTTTCCATCTGGGGCTCCAACAAACACAAGACGAGTATCTTCTAATGCAGAAATCGCTTTTCCTGCAATGTCAAACCCTTTTAATTCAAAATCTTCTACGTCTCCACGACCAAACACTAAGACACTACGTTGTTGCCGTTCACTAGGAACCTGCTTCAAGGCTGCGAACTCTTCAAATACTCCAGGAGTGAAGTCAAGAACAGTGTCATCTTTTCTACAGCTACGTAGATATGAACGGAAGGCCTCACTCAACTTGGGTCCAACTCCTACAACATGATCCGCCATTTTACACAGTTCTACTTCAGTCTTGTGCTTTTCTTCGCCCTTTGAAATTGGGTTGGAATAGTTTTTAAACATCCCAAGTTCTTCAGGGTCTGTGTGCACCACTTGAAGCCATATGCACTTTTTAGATTTTTTTATGATTTGTGCTTGTTTACCAAGTTTAACTCCATGACCCACAATAATATCAATTTGCAGATCATCTGGAGGGAACTAAGCCACTCCAGTTGTTCAAAGCCAGGTAGTGGTGTTGCCTCCACGATCTTCACATTGTTTTGTAAGGCAGCCTTCTTGTCCTCTTGACTGCATTGTGGTAAAAAGAAAGTGATTTCCACTTCAGGGCATTTGGCTAACTGAAGAGCTAATTCTCTGTTTATGGTAGAAAGCCCCCCTTTGCTAGATCCCCATTCAGAAGCCAATATCGTGACTTCCACTTTGTGAAAGCCGCACACTTGGTCATCACTCATGCCTGTTTAAACTCTTTGTACAGAAGATGCCATTACCATATATCAAAGTTGCCAAATTTCTACAAAATGATAGACAAAAACAGAGAACAATATATTATGATAACATTTCCAAAATTCCCGCTAGGGTTCTTTTCAGAACACCAAATGAATGCCAAATCAGGGGCACTGTTCCGCTACCTCAAC
Source organism: Porites lobata (assembly GCA_942486035.1). Classification (NCBI taxonomy): domain Eukaryota; kingdom Metazoa; phylum Cnidaria; class Anthozoa; order Scleractinia; family Poritidae; genus Porites; species Porites lobata. Next base: position 2,468,345 of record CALNXK010000016.1, read on the forward strand.
CGATATTTCAGGGTTTTTGTTAGACCCGGGACGCCAGGACCTTTACTCGGGTATTTCAATTCTCGTCCCGGCTATTTTATCAGGCGGTGCTCATAGATATTTATAATTCTATTCCCTGTTGTTAAAATAGAAACCGAATAACAAGAATTGTATGGTATATGTTTTCAAGAACAGAAAGCCAAATTGGCCAGAAATTGCCCAAAATGTACCCTGGGACCTTAAAAATTCTAAAACAGTGGGAGGGGGCGCGCCCCCTCTTACACCTACCCCGACTTGACACTGCGTGTAAAGATGGTGGCTCTGCCACCATCCTTAGTCCTTGCTATTGACACATTTCTCCCAGCTACTTCAAATCTTAACAAAAACCCTGGATATTTGGTCTTGGCCGAGATAGGGCAGCATAACCAGCGAAGTTGAAATTACTTTTTATAAGGTAAAAAAGGAAAGAACTTACATAGGCTGGGTTGATGTGAAAAAACTAGAGAGTAAATAAGACAATGACTATTATACTTTGCTAAAGGAAATCCGAGCGTAACAGATTGACCAATAATAAGGATTTACGACAGATACTATCTCTAAAATGACTAACCTACATCTCAAGCGGAAATAATCACAAAATAGAAAAATGATTGTTTATATAACGTTCAGTGGCGTGACGGCACAGGCACTCAATGACTGTTTTCTGTAAAATATCTGTTGGGAGAAGCAAAAATTGCCTGGACTTTTCTACAGCTTGAGGAAGGCTAAAAATTTCTACTTGACTGTTCCATTCATGTACAATTTTCGAAGGTTATCTAATAAATTCCCTAAGATTTTCTAAAGTATAATTTTTCACATTTCACTCTCCAGGTTAAGCCATTGTTCATAGAAAATGGAAACCTAAAATTTTTCGGATTCGAAAAATTATGTGATGGAGAGAGGAATCAGAAAAATTCTTACTTTTGTAAAACTTTACATTTTGCATCTAAAATTTTTGGGAAAATAATACTGAAGCCCTTGTAATTTCAAAAACGCTCAATTTTTTTCCCATCCTTGACAAATGAGCCAATATGCTTGTTTTTCCAGTAAAATCGTCTGTGTAGTTATGTTCTAATAGGAAACCGCGTGCGTGTCAAAAGGTCGGGGTTGGCCCTGGGGTTGGGAAATGCTCGGCCCCTGGGCAGCGCAAGATTTGCAAATGCCCAGCAGTAGCAGGGGGGGCTCTGCACAGCTGGAATTGACCAATGCATTACCACGCTTCCATAATACCAAACTTCCACACTTCTTCCACAGTTTTCGTTCTAAAAGTTAAGTTGAATCTATTTTCCTTTTAGTTGATATGTAATCATTAATATCGTTTAGTGTATCAGTAGTCTCATGTCATAACTGTTGTCATTTATTACTAATAATACCATTAGTTTATCAGTAGTCTCTAGTGATTGTTGTCAATTTTAGTTTCTTTAGTTCTCTTGTTACTTTTAGCTGTATTTAGTTGTATTTATTTCCTGTAAACATGACCCGCCTAGATTAGCTGAATGGAAGTGGTTTCGCCCCCTTGCAAATTCGCCCCGTTCCAATCGAGTACGCCTCCTTTGTGACGAGTTCGCCCCCCTATATATCTTGCATCGGTGTCTGCAGTCAGGGTCTCCATTCAGCTAATCTAGGCGGGTCATGTTTACAGGAAATAAATACAACTAAATACAGCTAAAAGTAACAAGAGAACTAAAGAAACTAAAATTGACAACAATCACTAGAGACTACTGATAAACTAATGGTATTATTAGTAATAAATGACAACAGTTATGACATGAGACTACTGAATGGAAGTGGTTTCGCCCCCTTGCAAATTCGCCCCGTTCCAATCGAGTACGCCTCCTTTGTGACGAGTTCGCCCCCCTATATATCTTGCATCGGTGTCTGCAGTCAGGGTCTTATTTCCCTGAAAACATTGCTTGTAACTGAATTGCTGTTTCGCCATTCGCGATAGCATCTCAGTTTGATATTCCGCCCTTCGCTGTTTGTGAGACGTGATTGCGTACGTAAAAGTTTCGATTTGAATATACATGTAAAGCTTCAGAAAACTTCAGAAACCTCCAAGAGCTTCTGAGCTTTGAGAGCAATATATAGTCTCGTGCAATGCAATCCGCTTTTGAAACATCGCACAATTTTTCATCACGGTAGTTGCAGTCACGTGCTAGGTAACGAAAAAGTTCACGTGTATCAAGTTCCATCGCGTAAAAAAAACAAGGCCAATTTTACGAGAGATTAACTCAAACTCACTTCGAAGTTAAATGCAGGACGACGGCCAAACATAACAAACACAAGATTTTTTTATCTTGTCGAACGCAAAAGTAAAGGACTTGCAGACTTTATTAAAAATGTTTATTGTAACGCACTAATATAACATGCGACACAAAATCGAATTCTACCGTGAGCGAGTTTCCTTCTATGTAGCACACGCATCAAGTCGATGTTGAACTCTAAACTTCAAGGAGACACAAACGAAAAAAGGTTAGCGTATTGACACTAGTAGATAAACATGATCCAGATGTACATGGGGCGAACTCGATCGTTTTGGGGGGCGAACCAGGTTCCTTGAGGGGCGAACTATAACGGGGCGAACTCGTTACGGGGCGAAACCACTGGATTCCGATTAGCTTCGCTACCCGCGGGCATATTATTGTACTTTTACCTCAAAACACAGTAAAATAAAATGTATATATGTATGTATGTGGTCCACACTCTGGCACTTTGGGACATAAATTATGCTATTAGATGTATATTACGAGTCACTGCTCTTGTTCACTTGCATTAAACATTCCCTTTGGATGCGAGAGCTCCATGTACGCGCGTGTGCTGCAAATGAATCCAGCCTCTGACTAAAGGATAACTACATAGAGACTAGCGGCAATTTAGATGCAATTTCCCCCCACTTTTGTGGAGTAAAAAATAACTTTCTTCAGGAATAATAACACTATTGTGTGCCATACCGTCTGACAATAAGTTAATTGTGGCAAAATAAACGATTTGTAAATTCTAAGCTTTGCTAATGTTGGTATTAAATTTTGCAGTCTCATCAGTACCCCTGTTTTCCTAGATATTCTTTTAGATAGCTCATCCAAGTGGCTAGTAAACTTCAGATGCTCATCAAAAGTGACACCCAATAGCTTCATTTCTGCATATTTGTCAAGGACTTCGATTTTCATTCCTTCGTTTATGTACTTCATTTGTCAGGATTACAAACTTACCAAGAGCTTTCGTTCGTTCATATCGTGAACTTGAGATTTCAAAGGCAACACCAAAGCATAAAAGACGTAAATTTCTTCGTGTAGAACTATTAATAAGGAACAATACTACTTCTGTACTCGACACACCTCAGAAGTCTAGAAACTAAAAGCGGAAGACGCTCTTCACAGTTAAAGGGGCTATGTCAGCTGGAGAGCATGCGCTCTGAGGTTATGCAAATTACTTTCAACTGTCAAAATTCTATTGTTTTTAACGCGTGACTTTCTTCATGTTCTCTGTCACGTCCAAGGTTCCGAATTTAGAGAGGTTTAGCGAAATGGGTTTAGATAGGGAATTAACATATTTGCAAATTTTCATAAAAAGTCAGACTGTACTGCATAAATAATTTTGTGCCTAAATCTTTATCCAGTATATATATTTTTCTACTCATGTGAATTATACTTATAAAAATTTTTGGGCAAACAATTTCTTTCTACCTGTATATTGATATTCATTACTAGTAAAGAATTTTGGACGAAGAACTCCACGCAAGGTCAATCATTCTGTATTATTATGAATATATCAGTAAAAAATTTTGGTCAAGAAACTATATGTCAATCATTCTGTGTAACAGTAAATATATACTTGTAAAAAAATTTGGGCGAAGAACTCTACGCGAGGTCAATCATTCTGTATAATAGTAAATATATCACTAGTAAAAAAATTTAGGCGAAGAACTCCACGCAGGCTCAGTCATTCTGTATAATAATAAATATGTACTAGTAAAAAATTTTGGGCGAGGAACTCTACGCGAGGTCCATCATTCCATACACTCTTTTTTTTTTTATAAGAATATTGTTTTTCCGGCCCAGGCTGAATATTCTTATTTTTCTGCCGATTTTAGGCTGAAAATATTCTTGTATTATTCTTAAATTATAGCTTATGACATTTCCGTTTTAGAATTTATTGGGGTATATGTATATATATTACATGTACCGTTCATCGAACTGACATTAGCGTTGAACATTTTGCTATAGCTAGTGCAGGTTTTTTCGTTTTGTTGGCTAGTTTCGCCGTTCAGAGAAAGGAATAATTTTATACGGTTAAGTTAAAAACATAGAATTGTATTGTATTTACAGATTTTCAACACACAAAATTATATCTATCCTTTTCAAAATCTCAGCCTTGGCTTTATTCTTAAAATATTCTTAATATTTCGCAAATTTCAGCCTCGATATTCTTATAAAATATATTCTTATAAAAAAAAAAGAGTGTATAATAATAAATATGTCCTAGTGAAAAAATTTGGGCGAAAAACTCTACGCGAAGACAATTTTCCTGTTTAATTTAAAGATGTATTAACTAGTAAACAAAATTGGTTGAGGAACTCCTTGCGAAGACAACCGTTCTGTTGAAAATAAGAATATACTAACTCAAAAAAAATTTGGGCGAGGAACTCATTTCGAAGACAACCTTTCTGTTTAAAAGAAGGATATACTAACGGAAAAATGTTTGCGGTAATTTAAATTTGCGGGATCTCATTTTCGAAAACAAAACAATAAGAATTTTAAAAATGTTCCGAGTCCGGGTGTTTTTCATTTTTTATTTTTTTTTACTGAACATCTCAAGTTCCGTTTTAAGTACTGAACTATATGATATTTAACAATTATTCCACGAGGGCGCGTTGGATATGAGATGATAGATAGCCAATGAGGCGCATAGCGCCGAGTTGGCTATAATCATTTCATATCCAACAAGCCCGAGTGGAATAATTGTTTTATTAAAAACGCCCACAAAATCTCGTTGAATCGCCCCGACTAGAACAAACCGGAAAAGACTAGGGACTTCCACTATTGACATGTCAAACGTCTATCAAAACTGTCAACGCGCGAACGGGCTCGTCTAGATTGCATGAATGAAAAATCAAAACATTGTGCGATGAACATTAGTTTTTTAAAAACTCATCGTGATTCTAGGATTTTATACAGCAGAACAGCTTAAAAAACCTGGCAGATAATGTGAAGGAAAGGAATTTTTAAGTGACAGCCGTCGAAATTACTATGAATTTGGATTTTCGGTGCAGTTATAAAAGTAAGAACAACGGAGAAAAACTACCGGTGTTACCTCGTCGCTTGTTATGAAGTTGTTTGAAGCCACAAGCTGGTTTTGCTGAACGAGGAAAGAAGCTATACTGCCGCCTCGATTGCTCTAGTGAATGGCTGCATAGCCTGTATTTGTAGCTGGCTACTTGTGATTAATATTCTTGATGTTGGATAAACAAGCTGCAGTTATCTATCGGCGAGTGACTCGATCGGCGAATGGCTTCGCGATCATGAAGAAACAACACTTGTCTTCTTTCGTAGCTGGTCAAGGTACTTTAGTTCCATCTGTTTTTTCGACAAACTTTCAAACAAGCTCTTGTGGCTTTTTGTTTTGTTTTTGTCTTTTTCTTTCGTTGAAATTGCATTTCTAGTATTCTAAGAAATGAATTAAAACGATTTGCTTCGGGCGCCGTTCTATCCTTCGCGAAAAAAAATCTCAGCTAGCTTCCAATTTTAAACTGACGCGTACACCGACCATATATGGAGAACATGGTATATTAGCTCATATACCATAACGGCTAAGCCAATCAAAATGCTAGAATTGCATTATCCAATGATTCAGTTTTTAATAAATATTACATAGACAGCATACACAGCAAGCAGTTATGTGTTGTTCTTCATTTTAAGGTTCTATGTAGGGCAGTCGTAAATTTACAATTTTGTTTTGAAATATACATTAATAATTGTGTTATTGATTTGTGACAAGTGTCCTCTGCTTAGGATTTACGAGAAAAAAAAACAAAGACGAAATCGCGAAGTTTAGTACGCTTTGACTCTAGTGGTTTTTTTTTTTTTTTGCAATGGCAAAAATTATTACTCGCGAAATCTGGCTAACGATCGAATATCCGCGAAATTAATTACGCGCGAAAATTAGTAAATCTTTTTTTTTACAGGAAAGTTACACTCGGTCACATACGATACTATATTATGAGGCTTTCATCCTTACTCAATTTTGTTTTAAAATCACATTCTAAGAGGCCATAATGTGAAATTTGAGTGATAAATCGCGCCGGCACCACTCAGTAGCTTTCAGTATTGCGACATTAATTGGCAAATTCTGCTCTCTAGAAAAAAGAAAAGATAAAAAAGATAGAAAGGTCGAAAATTAGGGACATGCTTAAGCATTTGGGACCCGCTTGACAACGTACAAATGGAATTAAGACACGTTCATCGAAGGACAAGAAACATAAACTACAAGTGGTCCCCATATTTCCTCAGGGATAGTAGACCGAGCGAAACGCGAGCACGTGTAATCACCCCACGCGAGAAAGGCGAAACGCGGTGGGGAGAGAGAAAAATGAGGAACCATAGACAAAGCCCAAGATTTTGACCCTTCACGGACGAATTGGAACGATTTTGGAGTGTGAAGTTCGTTTCCCCTTCCAAATCAATTAAGCGCATCCCAGGGTCGTAACATCGTATATCCGGGACCCATTGATCCCTATTTTCTTGCCGTTATTTTGATCCCTGAGCCCCATTTTCCCTCAAATTTTGATCCCTGAGCCCTGATAAAAAAATTGATCCCATCCATTTTTTTACACAAAAATAGAATATAGAACATGCTCAAGTGGGCTGAAGAGAAAAACATTAACTTTAATTTTTATTGCAAGTTTTAGGTTCTATCTCAGGGAGCCCACACAATCTGTTTGTGTAGCCGATTGTTATTTTATAGTAAATGTTCTGGATTTACCGTTTGCCTTACCTATAGCGATATGTCGCTAACTATGTATATAAATCAATGATAAATAAACGTTGAATTACCTTACCTGTGGTATATAGTCGTCGTTTTACCTCAAAAGCGGTTTTTTGAGCGATTTTGAAGGAGTTTGATTTCGCCGTTGACTGTTCCTTATAATAGAAGGAACATTCAACGGCGAAATCAAACTCCTTCAAAATCGCTCAAAAAACCGCTTTTGAGATAAAACGACGACTATATACCACAGGTAAAGTAATTCAAAGTTTATTTATCATTGATTTATATACATAGTTAGCGATATATCGCTATAGGTGAAGCAAACGGTAAATCCAGTACATTTACTATAAAATAACAATCGCCTACACAAACAGATTGTGCGGGCTCCCTATGGTTCTATCAGAGCTTTAAAGATCAATATGAGCCAACCTTTTTTGTGCATTATTCTATTTAGGACACTTTAAATAAAATGTTTGGCGATACTAGACAAATGATAAAACCTGATTTTCTTGAACGGGAGCGTTAGAGTATCGTACATCTTGAAAGATCTTGCGGCGGAAATTTGATTTTTTCAGATGTAGCGTTCATCAAGAGTATCTATAGGTTTATTTTCAGTGTTGCTCATACGAGCAAGGCCACCCGGAGGTTTATAAGCCAATCACAAGAAAGCATTGTATTCAAAATTCGAATAAATACATTTTTAGTCAAACAGCAAACACAACTAGCGCTGGTTGGTCCCCGGTTGAATTAACGGCACTGTAAGGTACTTCTGAAATTAACTAAGGTCTTTCCTCTAGCTTTCCAATTCATGTCCCATGCGAACATCTGCTTGCCAAGATAACTTGTCCAGTTAATCAATGTCCGATCTGTGTGGGTCACAGATGTTTTATTTCCAAAGAGACTCTTGCAACCAAAAATTTCACGTCGGCCGTGTTACTGGTCTACAATATTGATGTGAGCTAATAAAGTGTAATCGTTTGTCTCACGATTCAGTCACTTAATGATGTAGATCACGACTTTTCAACTGCGTTCTTCAAGTGCTCATTAGAAAAAGTGACACTTAAAGACCTTGCCTTGCTAGTCTTCGTCAACTGGTCACACTTGAACTTATATGACTCCAAGCTCTGGTTCTGGTTGGTCGATTATTAGCCGCTGAGATTGGTGCATTTCTTACTTCGTTGTTTGTATGAGCTTTTGCCTCACTGGTCCGCCGTCGTAAGGATCTCCTGTCGCTGTGTTTCTTGATTAAGGACAACCAAGATTCTGGACTTTCTATTCTGCTATCCCTGTTGATGTTGTTCGAGTGTAGTCTTATGTGATTTTCCTCTTTCACTCTGTGTGTGTTACAGTGAGGATCACGATCAATTACCAATAGCAAAATACCTTCTTTACATGAAGTAGAAAAATTAAATGATGCAAGCCGCAGGTTCTACAGTTTAGCAGCTTTTCTGTGTCAAGCCCATTAATGGCTTTTCCTGGCTTAATAACCATTGTAGATTGTCAGAGGACATATCTGGTTGTAGGTCTTCCAGACCTACTCCTTCCAGCTAGCTTGAAAACTAAATTGGCTCTGAAACGTTGTCCGCCTGAGCTTGCTCCCCTTCCTCTTCGTCACAACCTGACCTGATTCAACTGACCCCTGGAGCAATGCAACTAGGTGTTGCTCTTCAAGGCAGCTCAAACAGAAATTGTTTCCATCTTTCATTATTTGAACTTTCCCGATGATATACACTCAGGTGAATTTCTATCGTCACGATACCCAGTCTGGTATACAAGGGGATCTTCTTCTGACTGTTCAACAACTCAAACCCATGTGATCTTTCTGGAATGTGTCATCGTTATGGTTGAGATCTTTTAAAAGAACTGCAAGGAAGAAAGGAATTATATACCTCTGGCAATTGTGCTTGAGAGCAACTACGTCGCCTTTTGAATAGATAATCTCATATTCTTCGGCTGCGTCTTGAACTGTAATTTGTCCTTCACTCCCTTCAACCTCTTTCAGCAGATCGACTTCTCCATGTGTCGACGCATTCCTTCTGAACATACTCAGAGCAAGTGGAAGTGTACCAGCTCTTTCCGGTCTTCCCCCTCGTTCGTTGCTGTCGTACACCCCGTCCGAATTCTTTCGCAAAGCTCTGCAATGCCTTCTTTTGTCGCTCCTTTCCCTCCGCCCTCGTTTCCTCGTCCATATCCTCCTTAAGGTTTACTCTTGCCGTGCGACTTTCGAAGCCATTCCGGTGCCTTTGGACCCACCCTTCTCTGTGTGTAATGGCTTTGAGGACCGGTATAAAAGATAAACGAGAATTGGTAGAGCCTCTCTATTGATTCTAAAAGGCAGCTGGGCCGCCGCGATGCGTAGTCGTTCAGAGCGGGTGTTCTCACTCCACTAAAAAATTCAGGCCCCAAATCTAAGGTGGTGATACCTTTCGGGGCCAACCATTACATAAGCCGAGGCCGAACAGCCCAAAGGGCCGAAAAAAATTCTTGCAGATCAATATTGGCACTTAAGTCTGTAAATTTTGTGCAAAACAAAATAGCCACTGCAGGAATGAGGTCTGAAAAAAATCTTGCGTGAAAAAAAATAACCCATCCCCCACTCAAAAATAAAATAGTGGGCCCCTTACTGGTGGCCCTTCATGCTGAGTGCTACAATATATTAAATTCCTGCAGACTCTGCTACTTGTACCTAGTATGCAACATTCCTTTCACCAATTCAACCGTCTATTTTATAAATAAAAACTAAAGAAAATAAACCATAAAGGCATTGTTACTTTCATTTTACCGAGGTAAGTCTTTGGTGTCCCACTTATTTTCACCAATTCTACACTTTATCGAACTTTAATTTGAGATTATTTGTCATACCAGCATTTATCAGTTATACAGTAATAGAATGTGTCTTTACTTTCCGTGCGCAATACTAGCACTGGTAGGTAAACCGATCTCGGTTTCTCATCAGAGTTCGAGATAACCCTAAAACTCCATGCAATTATAGCAGATTTATTAAATTGTGAGAAAGCATTTATTTTGCAACAAAGCGCGCAAATCCATTGTACTTGTATTCTCCTTTTGACGTCAATTCTAATTATTTAAGTACTTTTAAGGGTTAAGTTACTGGTCAAAAAATACGAACCTCGATTTATAGTCGCCTTGTGACTTGCTTGAGGCGATGAGGCAATCGGGACCTATACAGTAAATTCCGCTTTCAATGAATCGGTTTGAATCGGTTTGTCTATTGTCCTCTATCAGGTTATGTTTGATCGGCCGAAAAACTCTATGCTTGGACCCTTGCCAGGAGTAAATCAGTCAAGGAAGTACTTATGTACCTTTCTCTTTCACAGGATTTCTTTTTGTCCTTTCTCTTCTTCCCCATTTCTCGCAAAAAAAGATACGTATAAATCGCTTTCTCTGCCTTCTGGCGTTGACAGCCCGTTGAGGAGTTGCGTTACAAACCGAGAAAAGTGACTTGAGATTCATATTACAGTGCCCTAAACAATTAATAAATTAAGAATATGATACCATGTTTTCGTCAAACAACCAAGCCTTCGTATGACGGGAACTGCCGCGAACCGGAAGCAAGAATAGGTAATGTACCTCGGCCAGGAAATTATATGGGCAGAAACCTTATCTACGATCCCTGATTCGGGCTTAAAAGCCTTGTGATCCCTGATCCCATTCTTCTGAGCCCTGAGCCTTTTCCTCTGAGCCCTGATCCCAGTCATATTTTGGGTTTTGAGCCCTGAGCCCATATACCATGTTACGACCCTGGCATCCAATGGCATTCACTCTCTCATTAAGCTGTCATTGCTCTTTTCATCTGTAAACTGCGGGGTAGGCATTTGCCGATTGTGCTAGTAAAAGTGGCATATTATGCTAGTGGCAGTGCTCGTTTTTTGCCCAAATTATGCTCAAATTATGCTCGCTTTTCAAAATTATGCTACTTTTTTAAAAAATTATTCTGTGCACAAACTTCACAACTCACAAGACAAGTTTGAAAATGTATTTATTAACCCTGGCCAGACGTTCTGGGCCCGGTTGTTCAAAACCTGGGTAACTTTATCCGGTGGTTGGGCCTATTGATGGTTTTCATGGTGACGTCATCAGATTGCAAAGTCAAAAAAGTGAGGTTTTACGAATTCTTATTTACACTAGGTTGAAGATTAGTAGGAAACACATCTTTGTACAAGTTTCCAGCCCCGAAGCATGTTTCATTTCGAAAATACAGCAGTTTGAAGTTCCGAGTTTTTACAGTGCGTGACACCAAAAGAGGAATGCTATCTCCTTCAAAAAAAGTCTCTCCGCTTGATTTTCAGCAGTTTAACCATTTCAAGTATTAGAAGATATGTTTATGCGCAAGTATGCTAGTTCTCGAGTGAAAAGGAAGAGCTTTTATAGAAAAAGTGAACTCCAGATGTTTTTGTTGATTTCCGGCGGCCATATTGGTGGACAGTTTCTGTCCACCAGTATGGCGTCTCCATACAAAGCTCTACAAAGGTGCGTGAAATATTTCGGCAACTAACTCAGAAACTGTGGGCCACAAAGACCTGAGATTTGGACAAATTGTTTATATATTAGTCTTTTATAACATTTCATTTTCTTGGCTTCTTCCACTGGACGGTTTCAGATGTATTTTTTTGTGCCGTGTTTATTGCGTGACAGTGAAAACGAAGAATACGGCGAATAAATCTGCTATCCAGCGGATAGTTATCCAGCGAACAAAAGTAGGTTGCACAAAGCCTGGATAGTGTGGTGGATAACTACGTCTATCCCGGGCAAGTTGTGCAGGCTTTGGTCTATCCTCTCTGTTCTCGCAACCTTGTAAACTATCTGGATGTAAGTTCACTGCACTTGACTGGTTTGGCGTGGCGGCCGCCATTTTGAAACGAGCACTGGGAGAAAGACTAAGGAGTCTGGGACCGAGACACAGACTTCCGGTTCCGTTTCATCGAACTCCCGCGGTATCTCAACACAAGTAAAAAAAATCGAAAAATAGGAGTGGAAGCAACTGTTAATAGTAATCTATCGTTTTTAGTAGCTGAGATCTTCGTTTTCTTGAATTATTCTAAAATTGTGCTATTAAGACAAGAAAATATACGGATTATGCTAGCAGTGCTACTTTTGGAAAAAGGGCAAAAATTATGCTCAATTCCTCAGATTATGCCAAAAATTATGCTAGCACAATCGGCAAGAGCCTACTGCGGGGGCATATTTATAGCAAGTAAGAGAAAACCTCAAAAAACAAATCTCGAAGAATGCGTTGCAGCTTAAACTAAAGCTACATTAACTATGGAGAATAATTGCGATGTCACTCCGTCATGATCGCTCTTATAGACTGCAAGTGGTCCCCATTTTTCCTCAGGGATAGTAGAACGAGCGAAGCCAATTTTTTTACTAGTATATATTTATTATTATACAGAGTGGCTGGGCATGAGCTAGCGCAGCTAGAGTTCTTCGCCCAAAATTTTTTACCGGTATACATTTATTATTACACAGCGTCGCTAACCTGGCGTATAGTATTTCGCCCAAAATTTTTTACTAGTATATATTTATTAGTATACAGAATGGTTGAGCTCGAGTAGAGTTGTTCCCTCCAAATTTTTTGCTAGTATATATTTATTATTATACAGAGTGGTTAAGCTCGCGTAGAGTTCATCGCCCAAAATTTTTTGCTAGTATATATTTATTATTATACAGAGTGGTTAAGCTCGCGTAGAGTTCATCGCCCAAAATTTTTTACTAGTATATATTTATTATTATACAGAGTGTTTGAGCTAGCGTTACGCTCCTCGCCCAATTTTTTTAAATAGTATATATGTATTGTTGTACAGAATCATTGCATTCGCGTAGAGTTCTTCGCCCAAATTTTTTTACTAGTATAAATGTGTTATTTTCATATATATTTATTATTACACAGAGTGGTTAAGCTCGCGTAGAGTTTATCGCCCAAAATTTTTTACTAGTATATATTTATTATTATACAGAGTGTTTGAGCTAGTGTTACGCTCCTCGCCCAATTTTTTTTAATAGTATATATGTATTGTTGTACAGAATCATTGCTTTCGCGTAGAGTTCTTCGCCCAAATTTTTTTACTAGTATAAATGTGTTATTTTCATATATATTTATTATTACACAGAGTGGTTAATCTCGCGTAGAGTTCATCGCCCAAAATTTTTTACTAGTAAATTTTTATTATTATACAGAGTGTTTGAGCTGGCGTTACGCTCCTCGCCCAATTTTTTTTAATAGTATATAATAATATGTATTGTTTTACAGAATCATTGCTTTCGCGTAGAGTTCTTCGCCCAAATTTTTTTACTAGTATATATGTGTTATTTTCAAATAAGGTAATGTTTTTACTGAGTTAAGTTGTTGGCACAAATTTATTTATACAGTACTGTCTGACTTTTTCGCGAAACTCGCACAAGTGTATATACCGGTTTAGATAAGGGATATTTCGATAGAATTTATGGAACGTTTCAGTCTCTGGTTATGCTAGATCAAGAATAAAATTGCGACGACAATTTTACTTGTAGTTTTGAAGTAAAAACGCATGCCATTCATAAAATAGAGCGCAAACAAAAATTCAACAACAACATATTGTCTTATTCAACAAAATAAATGGAAGTTGTATTTTACAAACGAGCTACAAAAGACGCTAGACCGAAGATAAAGACCAAGACTGTTTCAAATCATTAACAATTAGACTTGTCTGTCGCTATTGATTTTATAATTTAGATGCTGATAGAACAAGAGACCAAGTCTTTGTTTTGATCTTAGGGAAACATACATTATCGCGCAAAATTGTTCGATCGTGCCGAATCACTGCGACGTCGAGAAAAACCCAGCATCATTGGTATACTACTCCACTATAAGCAGTCCGTTGATAAAAAGGGAAAGCAAACTCTGCTATTTTCCAAAATTATGCTCCAACACAAACAGTTCAAAAACATGGCATTTACAGGATCTAACTCGTACTAAGGTGCCTCTCTAAGTCCGTTGAGAACAATCTGGACGAGCAAACGGTCGTGTTTATCTTTGCCGTGAATCGAGATAAATACAAGAAGGAATCTAGCCGAATTTTAGAATGTTTCCTTCGCCAGGAGTTTAGTTTCGTCACGAAACTCATGGCCTGATGCTCTTGTAATCGTTTACAAAAAACGGCCGCCGCCAACTCGATAGCCCCTTCATTATATGTCCATATACTTTGAGCACAAGAAAAATCCAAGAGCCAGCAGCCTCTAAAATAACTCAATAGAAAGGTCCTGTGAACTATAGGGAAGATTCCATCAAAGATTCCATCACTCATTGTGGAGTAGCCGTCATTAACTCTGCCATTACAACGGCCGCTGATAAGAGGACACAGTAAAGCCACGTAAAAACATTCCACAGGCAAACAATTTTAAAATAACGCCAAAAAATTGTTCTGTAATCACCATAGAATGATTCTTAATACAAAACTTCGCTAACTATCGAACGATGGCTGAGATTTAGACAGATAAAAACAGCCTTCCAAAATCTCCGACACAACTTGAAAAAGTTGGGCTGTCTTTTTCAAGTTTGTCTTCATTGGCTCGCGCATGCGTGTTGGGTGACATAGCCCCTTTAAGTGACCGACATATTTGGAAGATTATTACCCATACTCAACTGCGGGCGGTATCACGCGATCTCTGTTTGGTCACGCACGTCGGTACCCCAACATTCATTGCGGTCAAACGAGGCGAGAGTTGTTGTCTGTAGCAACAAAAATATAAATATAAAAAGGCTAAAAGACGGCAAAACACGAATCCTATTTATTTTAATAATAATAATAATAATAATAATAATAATATTTATTATTTGGTATTACGCAAATTAACATATAAATGATCAAATGCGCATTACAAACTATTAAAGCTAACTAAAAATATGTTAATTATCGAATTAAACATGAATATATCCGTAAATGACACCTAACTTAATTATTTAGTACTTAACCTATTACTTACAATAATTATAACTAAAAGAAATGTTATATGTTTCATTAAAATTGATAAAAAAAGAGAGTAAAATTAATGTACACCTATGTACAATTAAAAATTGTATGCAAGTTTATAATAATAGCAATAGTTGTCCTGTTTCCTAATGTCCTTCGGTAAAATGTTCCAGATTCTAGGGGCGGCTACTTTGAAAGTCCTGTCTCCAAGTGTCTTCTTTGATCGTGCACTATAATCCTCGAGTAACATCTCCCCGTCCGATCTAAGATTATATCTGGTGGTACTCTTAACTTTTATTAGATCCTTAAGGTATTCGTGTGTGTTGCCATAGATACACTTATGAGCAAGCATTGCTATCTTAAAATTTACCCTATACATTACTGGAAGCCAATGTAAATTAACAAGTGTAGGAGCAATGTGATCATACTTTGCAAAGTTACTAACAAGGCGAGCCGCTGCATTTTATAAACGCTGTAATTTGCTTAGCTGGGTGGATGGAACACCAACCAAGAGGCTATTACAATAATCTATACGTGACATTATAACTGCTTGAACTATAGACTTCCTGTCATCATAACTCAGATACCTACTAATGCGTTTAATGTTATACAGATGATAAATAGCAGCTTGGCACGTTTCATTTATGTGTGCAGACATTGTGAGGTTCGTATCAAGCCACGTCCCGAGGTTCCTGACAATCGTTACAGCTGGCACTTTTGCTTGGCCAACCACAATTTCAGATACATTAACTTTATCTAATTGAGCACGTGTGCCAATAATCATAAATTCCGTTTTGTCATCGTTTAGTTTTAACCTATCTGCGATTTTTATTATTTTAGTTTATATATTTATTTATTTTTCCAAGAAAACAGTAAAAAGTGCTGCTGCTAGGATGGAATCGCACTTTCACGAATTCGAATTTTTTTTCTTTCTACAGTCACACCTCCATGTGCGACTACCTACCACTTTCGCAGTCAAAGCCATACAGTTGGAACATCTAGTAAGCGACCACCTCCTGTAAGCGACCGCGACCACTTTCTGGGCCTCTAACCTCTTGTAAGCGACCACTTGATGCATTCTCTGATCTCTACCTTATGTTCGCTGTGTGCACTCTGCCAAAAGGCAGTGGTTTGCTAGTACCCCAGGCGATTTGACACCTCCCTCCAGACTAGTTCGCGCGGCTACGCTGACTCACTTTGCTGATCTGGTTAAGACGTCAGCGACGAGGCCGAAACTTGGCTGTCCATATCCTAAATACTGTGGATATTCCCCGTGGAGTTGCCAGCGAAGACTATACCAACTGGATCGTGGCCAAGGACCTCACCCATAAGGCCCTGTACTATCATACCTACAATGATCTGACCGTCCGCGTGATATATCTTGACAAGGTACAGCCACAGGGGAAGAGGCTCAAGCTTTCGCTGTCGACATCCGTCGGGGGCTTTAAGGATACCACCGATGAGCTGAAGTTGTTAACAGTTTTTTGTTCCGTTACAGTTAACAGTATGGGTACCCAAGGTTGAGCCTTCGTATGAGGCGCTTGGAACACACGTATTAGATCCAAGCGCCTTCTACGCAGGCTACCCGAGGTTGATCTATTCCAATTTCAACCCCTTACGTAGAACCACGCCCCGTGTACCACTTATGATGTCATCAAATTGCCTGGGAACGGTGGGTGCGACAATATGTGACTCCGGCTCGAGCGGCTGCGAAGGAGACTAACGTTTCCAACCCTTGCTGTTCGTCAGAGCGAGTTATTTGTTCCATTGCCGGCCTTTCAATCGTTTTAAAGTGGAAAATTCACGTTATCAACTCAATTACAACGAACATATTGGATTAAAAATCTTCATCTATCAGTATTCTGGTAGTTATACTACTACATGAGAAATTTCTGCAATATGATTGGCTTAGAGCAGAGGTATTTCAGCTTAACTCGAAATACCTATACATGTGAAAATTACAAACCGTTTGCCGGTAGTAGTATAAACAAATAATAGCATGATTTGTACGTGATATTCGGCGTAAATACCCTTCGTGATATTTCTAAATGGGCTCGTGAAGTTGCGTATAATAATTTCGAAATCGGTCGGTATAAAGGCTGATACACACATGTCTTGCTATTTTGCGATCTTTTGATCTTATTTTTCCTTACCTAGAACAATTAGCACCGTTTTCACCAACGTAGTCCTCAGTCCGTATTTTATACCCAGTCCGCAGTCCGTGTTTTATACTGACTGATTTCGAAATATCACTCGTGGTATTTATGCCAAATATCAATCACTGCAAAACATGCCATTACCTATAAAAAGCTTTTTGAAAAAAATAGCTAAAACTTTAGACACTGGCAAGGTGTAATCTAGAATGTGGCATTGACGGATTTCCGTGAAAACAATGCTGTCAGTGCGCTCTTTCCTCCGCAGAGGCCTCTTTGTGTCGTGGGGAGACTGGGGCCGGAAAAAGGGAGCGCGGCCTACCTCTCCGCTTGCGTCTCCGCGCGGTTGCTATTTTTTGATTATGGATACCAAGCGGGAACCCCTGCGGATGAGAGAGGTCAGTGAGACAATAGGGGCGCGGAAATGATCTGAAATAAACGTAGAACGTTGTTCATACAAGTAATAATCGCTCTAGTAGCAAGATTAATTATTACTCTAACTCTTAAATCTGAGGGCGAAATCCCATGGTGTTACCGCTCAAATCAAACCTCTTTGGTAAAACGTTTGCATAGTACTACATATTTCTTACATTTTACAAAAGGAAATTTGAATTTCTATTTTTTTCGGCCACCATCAGGTCTATTAGGGGTGAGGGGGTTAAAATTTTAAAAAGTCAAAAATACCCTTTAGTGAATAGCCCTTCTCTATTTTTCAACCGTAAAAAAAAGCAGGTAAAATAGCAGAATACCGACACGACCATCACAGCGTTTCCCCGAATAATAAGCGCGCATGCTCCAATAAGCTCCCTCCCCTTAGACCATAATATCATACAAGCGCCCCCCTCCCCACTCCCTTGCTTTCTTAAATAGTAGCAGCTCCTGATAGTAGGGATGCAAGGGGAATTCGAAGATCCGTATGACATTGAGGAGGATGATCTCGATGGATGATGAGATAATCAATAATTTATAAACATGGATGCATACCAATGTGTAAGTGTTTTATAATGGGACTACGGTACGCTCCCCTCGATTAAGTGCCCTCCTTCCAATAAGCGACCCCGTTTTAGCCGTAATTTTAAATAAGGACCTTGGCGCTTATTCAAGGAAGTACGGTAGCTTTTAAGGAGAGTCGCCAACTTGCAGAATCGCATTACAATCCAGACTGATTCTTAACAAGACATCAAGTAGTTGGCGCGCTTACATGTACCACTGTAGTTGATCACATCAATCTTTTGCAAGCAAAAATATGGAGTTGTGTATTTCGCGTGCCCTGCAAAAGATCAACAGATACTAGTTATATGCTGACTTAACCTATACCAAGAATCACAAGTTATGGCCGACGTAAGTCTATTTGTTACCAAGCTGCGAAAATTTTGAACTTGTTCTCAGACCGTACGAGAACAATAGAATCAATATATGATTTTATGAGAGCCAGAAAAAAAAATCGAACTTTTAGTATTTTAGTCTTAATTATGTATTGTAATAACTCATTAGATTTTAGAATTTTAAATATCAATTATGATTCTTCTATTTATTTATTGTTCTCTAAGATATGAACTCAATAGAGCTACTCTGATAATTCGAGTTGAAATAAAGTGTATGTATGTATGTAGGTAGGTATGTAGGTATGCTTCACCGCCTTTCAAGAACGTTAAGGCGAGTTAAGCAAAGAACAGAGCGAGTTGACAAGAAGCAGGCTTAAATGGAGAGAGGACAAAAAGCGCGTGTTTCTCTCTCTAAATTAACCTTAATTCACGAGCAAACTTTCTGGGGACCGTGGTAATGATTACAGTAAATTGAACAAATTTTGCAACGCCTTAACGCGTCGTAAGGGCTCTCGGGTAAGGAAAATGGCACTGATGACGTTACAGAGTAGCACAGACTGACACAGGGTTAACAGTAAACCCGTCACCAGATCCTCCAAAAGATGGCACCAGCCTGGGTACCCTGTTGCACATAGGACACAACTTATTGCGCACTGCAGAAGAGCGCATCCATATGATTAAATTGATTCTTTCTCCGCTCTGAATTGGTAAGGCACCATGCATGTGCTGTCCCCGATGAAGAAGTCCATAGGTTGGTTTGTGTTCACACTGGGTGCATTCTGTTTCTTTCAAGGGAACCTAAATTCATGAAAAAGGTCAAAAATTAAAAGTGTTTCAGTTAGTGAAGTACTGAAGAAGCTCTGGATTTTAAACCTCAGCACACTGTCAGCAAACTAGAAACAGTGTGAACATCAGGAAAGAATACACCTTGTTATAGGGAAGTAACGATGCACGTTGACAATTCGGACAAAATTTACGTTAAATAAAGTTGACGCGAATTTTCCAAAAGGGAGGTTTACATACATCAAATTAACGAGAAATTTTCAAAACAATGTGCGCCTAACTTTATTTTACGCTGCAATACAAACTTCTTAACAAACATATCTAAAGGAAAAACAGCATTTCCAGTCATCCTAGGGGAAACTGATCAATACGAAGACCAGTCGAAAGACATTTTGAACTCAATTCTTGAAGAAGAACTGTCACATAGTGACTCTGTACTCTGAGGCGTTGATAGAGGAACTACGAGCAGATGAGGTTTTTTATTGAAATAAAGGTGCTGTAAAACAACAATGATGTAAAATAGTGTGATTTAAGTTAACATCGACGTAAATTAAGATGCATCAAATTAACGCTATTTTGTAAATACATTTACCTGCCTCATATCCCCGAAAAAAAGTTCCCCACCGATAAACTCCTTTCCAAGTGACACATTTAAAGTTACTTCAGCATTATCATAATGATAACTGAGATCCAGATCTTCTCCTATCTTGTAATGTACAGTGAATGCCTTGTGTGAATCCAAGGAATCCCCTCCATATTCAGGAAACAATAATCTGGTGATAGGCATCAGGTAATTAGTTCGTAGAGGTGAGAAGAATCCCTCATCAAAGCCAAGCTCGTTGAGTAAGATCTAAGATTGAACATAATAGAATCTAAGCTTCTTTTTCTTTTCCCCCCTTTTTCACTTTTGTACATTTTCATCCTATTATTGCTCATCATTTTCTCTGTTACGATATCAGTATTTATTTCATAATTTAGTCATGTATATTTTTAAAGGTAGTCCCTTTTATAAGCCATACTGACCTACATGGGCTTCGTTGCTTCATCAATTTGAAATTTTGTATGGCAATTTTAATATGTGGTAAAAGATTAATGAATAAATAACAGCATTCTGGGAATTCCCTGATCCCCCATCCTCACTCACAACATACACAAGATCTTCAATAGAGAAAATACAGTATTGATCAGGTTAATGTAGAGGCAGCCAAGAAAGTTGCTATGCTACAGTTTGAAGTTTCTTGTGTCCACCTGACATAATAACAGGGCCCAGTTGTTCGAAGGCCAATTAGCATTAAACCCAGGGTTAAATTTAAACTCGGTTTATTTTTATTTTGCTCAAATGCATTTTCTCAGATAATTTTCTCTGTTGTTTTTAAGAGCATCCAATGATCAACTTGACAAAAAGAATTAAACTGAATTTAATTTTTTAGCTTTTACATCTGAATTCAAATTTTGCCCCAACCCTGGGTTATCTTAACCCAGATTTTAACAGCCCAGCCCAGGAGATAAAGGGTGCATTCCTTTGAGATGAACCAGATCAGGATCAGTGATCCAAGATCACTTGGATCATGGTAGATCAAATGAACTGACGAATCCTTGTCCGGAGTGGATTCATCGCACCATCCCAAAGGAACACACCCAAAGATTCTTTGACTGGAGACAGCATGCAAGGAAAGTCATGTCCGATAACCCTGAGCTAGTGGATTTTGCTATTGGGCTAGTGATTTTTGTTCTTAACTTGACCGATGGGCAAGTGCTGTTTTTTGGGAAATTCAAATTAAAGAAGGATTGTAATCAATCCTGCTAATCAAAAAGGGTCTTGGGGCTAGTTGAAATGACTTGTGGGCTAGTACATTCTTGCTACAGCTTGCCGGAATGGCAGGTTGTAAAAAAGACTTTCTTTGCACCCTGCTGGAGATAACCCGTAGCAGAACTTAGAAGCCCATGCCATACCATCTTGATCCCTACTCTTTTTAATATTTTTAGCCTTAACTCTTTGACACAACAAATACCCTTACTACAAATAAAGTTACTATGATTAATTTTGTAACTTACAGACCTTTCAGTGGGAAGATTGAACAAAAGATACTGTTTTTGAAAGGTCCATGGCAAAATGCCCCTAAGGACTCTTGACTCAAATTCTCTCATGATAACATGAGTTTAAAATGAGATTATAGCAGTTTATCAGAAATTACTTAGAGTTTTATTCCAGAAACCCTTCATTTATAGCTTAATAATTGACTTCAAATTAATAAATACTAACAATATGCCAAAAAAGCCTGCCGTCAGAAAAAGGCAGAAATGAGGATCTCAGTTTTGGATATTTAGAAGTTTTGGAAGGAATATTTCCCATTATTGTGAAATCTCTTGTCTGCTTCTAGATCAACCTCCAACCACTTATTGTTGCTTGTTTTTGCAACATAAGTTTGTATAAAATATAATATAAATATTATTGGATATTTTGTGTGCTTTAAAAAATGCACATGGTAAAGATAGCTAGCTATAAATTAATTTTTTTTTAGATGGAGCTTTGGTGACAATTTCGCATAGTTACAGCCCTGGGCCCAGTTGTTCGAACGCCGTTTAGCGCTAAGCCAGGGTTAAATTTTAACCTGGGCTTCTTTTTCTTTTTATAAACAGCACTCTCTTGGATAATTTTTTATATTCTTTTTAGAGCACACAATCATCAAATTGTAGGCAAAGAGAAAAAAACTGAATTTGTTTTTTTAAGCTCTAATATGTGAGTTCAAATTTCGCACTTACCCTGGGTCATCTTAAACCAGCTTCAAACAACCAGGCCCTGAAGACATTCAGAGGAGCTCTTGGGCAAGGAATATTTCCAGCGTGCAAAGAAAGTAACGTCTGGTAGCCCAGGGCTAGTGGATTTTGCTATCTGGCTAGTGAATTCTGTTTTTAACTTGCCCGACGGGCAAGTGATGTTTCATGAGCAATTCGAATAACAGAAGAACTGTGAAATCAATTTTGCTCGTCAAAAAGCTTTTGGGGCTAGTTGAAATGACGCCTGGGCTAGTAAATGCTAGCTTCAGCTTGCCCGAATGGCAAGCTGTAAAAATGATTTTCTTTGCACCGTGATTTCACCCGTTATGAAGAGCTGGGAGGGTGGAGGATGGGGTATGCTTTTTCCTCTATATTTTGACTGACTTCTACCGATTTACAGCTATGCTGTTTTTTGTCAAACAAACATTGCCTTCTACGAGGCTCACTCTTTCTAAACCTCAGAACCAGCATATTAATAACAGATATGGTAAAAACGGACCGACATACCCCATAGTTATTCATTGTGTTTGGTCTTCCCTTTGGTAGTTCTGTATTTTCAAAGTGGTTTATTTCCTCAATAAACTCCTCACAAAATTCTGGAGTAAATACTTGAAAGGCATAGACATTCTTGGCTGTAGGAAATATGCAAAACATGACTTAAGTTCTCCATGAAAAAGAAGGATATACACAAGGAGAAATTGACCATCTTTTTAATACGATTGTGCCTAAAATAATATATTGATTTTCAGTTTATGCACCTAGCGTTTCAGACCTTGCTGCTGTGCAGGCACTATATATCTGTTAGTTATAACATCCATGAGTTATTGGAAAAAAGTGGATGCGGCCTCTTTTTTAAACTGAAATATTGTGACCATCCATTAAATTATAATTTCTCCCCAGGTATAAGGACATATAAGAGTGACTTAGAAATGGATCCATAGTAAGAAATAGAATAAATACTGAACTTTTCAGAAATATATTTTTGAACAGGTTAGTCTTAAGTAGGACCTAGCTGCATAGATATTAGATTTTTTAATTTTTTTTTAATTTACCTGTATAAACGTATTAGATAGCTTTTTTAAAAGATTAATTTTAAGTATAACCCAGTTGTGCAAATATTTGATTTTACAATAATACATTGTATTTTTTTTTCTTTACTTGGAATTGATACAACTGTACTTTGCACTTGTTTCTTAAAATTTCTATGTAACATCTGATATGTATTTTATCTGACGAATAAGGACTTATTATTATTATCAGCATTATTATTACAGGGTTCGCAAATACGCCAAATTTGGCGTATTTTACGCCAACATTGTTCAGATGACTCCACAGAGGTTACGGAGGGAGTCACTTCGACGCGAGAAATTTTCGGTAACAAACAGGGAGCCACTTCGACTGCAGAAATTTTCGGTAAAAAACACAGTTTTGTCCTTACCATTTTCGCAACAAATCAAATTTACGTTAATTGTAAACGTTGTAAACCTTAATTAAATCATCGAAATTAAAGAATTATACTGCACGACCAAATAGGAAGAGGGTTAATTACGATCAAAGTTTATTGGATGACCGCCATCATGGATTTGAGCTTTCCAGGTCAGCGGACCGCCACAGCTACTTCGTGTATCCATCACGATAGTGTATACACGAGAGGACTACGTGCTCGAAAGTCTGAAAATGGCTTTTTTCGTTGTGATACTTGACTCCAAATATTCCTAAATGACTCCAAAATTTGTGAAGCAGAAGTCACAGTGACCCCACTCATCAATAAAATTTGCAAACCCTGTTATTATAATTACTCTTATCATTGACAACACTGGTCTTCTAGATTGTAAAAAGACTCAAGCCATACTTGCCATCACACTGCTTTACTATGGAAAGTAACCCTGCAGCAGTAGCCTCTGTGTTATCCTTTGCATAATGAACCAGGGCTAAAAAACTTTCTGCGAGGAATGACTCCTGAAATGAAAAAAATAGTATTTTATTACTCAAGTCAGTTTTTCAGTATATATTTTTCTTACTGTAAAAGGTTATGAAACCAATAAGGGGCGGTGCCTCGCATGGGACGTTAGTCCCATTGCACCTACCCCTTTTGGGTTTTTGCTTCTTTTTTTGTGTGTGTGTTGTATTATAAATTTATATTGTATTTCACTGGAGGAGCACCCAATAAAGCTGTGAAAAAAAAAACCCTTTGATCTGTTGCCAATTTAGCTAAAGGTTCATAAAAAACCATATTCTCTATAAAGAAGGCACCCAACAATGGAGTTGTGTTCCTGAAAGCCTCAGTGATAAGTTCTTTCCTATATTTGACCCATGTTAAACCATACCCCCTCCCCCAGGACCCCCATCCTCCCATGGAAATATGGGACACACACAAAAAATAATATTAGTGTATGACAAAAAAGAAAATAATTATTAATACATCAAATCCATAACTCATAGCCCGCTGGGGATAAACAAAAGGCAAATATGCACACTGCAAGCACTAGCAGCAATAGTGAAAATGTGGATTGGAAATTACACAATCAAGAACCAAGTTTTCTTACTTTTTTTCTGGTAGAGCAGTTTTGTTATTTATCGTAACCCATTAACCAACACTATCAGAGCTCTAGCCTGCAAGCAAGCTCTCCGGGACGCTCAGGTGCTGGGGCGGGAAAAGGAAGGAGGGCTTGCAACTACGTCTTTGGAATTTGAATATCCGCATCGAAAAAGTCAATGCGAAATGCTGATTGGCGGAGATGACGTTACCCTTGGCACGTGTTTTTCAATCTTTGTTTTCATTCGTGCTTGTTTCTGCTTCACGCGGATTGGCAGAAATCTGACAGCTCAGTCGACAGGGAGCCATGGGGGAATTGGAGGTGGAATTCAAATTCCAACGACATAGTTGCAAGCTCTCCTTCCTTTTCCTGCCCTGCCGCCAGAGCACCCCAGAGAGCTAGCTCGCAGGCTATTAGAGCTCGAAAAAAAGTCCCATCCAGTAATCCGGGACAAGCAGATTTTCTTGCTGAACAAGTAACTTTTTAAGCTTACTTGCTCAATGAGCAAGGGTGCAGGCAAGTCACCCTCTAATAAAATCATTAACAAAGACCAGCAAGAAGTTGTCCTGGGAAAGTGAAATGTGAGAGCAGCCTGCCCAAAGGACAAGCTGGAATTGAAGTTCAAGCCCTGACTATAAAGAAATATTTACCTTCAAAGTATATACATGAGGATGTAGTGGTATATATTTATTAGCAATTAGCTTTCTCCGCTTCTGTGACTCTCTACCTAGATTTCTTCTCCTCTCTATTTCATTCTTCACCTAAACAAAAGGAAAGGAAGGAAAATTATTTTCCCTTTTCTCATGCTCTATACTTGTTTTATGCATTGCACAAAATGTGCTGTTTGCCTTACTGAGCTCATAGATGCCTGCCATGCAAGCTAATGTGAGATAAGCTTGTTAAAACTGTCTTGGAAAGTCAAGGCCATGGTCAAACATTAATCTCCACGTGTTAGGAGCCTAAATTATGATAACGAGCAAGGACAAAAGATTTTGCTCATTAGCGTAAGGTTTGTAACATGTGAAGTTTGTCTTTTGACCCTGACCCTCTGAGTGAAAGCATTCATAAGAAACATTTAGTGATGATCATGTGACTGCTCTCACAAAGTTTCGCTTGTAGTTGAACAAAGATTTGAGGGTTTTAAAACACAACATTGATTTGGGTGAGGAGGGGGTGGTGGTATGTAGGGGGAGGGGATAGATATGTCCACTATGCGAAAAAGGGGCCATTTTATGGAAGTGTCTCGACACTTTAGTCCTTCATTGTGGACTATAAATGAACTTACAAGCTCACAAGAAATGCTACGCTGGTCAAATGGAAACCGTTGCTAAAAGTTATGTTTGAATCACCTCTGTCAGTAATTCTTTCCACTGCTCATCACTTTTACAGCCTCTACCACAAAGTGCCTGCGTCAAACACAAGTATTCAAATAACAATCAAAGAATTACACCTTCACGCTTACATGTTACAGAGTTACTTTACCAGTTACAAGACGAAAAATATCAATATTTACATACCCTACGATAATCACACTGAAACTGTTCTTCGCTTTCGAACACAACATGGGCTTCATAGTTCTTTAAGAATATGTTATGAGTAAAAAAACACTGACAAACGAAAGCCTCTCCTTCCGCCATATTAATTTTGCAAGAAGCTGCAAGACAAAATTTGCGCCAATCTGGAGACTGGGCACTATGAGCTTAAAATGGTTTGAACTGCATGGTGGGACATATCCTGTAACCAAAGCAAACATGGCGTCCTTGTGACAGAAAAGAGTAAGAATTATGACGTTTCTGATTTGCAAGGAAACATAAGAAACGATCACTTTGCTTATAATTCCCCAGAAACTGATTTTTAGTTTTGCTTTGGTTTTTAACCGTTTGATGTTTTACCTTTGGAATGAATGAGTCAAAAAGTCATAGAGCTCACCGATGGTCTCAAATTTTCTGTCGCTGATGTTCTTGTTTGTGAGATTTTAATCATCCAATCATCGGAAATAACCCTTAATGAAGCTGGATTTTGTGGATATAAGTTCCTGGTAATGAGGCTGTAAATATAAAAAAAGCAGCCCCGGTTTGTATCGTAAAAAAGCTCATTCTGAAGTTGAAACAGAGGAGCAATTTGAATTTAGCAATCTGATCGATTTTAATCCAAATGGCTCACCTTCTTGGAAGTCAAGCCTGTCTGGAAAGCTTGGAGCAGGACATCACCGATGTTCAAACAACTGTGCTGGATTTGTTGTCCAGAGTTGGCCCTGTGCAAAGCCCCTCATGGAAATATCCTGACAAAATAGCATGTGAATTGGACATTGAAGAACTGCTGGAAAGATACTCTCATTCAAATGACGAGGATCATTGTAAGCTATCACATATTATCCTGTTTGAACTGTTGATTGACAGGTAACGAGCATGTCTTGGTTCTTTTGACTAGCTAATCTGAAGATACCAGGCCACCTAGTCTTTTAATAGCCTGCGAATACAGCCGTCTTTCCTCACTCCTCAGGGGCGGATCCAGGATTTTTTTTAGGAGGGGGTGCACTCGTCTCTTGCTGTACTTCAACACCAATAAACCACATAGTTTTTTTTTGCAGAATACCAGTTGTATTAGAAAACCGCAGGTCATCTCATGGGGGGTGCGCACCCCCTGCACCCTCCCCCTAGATCCGCCCCTGCTCCTTGCCACTAGGGATGTTTTGCAGGCCTGGGGGGGTACTCCCGCGAATTTTGGATAGGGATAGGGGTGTGCCGCAAAGGTTCGTGAACCCTAACCCTATTTAAGGACTAAGAAAGCGAAAACTGATACCCTTTTTAAGGCCCAAAGCCGAAAAATGACACCCTATTCTAGGAAAAAACAAAATTATTAATAGCATGAAAAAGAAAACTTTATTTCTTCTCTGTAACATTGGATGTAAAGCATCAAGCATAAAATATTAGAATAAGCCTTGTTTAATTTTTTCACACTCCAGTATTAGATAATACAATTAAGCTACCCTATCTAAGGACCACACCAGGGACACAGAAACAAAAGAGTCAAAAAAGATACCCTATTTAAGGACCGAGAACCTCAAAAACGATACCCTATTCCACGGCACGTACCTATATAGCCCATATGTGGGAGTACCCCCCCCCCCCTGGGTTTGCAGGAAAGTTGACTGTGCCTCAATGACTGAAATTCCATACTGATGCTGTAAATCACTGTGCACATAATTGATCTGGTAGTCATGGGGTTCCAATTTAAATTTGCTCGGTCTTATGTGTCTCTTGGTTGATTATGGTAAAGTTTTGTGTCCTTCTTTGAATGAGCTCTGGCAAAACTCAAATGCTTCTTCTAAAAAGAATATTTTGCACGAGCATTGACTGTTTTGTAGTAGATTCATCATGCTTACATTTGACTTTTGTGGCCTTTTGTTCTTTGTCTGTGATTTGTAAACGATTGACTGCTACATCGACCAAAGAGCTCCTGACCAGATTTTGGACAGCTTTTATGTCATCAGTATGGAATTTCTGTCACTGAGGCACAGACATCTTTCCTTTGAAATGTCTCTAGCAGCTAGGAGCAAGGAGAGATGGCTGTATTCACAGGCTAGTCTTTTAACCACCTATCAAATAAGGGGAGTCATTTGTTCCTCAGTTAAACTTAGACTGATTTCAGTATAATTCTTAAACTCATACATGGCTCTGAGGCTTAAGGAATAAAACAGTAGAAATGTACTATTCTACCCTGCCCTCGAGATGGTGCCTTTAGTTTTATTCTTATTGAAGCCAAGTGTGAATTTTAAGATATCAAAATTGGTCTGTTACAAAAGAATCACTCATTTTGCTTGTTAAATCTAACACCATCTACTGCTCAGGGGCACCCAACGAGGATATAGTTCAAAACCACTTGAACATAATATTGTTAAGGTATTTTAGTATTTAAAAGGTAGATATATGCATATTTTTATCCCCTAAAAATTTTTCATCTGTTCGAATTTCCTAGCTGAAAGTCTTGTGATCCGAAAATTACAGCAATCAAAACTTACCTTTTCGAAAACTTCAGCCAGAATAAATGCTTCCGAAAATTTTAGGTGACCTTTTAACGTCAAAAATCCATTAAAAATGGGCAATAATACCATTTTTTAGATGTCCGAAAATCCTAGGAGAGGCAGACAAGCAAGAAATTTTTTATCAAATGTTCCGAAAATTCTAGATCTCAAATCGTCTTCCGGACAGATATTTTCTAAAAAAGACTTTGGGTGCCCCTGACTGCTGTGCCAAATTGGCCACCAAATATAATAGCCCTAAGTCTTTTACAGACCTTTATCTTATGGTAAAATGAAGCCTACCTCTCAAAGGTTTGACCTCTTATTAACATTGTAATAATTTTAATATAGAGAGTGCAGACTATAAGGTTTAAGGTAAAAGTTACAATGGGTTGTTCCAGAAAAAATCCACACCCCCCCGACGGATGGGATTCTGGAAATTCTCGCGGGAGGGGGGGTCGAAGACTCCGAAAATCCAGGCGGGAGGGGGGGTTGACCTTAACAAAGGCTTCTGCAGGGGTCACTTCGACCGATAGTTGATACAAATCAAACGTTTAGTTCGATGACACTTAAGCGCTTTCAGACCCTGAAAATAGTCAAAATGTTTTGTTCATATATTTCTCACCTGACATAAATGATAATCTAAGTTGCTTTACAGGTCCTTTTATAGCAGAAAACGCGAACAAGATACTAAAGAACGGGCCTGAAGGAACTCGTCGCAACATTGTTGTCACGAAGAGCGTCAAACGCCTGACACATTTCTACTGCACCCCAGAGCCCCAAAGAAGAGCGAAGAGTGATTTTTATAAGCTAAGAAATTATGTAAACACTGCTCAGGTGTCGTTCGCATTTTTGTTTTTTGCTCCTTTCGCTTTTAGTTCCACGCGATAGAATTCTTAGTTTAATATAAGCTGAAGCTTTAGAAATTAAAACAAAAACATTTAGACGTGTTTATGCGTGTATTTTCCATTAAAAATAAATTAAATTTAAGCCTTTTATTTTTTTCCCGAAATCCAGGCGGGAGGGGGGTCTTCCACCTTGGAAATCCAGTTGGGAGGGGGGGTCTTGTGCTTCAGGAAATCCAGGTGAGAGGGGGGGTTAAAAAAGGACCCCGTCCGTCGGGGGGGTGTGGATTTTTTCTGGAATAACCCAATAGTAGTCTCTTCCAGGGACTAAATGATAGACCTGTGGGATTATTCAAGAAATGTGAAGTCATACTAGCAAAAATTTGCAAGTTTTACCGACAAAACTGTACCAATACAGTCAACCTTAGGCAGACACCATTATGACTTGCACTGACAACCCACCTATTTTTTAGAGATACCTGTATCCACAATAATATGGAAAACAAAACAGCTCTTTTTGGAAGATGTCAGTTAAGAGAGAATTCAAGATTTTAACAGCTTTAACATAAACAGAGTTTGCTTTGTTTAAATAGACAAGTAAATTGACATTAGAATCCTGTTTTCCTAAATCAGGCTTGTGCTTCTACTACAAGGTATGGCTCACTTTATTGAACAGCTGCTGACCTCATGTGATGGCAGGCCTGCTAGCGGGAAAATTCTTGGCTCGTCAATGTCTGTAGGACTGGTCGCAAAGAAGTTCTGGAATAAACTAGTTCATGTTCAACAGACAACACAGCAGCTACAGTTTGAGAGCAAAACTAAGAATAAGACAATGTCAAAAATGGAGGATACTATCACTGACCTTAGAGAGGAAGTCAAGCTATTTAAACAGGCTCTGGACAAAAAATCAGGCAAATCATCTGTTGTTAAAGGCAAAATCCAAAGCCAGAGTGCCAACAGAACTTCTGTCAAATTCATCCTCTCTCCATCTGAGGAGTTATCACTAGAAAGTTCAACTCCAACACAGGATCTTTCTCTGGCAGTGGAAGATGTTGCTTGTGCAAGGAGTTGTCAGGAGTCATCAACACAGACATATGATACAGCATTTATACCTTGTGAGGCTTGTGCAAGAACCCAACAGAACTTAATTGAAGTTGGTAGTATGGTTATTAAAGTATGTGAATCTCAAGGGCTTCCCTCTTCATTGGCTAAACAGAAGAAGCTCTTGCGACAATCACTTATGGCTGCAGCTGATGTCTCCAGGTGGGCATCAGAACAAAACCAGGATTTGAAAAGAATTAATGATCATTTAGACAACTTATATGCACAAATTAATCCTTTGGAGGATAAGCTTAGTAGATCAAAACAGGCTTGTGTTAATCTGGAGAAGCAAATCAAAGATTTACAGAATCAACTTTCAGAAGAGCAGACTGCAACTCAAAGAAAAGAAGAAGAATTCCATCAACAGCTTAAAACAGTTGTTGCTGAAAAAGATCTTCTTTTGTCAGATGCTGAGAAACTAAACAATGATCTTATGAAAGGGAAAGATGCCCTCCAGGAGATGGTCATAAAGTTAGAAGAGAAGAGAAAGAAATATAAAGAATCTATAAAAGACCTTGGTAGGTTGGTTGATGATCTTGTCACTGGGATTCCATCAAAAATATGCCTTTAATCCCAAGTTTGTAGTGTCTTCGATCACTTTTAAATAGTAGGAACACTTGGTTGATTTCCCCCGTCTCCCCCTTCACAAAGTTGAAAATCACTCAAACTTTCCCAAAATGCTCTTTTTAACAACACTGCAAGGGGGCAAAGGGACTACACTGTACATGCCCCGAAAAAAACAGAAGTGTCACAATTTTTTTGACTGGGGTTGTAGCTGTTTTTTAGCCTACCGTGTGGCACCAAATTTTTGCGGGAGTTTATTTTTGCAGATTGGCAATTTTTTGTGTTTTGCAGGAACTTATTTTTGCGGATCACTGGAAAAAATCGCAAAAATGAGAACCCCCAAAATTTTGTGCCACACGGTAGTAGATAAAAATGGACTTCTGACATTCATGTAGGTCATTTGTACCGTCAGCCCTTGCATAGAGGCTTGTTTGTGCCTTGTCACACCACAGTTTACTGTTGAAGATAATTTGGGATGACTGAACACGTTGAAATTTGTCTTTCTTTGGCCCAGGGGATGAAAACTCCAGGCTGTTAACAGAGTTAGACAAAGAATCAAAGGAAGTTGCAAGGCTAACAATTGTTGAATCTGAGGTGCAGACATTGAAAGTAGAGTTAGATGAAGTTCAGGCCAAATTGAAGAGTACTGCCATTGAGCTTGGTAAAACACAGGCCAGGAATAAAACCATGGAGAGACATGAGCATGTAAGAATCATTTCACATTGTTTATTACAGTTTGTCTTTTAAGTCCAAAGAGTGACCAAAGTGTAGTTCCAGAAGATGTCCATACTCCCCCCTTGGAAAGGATTGGAAATTCCTAGAGGGTTGGGGGGTTCTCAAAGGCCCAAAAATCTAAGTAAATGTATGAAGCTTGACTGGAAATCCACAGGGCTGGGGGGGTGGGGGGTCTAAGGAAAAATCCCTCCCGTGGGGAAGGTATGGATAATTTTTGGAACCACACAATATCAATGCATAATCAAGAGAAGAGGTTATGAGAATTAATCTAATGCACACTAATGGGAAAATGTTCTGATATTTTTACCAAAATTCTCTCAACTAATTTTGTAAGGAAATGGGTATATGGAGATCAGTCTGGAGAATTTTGAAGTGGATATTGGAGCTTAAATGGGTAACTCATTTGTCCCTGGATTACTTGTGTGGATCCAAGTCCCTTCTACAGCTTGTGGTGTCATCAGTTTTAACAGTAGCCTGTTCCAAGCGTTCAGATAGTGGAGAGCGGTGCGAAGTAAAGAAAGCGATGAAAAGTAGAGGGGGACTGGGGAGAGAGGTGCGGGAACGCTTGTAAGAATTATACCAGATCCTGGTATACCCTCTGATTGGTTGATTTTGACAGTTTTTGTCAACAGTGGAGCGTCTTCGATCACAGAGAGAAATGCGATATGGCGGTAATGACAGACTCTACGTCCCGTCACGCAGAATTCGAACTCGCAACAAACACAGCGCTGAGTGACTTTCCAAATGTAGTGGCTAAACGCGAAGAGCAAAGAAACTGTTTAAAACACGTAATCGGTAGGATAGATGTCTTCCCAATTTCACCGACTGGCTTTGGGAAAAGTCTTATTTTCCAGCTTTTTCCTCGAATAAAGCGTGCGTTGGAATGAAGGCAGGATAGAATGCCATTTACGATTGTAGTGGTAACTCCGTTGATTGCCATCATGAAAGACCAAGTGGAACATTTGAACAAAATCGGAGTAGCGGCGGCAATGATGGGAGAAGATGTGGATGAAGCCGTTAAAAGCGAAAGCTGTGAAATTGTATACTGAAGTCCCAAATCGTGGTTTTCTAAGGAATGGACAAAAGGAGTCCAAAAAGGAAAGCTTGGAAAGCAAGTTGCAGCTATCGCTATTAACGAGGTCCAGTCAATTACCGAATAGTAAATTTTCCCATCAATATTATTGTTGTGCATTTTCATTACTTGAGTTAACGATCTGTATTGAAACGGCTTTCTATCGAAATGAGCGATATTTGTTTGTCACTTGATTCATAATTTTTTTTGTCACGTACACGCTGAAATCATATTTTAAAGCCGTAAATAAATTCATTGTACATGAATACTTCTCCCGCTCTCTGTTGTCTGAAAGTCTTACATTAGGTTTTTAGTGAGACTATGTATACATAATATTAATTTTTGATCTGATAAATTTAATTTATTCGCAAGAAAAATAATAAATGTAAGGGGCTGTAACACCAGTCATGATTGACAAGTGAAGACCACCTACAGCTGATGCGGTCTGACTGGGCGGAAGAGTCTATTTAAAACAAATCTAACAGGCGTTCCCTCTCTCACCTCTCCTCCTCCCCCGCTTTTATTTTTTGGCGCTCCTTTTTACTTCGCACCGCTCCCCACTATCTGAACGCCTGGAACAGGCTATTTTAACAGTTTCCCTTGTACTTGTACAGGGAAAAGAGATCAATGCCCGATCTTTGAAAGCTGATGTTTTATATCTGGAATAGAAGGCTGCAAAGTGTTTGACTTATAAACAACGCTTTGGGTAGTTTTAGCTCTTTAAAGCCAGACGGTGACCAGTAAACATCTTGACTAGCTGTAAGAGTTGATTTTTTGTCAAAATTTCCAGCAGCAAATGGTTGTAAGTTGTTACACCTTTGAGGTTGTTGGGACCTGGTAGGTAAAAACGTACCATATTTTTTCAATTTGCCAAGTTTCGACCTCAGCAATCATTGATTTACAGTAGCAACGTGTTAATCATAATTGCCAAACCAGGAGGGGCGATGATGGTGTTTTGATGGACCAGTTCCCTTTTTTTAAAGGTGGATAACACTTAGCCTATTCAGTGTAAAAATCATGCACTATCTAGTGTATAGCGCAACAGGTTTTCCTTCTAACACTTTAGTATCCACTGGATAGTGATTTATCTGGATGATAGCGCTATCCATCATTTGAACAACAAGGCTCAGACTGATTACTTTGCTTTCCCAATGTTCTGTTGTAGGCATTGCAAAGCAAACATGATGCACTTCTCAGAAGAGTTGATGAACTTGACACTGAATGTGAGCAGTTAAGAGAAAGGGTAATGGATGCTGAAGGCGAGAAAGATGAGCTACAGGGAGTGGTGGAAGATCTGCAGACAGAGAAAGAGAAGCTTGCCAAAGAACTTGACTCCAAACAGGTGTGCTACCGTTTCTTTATAGTTTGATAATGACTGTAAAATACAAAAAACTTTTTAAAAAAGCATCGTTTGTTGTCATTTCTACGTGGTTATTTCAGCTACACGAAGGTCAGCCCGTTTGTAGATCGTTGTAGGGCAAGCAAGGTACTACCCTCTTCCCATTTGTTTTAAGACCTTGAGTTCTGTATTGGTTAGAAACCGCGACCTCTCGCGCTGCAGACAAGCGCTCTACCAACTGAACTTAGTTAACACTGTTGCGGTTGAGGAGACAGTGAGTTTACGAGTTTGTGTTCTGCTAACCTGCCTGTTAGAGTGGAGTGGAGAATAGCCCCTCCCCCCAACCCCCTCCCCCCCCAAAAAAAAACCCTGTCCAGAGCTGGTCATTTTACAGCGATAGTTTTTTTTTTAATCGGCGAGGCAATAGCCGATCTTTGTAATAATATCACCCGTCCAATTAATTAATCTTTTTGCCTAATATTAGCAAGTTCGTTTTCCCCAGCAGATTAGAACCTCTTCTTTTTTGACAGAGTCTTCTGGAAGAGTTAAGAAACGAGAAGGAAAAGCTATTGCAGGAGGTTGAAGAATTTGAAGTTAAGACAAGCGAACTTGAGCACCAGCTGAAGGAAAGCGAAGAAAAACTACAGCTGGTGGTTGAGTTTCCCTCCATTGACGCCAAACAATCGACTCAAACTCAGTCTGATAAAGGAGTTATGTTCAATGGTGAAGGCCCTTCTGAGGCGGAAGTAGCACAAGATATGGAACGGCAGGTTATGGCGAACAACATCAGAATTATGACTCTGGAGGAGCAAAATGACAAGTTGAGAAAGTCCATCGCTTTCCTGATGAATGCCCGAGAAAATATATCGAAGAAAAAGGTGAGTGCATATTGGGGTATAACCGGTCAAGTCGCCCGAAACCAGAGTCATGTCGCCCGAAATGGACCTGAGAACTCTGGGATGAGGGGTTGTGCGATTATTTTATGTCCGTAGGTTTGCTTTGTCTTAGAGTAACCATTTGATGAACATGAGAATGTTGTCACCACAGTCATCGTCGTCGTTATCACCATCATTAGGGAGCTTAAGCAACAACGTTTTTGAGCGACGCACGTCAACCGGAAGTGGCCTTTTTTCATTTTTTGACGGTGGTTTCGCGCAAATTTTCAGTCAAATCGCCTCTATAACAGTAAAGAAGCTAAGGAATACAAATTTTATATCATCAAGGCATGTTAAGAGGGAAAATACCTCACTTCCGGTTGACGTGCGTCGCTCAAAAACGTCGCTGCTTAAGCTCCCTATTATTAACCCTTTAAGCCCTAAGAGTGATCAGCATCAAATTTCTCCTTGCAATATCAATGCTTTGTAAAACAGAGTGGTCATGAGAATTAAGGACATTATCACGCTAGATGAATCTAATTGATACTTCAACAAATCCTCCCCACTACTTCTATTGAAAACGTATAGGGATAACAAATGAGAATTTGAATTTTGATGTAAGGGTTTAAAGGGTTAACATCATCGTTATCGTCATCCGCGTCATCATAGTCATTAGGGAGCTTTAACAACGACGCAGGTGGCTGCAACAAGAACGTCATAAAAGCCGAAATAGGTTTCATTGGGAAAAAAAAACCTTGCGCGTGCATTGTACATTTCTTTGCCGTCACTACCCTACTACGACGTGAAAATGCATAATTTCACGTTTTACTGTAGGAAGTAAACAAGCGACTACGAATATTTTTTTCTCTTTCTAAACTTGAGTACGGTCCCCAAGAAACCAGCTCGAGGACATTCGCCTACATTTGACATTTTCAGCGAACTGGAAAAATAAAAAAAACGCGAATTCATTTCAGTAGTGACGTTTTCGCTGCCGTCGCCGTCGTCGATGCTAAAACTTCCTGTTATCATCATCAGATCGTCATTGTCATCATAATCACCATCGTTATCGTCATCATCATCGTCATTATCATCATCATTATATGTATTATATTCGTTATCGTCATCCGCATCATCATCGTCGTAACAATGTAGTTAGTAAAGATTTCATTCATCGGAAAGCCGTAATGGATTACTACAGTTGGTTAGTGCACGGCTATCTGTGCAACAGGTCTCTAGCTCGATCTCCAGGGGTGACCTCCAATCCTTGTCTCGACTTCTCTCCTTTCCATGTAGCTTAAAGTAGCTTTGAATATCCGCAAAACGAAGTACTGATGGAGCGTGAGGGTGAAGGGGTTCTCTCCTCCGCAGAGGCTCCCGCTGGGTACCCTCCCTACGGTACAAAGAGGCCTCTGCGGATGAAAGAGGGGAAGGGGGGAAATGAGCGCATGATCGACCTTAGGTTAATTAGCAATACGATAAATATTTCGAGTTACCAACGTTAAATGAAGAATTCGAGTAGGAGGTCCAGAACTCTCAGTCCCAGAAAGACTCTCCGAGTCCCAGAAGTTTCATTCTTTCCTGTAGTTGACCAACATATAAAAAGACTTAAGCCACCAGGATGGCGTGACAAGTGCTTATTTAAGGCGCACACACTTGACTTGAAAATGAGGAGTATTAGATTCTGGAAAAGTGCTCCCCTATTCATCCCTTATTTTGTCGTAAGTGAGCAATTAGTGTTAATATTGGGTTAGGGGAGGGGTGAGTGTGTGGTTTTCGAAATTTGAAACTGATCCGCTGACCCCGTAGAGAGGAAGAGTTTTATTTTTAAAGTTGACGCTTTTGTACAAAGGAAATTATAGGGTTGAGAGGATTAATGTTTTCAATTTCTTAGGTGCAAGACCCTGTTCCCTTATGGAGGTCCGCACACGGTGAAGACGATCTAACTGCTGGACAACAGGACTCAATACAAAGGTTGAGTACTTTGAAATCTTCTTTTGTAATTGATCCTAATACGTAATCATCTCAATATTTCCATTGCCTCTGTTGCCGCTCGAGGACGTCTGTGCTTGGCATTTCTCATCCTTTCATGGTTTTCACTATTTCTTTGCTCTTCTATGTCTTTCATGAAAGAGTTACCTTCACATGAAGGCTGGCGTGGTTTCTTTGATTTTAGTATGCCACAATCGTCAACGGCCCCTAAGTACATATGTACAGTCTTGTGACAATAACATTTCAGTCGAAAATATATCTTTTCTCAGAACGTTCTACGACGATGACTCATACATGCAACAGAAACGCCCCTCATCTGCGGTAAGAGAAGGACAGAGCTCGTACCCAGACTATCACTCGTCAAGCCGGCTACAACCACGCCCACCTGAAAAACCTAGAGCCCAGTCCGCAAAGACACGAGTGAAAAGCTCGACATCTAAACTCGCAGATAAACGACAGAGTGCTACACTGAGCGCAAAACTTGCGGCCAGCGGTAAACACGTGGTAAACATCATGGGAAGTCTTGCTGAAGGAGGCCTCCAAAAACACGAATGGCAACATTCACCCGTCCCTACCTGGGACGTTGTAGCGAAAGAGGGCAGGGGTGGGCGAGTGAGCCCTGCGTCGACGCGTTACACCCCAGTGAATGTTTTTGTTTGTTCAAGTTGCGATAAAATGTACAACACACAGAAAGATCTGGACATCCATAAATCGTTCTGTTACGGCAGAGTCAATGAAAATTACACGTAATCCGAAAAGGGAGCACTGCAATACTAGAGAGAATGATGCTCTCTTGTCTTAAGCTTACAATCGGCGACAAAATTCTTTTAAAAAAACTCTTCTATTCCTATAGTTCATTACACAAAATGAAGTTTCAACTTTTGAGTCGAATAAAAAAGGGTTCATGTTTGCAAGACAAAAACCTATGTTTTGATTGATTTACAGTCCTGGTACCAAAAGTCAGAACTTGCCGGCCAGACCGATAGTTGAAGTTTGAAGCAGGGTTTATTCGAGTTTTGCTGAAAGCACGTCACTATTTATAACAGACTGATTTGGACTGGCAGTCAATAATGGAATTTCTGTTTTGACTTAACTGGTCTGGCCTGCCGGCACTGAATCATGGTAAGCGCCCTTAGCCTGTACCATCATGAACGTAAATAAATGCACGTGCCTACCCTTCCCCTAATCCAACATTTACGCTAACTTCTTACATTGTGCGAAATGTGAGATTACGGGAGGAGTCGGTGGGTAGTTTCCTAGTCAGAATATTACATTCTTCCGTTTATATCCTTTTATAGTTTTGCTCACGTTTGAACGGAAGCCATTCATAATGGACCCTAACAAGAATCCTAGTTCCCAAGCTCTCGGAGAAAGTAAAACGTCACAGATAATTTTTTCCTCAACTGTGAGGAAAATTCCCAAACTCTCGGAGAAAGTAAAACGTCACAGATAATTTTTTCCTCAACTGTGAGGAAAACCCGAGATTCTCGAAGCTCACCAAAAGGATCGCAGCCCTGGGAACGAGAATGGGAAAACCTCCATCGAACCCTTAACTAAAATAAATGGGTTCCACTTACTTTAGTAACTATGAATGATAAATACTAAGGGCTAATACTCCAGCTTGTTGAGGCCCTTATAATATAATTGATTAAGCACACACTCCTTCTATTGAAAACTTGTTTAATTACCACCATACTTCATTACCTACATGTGCGTTCACCACTATCGTCTCTTCCCAACGGGACTCAGTCTCCTCTCTAATGCTTCATAACATAGAACTTCTCGTTATTAGGTACGATCACATAAGGGTTTTATTCCCGGCAATTAACATGTCTATTTTACTGGCAATATTACAGATAAAGTTTTCTTTAGAGCACAAAAAGGACACTGAAAGGGAAAACAAGAAAATTAAGCCGTAAAACGCAATTTTATATTTACTTTAGCTGACACTATAATTTCGTTGATATCTCTGATAACGTAATATTTACATTAAATTAATCACCGAAACTTCTGAAAAAAATCATAGATACACACATACATATATACACTGAAGATTTCTATATACAGTTACTCTTCACCCACTAGAAAAATTATTTGAACATAAATTTGATCCCACAATTTTTTTGTTTTCGTTCCTGTATAGAAAGTTTGATTATACTGTAAAAGAGCAACACCTGAAAAAAGTTCCAGTATTTCGTAAAAGGGATCACATGTTATGGCGCTTTCTCTTTCGCAAGCACGCCTACAAGATTCTTAGAGAAATTCAGCGGAAAAGATAAACATATCCCTACTTTGCCTTCTCCAGTAAAAAAATATACAAGGGGTCATTTCAAGTTTTAGCATAAATTATATCTCTGGCGTAGCCCATTTCCAGGTTGTCCAAAGCCTCTGTTCCAAAGCGAGGCTAAATGCGAAACCATTGATATGAACGAGATTTTTTATTCTCACGCAAAAAAAACCAACTCATTTTCACAAGAAAGAATGGGATATTGCAGGAGCAAGCGTTTGGTTCCGGTTCCCTCTCAACATTTTTGCATAATTTTCTTCACATGCATATCATCGGCGCAAGAATGTTTCATTCCAAACATCTCTGACTTCAAATTATCTTATTTAGTGAGTTTCCTTGAAAAGTTAATTTCCACTACTTACGAATTTACAGAATTTAAGGCTTTTTAGATGCCTAATAAATAAGAGTATTTCCTATCTTCCCAACACCACATTTTGATGACTTATAAAATGTCGCTCAAATACCAAAATCTGGATTGGTTTATTGAAATTTCCTGTAGTTACAAGAGTTCCTCGTTCAAAAGGAAAGTTCTTGCAGTTTTGTCGTTAATCTGGCTGGCTGAGGAAATGTTGTATAAACTGTCCTGTTGGCCATGGCTCTGGTGTTTTGTCGTGCGCAGACTCCGTCGAGCAAGCGTTTTCTCGCAAATCCTTCCAATCCATGAGCGTTTGATGATAGCTTTCCATTCGGTCAAAATTGCCTTAAATTCAAGAGAGAGAAACAGTAAAAAGGATTGGTGTTTGCAGCGCAGCTACTAAGCAAAAATGTACATGTGAAGTCGCATTAATGAATTATAGTGTACGAAAATACTCAAATATACCATTTGGATAAATTCAATAGGAGGCACGTGAATTTGCGTATGCGATGTAAAGCGCACGGAGACATGAAATCGAGGTTACAAAGGACAGACAACGTTGACAGCAGCATCAATACTGGGGACTTAAGCAATCACCACAAAGAGCAGAAAAAAAGCGTCATCTGTGTCATGCAGGGAAGAATACCATTCCCTTGTCCATAGGTGCCACTATCCAGCCTTACAACAGAAAGCGCAGGGTGTGATGGGAGGGACGCAAAACACTGAGTGTAGCGCGCTCTTCCCATGCGCGCCAAATGGGAGCAAACAAGGACGCCTGGGTCTGAGACATATGCAAAAAAAGTCCAGTTTCGAGTTCGCAATGACCACTGAATAAAAGCACCGAAGATGACTTTTAACAGGGTTAACCCACGTCACTATAAACTCCAGCAAGAAGAAGAGCTGTTGACGACTATGGCTATTTTTTTATTTTTTATTTTTTTTGCTGCTGCTGCTATTTGTGAATATTTTCCTTTAAGTCGAGGGTAACCCCTATTCACCATTTTCGCATTGTCCATAATGCACCTTGTTAACAACCTAAACATTTTGCATACTTCACTACAAGGTGCATTATGGGTAATGTTAAAATGATGAATTCAGCGATTAATTTTTACTACGAAACGGGGCTATTCCCGTAACGTATTTTATTTTACCATTTACCTTGAGAATCGTAGAGATTTATAAGCCCTCTGTAGTCGTACTCGAGTCCACTGTAGCCGTCGCCAAAAAGTGTTCTTCCTATTTTAAGAGTAAATCAAAGATTAATTATGTGATCAGTTTTTCAAAGATATCTATCTCCAGGGAAATCAGTGAAAACAGAGAAAACTACATAAGGGCAAATTATACAAGCTTCAATGTTAAGTTTTAAAACACAGGACTTCTCTGGGCTCTACTTAAAGGTCAAAAGCGCATTGCAAAGTATAAGAGGTTGTATGAAAAAAACCTAAAGGACTTATAAAAAGCCTACATATGAAAGGCGACTCAGTTTGACATTTGACTCAATCAACACACGGTACCACAAAAAATACACCTCAGAAGCCCTTGTTGATAGGATTTTTAAAAAATAAACCAATGAAGTAATTACACGAGAAAAAGTAGGTATAGGCTTTCACGTAGCTATTAGTGTTAGACGCACATCAACTGGTTAGAATGCAAAAGCGAGAGGGGGGCGAGAGTTGTAAGGAAATTTACTGTACTCTGTTCACAGACGTTCTGTTTTCTCTTTAGAGATCGTCGAGCTCGCGTACAAAAACTAACACCGCAGAGGATTTATTTACCACTAGCTTGAGGGGAGGTGGGTGGACGATCAGCTCGTCCATGCGCGCTTCGTGAATTCGTCGAAAAAAGGATAAATTTCTACATAAAAGAGCTAATCTACTTCTTAGGTTAGTCTGTTCATAAACCTTTTTTTTTTCCTTAGAGTTTTTCGAGGGCACGTACAAAAATAAAAATCGCGGGGGATTTATTGACCACCGGCGTGAGGGGAGGTGGGTGTTTAAATCAGCTCGCCCACTGGAGCTCGACAAATTCCACGAAAAAAAGAGGAAAACGACTGGAGAACAGACTTTATTTACTGCGTTCGTTTTAAGACTTACCTATTGCAATGGACCTGAGGTACAGCTGTTCAGCCTTATCGTATAGTTCCATGTCGTAATTGTACAATGACGCCAAATGACCCAATGACAATGCTACTTCATAATCCTATAACAAGGTTAAAAAGAATAACAACAAAAACATTGACTTCACCACAGTAGATCGGATATTGTGGGAAATAACTGGCAAATATCTTTCATTCAGCTGTGAAGCGTATAACAAGTAGCATGTATTGACAAATTGCACTCCTCTCCACCCCCCCCTGAAAAAAGTATGCCATGTACTTCGTTTCCAATAGGCCTGGGGGACACTCATTTATTTGGCCTAAACGGGATCGTCCCGTCAAATAAAGACACTTTATTGGGCCATAGCGCTTCAACATGGTATTCCTTAACCTTAGAAAAAACAAAAGTTCAACAAGGATTTGACTAGAAGTGGCAAATTTCACCGAAATATTTTGGCTGAATCGCTCAACCTTCGTTAGTCTGGACGATAATGAATGGGAACAGTAGCGGTCACATCAGCTACCAGTTAGACATACCTCGCTACCAAGTATCCTTTCTTTGATTTCAATCGCTTTCTTGTGCATGGCCTCTGCTTCCTATATAACGACAACAAAACAAACAGATCGTTTATACACGGACAAGGATTAGGCTGGCCTTAAATACCACAGCGTTGTTAAAAGACAGCCACACTGTATGCATGTAGCCCATTGGCGTCACAAAAAATGACAACAAATCACTAACCGACTTTAAAAATAATGTTTTTTATACCTTATGGGGCCCAAGTGTTTGCTAAACTGGATGTTATTTTTTAAATATCAGGCAAATGTATTAAATATATGACACACCTCGTATCTTCGCATGGATTGATAGAGCCGACCTAAATTTCCATAGTGTTTTGCTGTCTGCACGTTATTTTCACCAAACGATTTCCTGCAAATAGAAAAACCTACTTTTAAAACTGCAATCATTAACAAAAGTGAAGGTGACATAAGCGTCCCAGCATAATAAACTCAAGGAACAAAACACAAAGAGGAGTAAATAGTACGAAGTAACAGCCGTCTCTTTGTCTCAACCCCCTCCCTCTCCTCCCTCGAAGAGACATCCCTTAGCACTGTTAAAACTAAGTTATTACACTTTGTCCCTCCTTAAAACCTGACTCGTTCCTAGTAGTCTGTCAGTCCCCTAGTAATATTGGTAAATTAACGCAATAGGACGGCAGAAAGAAGAGGACGCCGGGTAAACGTTTGTGTGTGAAAAACGTGACAGGGCTATACTTGTGTTTTTTGTCGAAGTCTTCGATTAACATCAATGTTTTCTGGTTTTTTATAAAAAGATCTGTTTAAAGAGGGGTGAAGTTTGGCCGAAATTCTTTTTCAAACAAAATTATTTTCACGCTTGTCACACAAGGTTTGCCGTCTATTAACGAGAGAAGCGCGGTCCTTCCCATTACTCCTAGCGTTCCTATCGTTCAAGCTTCTCGAGTTTCGTTCTCCGCGTCCGATCCAAATAGAGACGACTGGGGGACGAGTAAGCCTTAGAACCATTTTAGAACTGAAAAGGACAGATCAAAGTGACTATAAAAAACGACACCCGTAGGATGGGGTTCCACTGCAGAAAGCAAGCTGAGCGAGCGTAAGTATATAACTTACCTAGCTAGATCAAGAGAGGCCAAATGAAGCTCCTGAGCCTCTTTAAGAATTTCCTCTTCTTTTTGTCTGATCGGGGTATCTATTGCTATTTCTTCTAGAATCAGAGCTGAAAAAAATAAAAGAATAAAAAAAAAATTATAACGACTTAATCTTCTCTAAGTGTCTGCTAACCTAGCCTGTGTAATTGGGCGAATGTTGGACGATCTTGCACGGAATCGCTTGTTACGTAGGCTACTCCTAATCTTGAAGGGAAAGCAACACCTCAACAACAATACGCGACCACTGATATTCTTTACAGGGGAGAGCGGGAAAGTCGCTCCCTCTACTCTTTGCCCCCCACCCCACACAACAAGAAGATCATTTCATTGAATGGTATCTCAC
Source organism: Porites lobata (assembly GCA_942486035.1). Taxonomy (NCBI): domain Eukaryota; kingdom Metazoa; phylum Cnidaria; class Anthozoa; order Scleractinia; family Poritidae; genus Porites; species Porites lobata. The sequence continues at coordinate 2,512,199 of CALNXK010000016.1, forward strand.
TGGTTGAAATGAAAGTAACCAAAACGGACTTTCACTCGCTGGAAAAAAAAAACAAACAATCAAAGTAACATGCTACAACACCATTATTTACCTTTAACTCTTTTGGAAGATGCGAGCAGAAGATGATCTTCTGGAAAGAGCTTTGTTATTATACTGATAGCTCTCTCGGCATGATATCTGCGCAGATAAAGAAACAACAAATTCGTGAGCATCAATTTTCAATTGCAAGGTAGATAAGCAGCCTTAGGTAAAGCTACTTTCGGGGGTTTCAAAATTGTTAACTCCTTGGAAAGAAATCTGAGTAACGCAAACACAGTTAAATCTTCTTATTAAAATTGGACATCAAAGAGACAGAGCCTACAGTCCGCATTACACAAATGTCTCTGTTAAAGAGGAAAACCGTGTATGTATTTTGTATCTTTGGGACCAAGAGAACTGTCTGTAATAGAGAGAAGTCATTACATCACGTTACCATGGTGGCACAATTTCTGGATCTCAAAATTTTGCTACCAAGGAAACGTGATATCACACTTCTCCTCTCTCTAGAAAAGTGTTTGTATACTAGTTTTAGGTAGCGAGAAGTGCGACTGTAGTAAGAGTACGATGTACTATCTTGCAGAAGTTTTGGGAAAAACAGAAAGGTTTATGAGAATTAGTGACATGATCACTTAACGGAAAATTCTTCGACCGTTTATTGAATTCTCTCAACTAACTCCACAAGGAAACGTATGGAGAGCAGTCTGGATAGTTTGTATTGTGGATATTGGGGATTAAACACATTAATGTTTGCTTTCAAATGAAACAACTCAAGTGAAACATTACCGACTTGACACTTTCAAATGCCTGAATTAGTTACGAGGCCTGTGTTGGTCACATTACCTAGCTTCATCAAAGTCTCCTGTGCTGTATTCATGAACGTAAAGTGCATAACCAAGATCTTCGTGAGCTGAGTCCCCCTCCCGCTTAATGGGTTTGCATGAAACAATTCAAGTTGTTGTAAAATGCCAAAAAGCCTGTGTTGGTCACATTACCTAGTACATCAAAAGCCTTCCTGATAACGTACAGAAAAATATACCAGTCTGTTTAATAAAAAAAACACAACAAAAAAAAAAAAGCTCAAATGAGAAAAATTTGTTCTTTTAATAAAATGCCTTTTGAAAAAATCAAATGTCAATTTTTTTTTTTCGCTCTTCTTTTTCTGCTCTTGGGTCGAAAGCCAAAGGAGAGGTTTTGAATCACGTTTACAGCAAATGCAAACATCAGATTCAATTTGACAATTTTTCCTCATAATAGGAAATCAAAATTTACAAATAGACCCCTCCATGAATGGTATGGTTTTTTCAACTTTTGACTGGGACCAGTTAGGGAAAATCCTTCAACACATTAAACTCAATAGTAAAGTTATCAACTCTGAAAGTGATTTGTTGAAAACTAATGAAGAATTCACAGACATTGCATGGTGGTGCCGGTGGCGGTGGTGGTGGGCCGGGTGCAGCAAGTTCATACCCACCATCATTCCCCCCTCTTATGGCCTCTTTGCAGAAAGTGGAAGGGTCTATTCTGCACAAAATTCTTTTGGATCAAACTGGTGTGAAACTACTCATTTTCTTGGGCAAGGAATGAACAAACAAGTAGTAGGAAAACTTGGTCATGTGGTACAAACTGATGTTTTTTGTTTGCCATGAACATGAGTCTCTATATTATCTGTAAGAGGGAGATAATAGAAGTGATACAAGGATACATGATGCAAGAGATTTTTCTTACTCTAATGTCAAAAATGATTAAATCACAACTTTTGACTCATTACATTCTTATTGTTCATAAAAATGATGTCCATAATGTTCAAAACATTCTACTGAAACTTCTTGAAGTCTGCTTTCTTTGATAGTGATTTTTTTCCGCACTCAACTCTTTAAAATTTATTGATAGCGTGAGTCTCCTATGTAGCCGTTCTTTTATATAGTCACACAATACTCAGGGGTATTGCTTGACAATGAAGAAAGGCTGCACAAGGAGTCTTACAGAAGCCAGGCAAGACCAAGATTTTAACCACCTGTATGCAGCTTAAATGCTTACTGATACTCACTCTATAGACTTTAACAGAGAGGTTAATAGCATCTACATTGAGAAGGTAATATCCATAATCAATCAAAGTGTCAGCATACTTTGGATGATTACATCCAAAATGTTGTCTGAAAAATCAAAAAAGGAACAATATTCCATACCAAATAACAATAACAAGGCAGCAACTAGTACAGATACAATTCAAAAACTCATTACTATTCATATAGTAGCCATATTGTCCAATTGAGGTCACAAATTGAATCATGTGTAAGGAAACCCAGCAAACTGAAAATTCAGGGAAGCACAATATCAATAATTTATCAAGACGTAACCAAGACAAAAGGTTATAAGAATCAATAAAACGACGACGGAAAGGTAAACCCTTTGGCCTTAGAACAAATTCTCTCAAACCACACCTATAAGCTTCCAGCCAGTGTTGCCGCAACAATTCTACTTCCTTAAAAGCTTAACCCTAATATGAAAATAATATTTAAATCCTCATGGGTACATTCTACATGGAAGTAGTGGAGTCTTGAGTCACATATCCTTACTTCCATGACCACTTTGTTTATAAGGCATTGATATTAATAACACGGGCAAGCTTAACAAAACGTGAATCAAGGTGTTTTTCTTACTTGGATAAAAACATGGCCTGTTTTATAAGAAGTTCTGCCTTCTTGAACTTTCTTTTAACCACACATGCCTGAAAAAAATAAAAACTTTTTTTTTTTGTTAACATCACTATCAAATAAAACCTTTACTTTGTCATCTGCAAGTACAATATTAGGGCCAAGATATTTTGTTATTTTTGTGCTCTGGTTTCTATCTGACCTTAAAGGGGCACAGTCAGTTATAGGACTGTGCTGACCTGGACACTACTTTTGCCAGTTTGACAAGCACTTACCTCAACCCAAAACCAAATGTATGCGTTGGATACAATCTAGAAATCTGCTTTGATATTGCCTAGTGTTTCATTTGATCCTCGATCTTATACTGAAAACCTCTTTTTGAGCAAACTTTTACACAACCCATAAGGTTTTATCATATTTGGTTAAACACAGCATCCAAAGGAACATGAAAAGAAGTAGTGGGAAATGTGAAGATGCCGGGCAGGAAAAATTAATTACCGAAAAAAAGAGAAATGAATCAATAACATTGCAGAACAAATCATCATTATATAAACTGTACAATTGGAAAATTGATGGAGAAATGTTACATATATTTGAAAAGTCAAGTTTTCTTGACCTTGAACCTTCGGCAATGATTCAGAATTCGCGTCATTTCTCACCTCTACTGATTCTTCAAATTTGGAAGTTTGGCTCTCCTTGGCCAAGTCCATCAGTGAATTCTCAATGGTATTTAAAAAATGAGTGCTCTGATATGTCTTAGGGTCTATAATCACGATTTTGACTCGTAATTAGTTTACATATTCCAAAGATGCACTTCTCACTTTCAGTTTTATGTGCGTCTTGTGATATGCAAATCAGCCAAGAAATGGTATCTACCGTATTTATTCGACTATAAGCCGATCTCGGCTATAAGCCGAGACCCCAAACTTTGAACGTGTAGACTCGGCATAACGAGAACCAAAAATAAATCGAAAACACCCGGCTATAAGCCGAGACCCATTCATTATTACAAGACTGAATTGGTAACTACGGGAAAACCTAACATTTTCGGAAAAAAATCACATTGATTGTCATAAATGAGGCTTAGACGATAACACACACGCGCGTATACAAGAGATGCAATGGTGATTTATTATGCAAACAGCTTCCCTCTTAAAAAGCACACGCGAATTAATAAATACTATTAGTATTAACCGTAACTAACTATTCAATTGAAAAGCAATGAATCATAACTCAGATGAATTAATGTGATCCAAAAAATGAATTTAAAACTAACTGTGTTGTTAAGCGGCATCACCAGTACCTAGACATCCGTAGCGTCTATCAAACAATCTCGTGTTCGCAATCGTTTATTTCAAGTCAAGTTGTCATCATGCCCAAAGCTCGTCGCACGTCATACAACCTCGCGACTTTAACAAATGGCATATTGTGTTTCTTTACTTTAGCTCGGCTTATACGTAAATACATTTCGATTTAGTAGAGTTTCCATGCCCCGGAAAAAATTTTTTTTCAAAAACTTTCGGCTATAAGCCGAGACCCCCTCTAGAGCCCAAATTTTAATTCACTTCAGTTTTAATTTGTGTAAAAATCGCTCGGCTTATAGTCGAATAAATACGGTAATGTGCATGTGCATCAGCTGAGTGTATCCCTTTAAACTGCAATCTGCATATTTTTAAGGTTGCATGGTTATTTGACCTTAGTTACTGCATGTTCTGAAATAAGAGTAATATTATTTTCTACAGAAAAGGAGAAAATGACACTTTACCTTGGATGCATTCCTAAGAATATCAACTACAGCCTGCAACATAAAGAACAGGTTTTGTTTTCGCAGTTCAAGACAACATAGTAAATAAATACCATGACACATGTTGATAAAAACCCAGGGCATTAACTGAGCAGGAACATTTATTCAAAAGGCAATACCTATATCTTAAATTAAATTAAAGCACTAATAAAGATAAATCTTAGGTTATTGCTTTATTTTCTGACACCAACCAACATAAAATTTCTCCTTTGGCAAATATTATAGTGTAATATCACCTCAGTTCTATAGAAAACATTACAACTTCACGCCGATTTAAGAGTGTATTTCAGAAATGGGCATAGCCGCTGGATTTTGTACCCTGAAGGCTCAATTTATTCCTCCGGACTTTCCCTTCGAGAGTGCTCGTTTTGACTCGGTTTAAAGAAGGTGAGATTTTATGGCGGAAGACTCAGAAGGGAATTCAGAGGAATTGAACAATGGCTTAATTAAGCTGCCCAGGGCTGCAAAGTTTTAATGGTATCCTTTTGTTCTAACTGTGTCAATAAAACTGCAGAGAATTATCGCACATATTGCGGTAGAAGTTTATGGATTTAAGTCTTTCGCAAAACTTCTTCGACTTGGACACGTATTTTTCAAAAAGTGGAATTTTGAGAGCTTCAAAAAGAGATCTTGAACGAGAAATTTCGACCACTGTGGACCGAGATTGGATTTTTTTTCTTGCCGAGGTTTCGAAGTACAAAGCAAGCCGCTGAAGCATTTTTTCTCGCCTATCGCTTAATAAAATCCGGCCGAGAGTTATCCATTCATTCAATCATAACAGTTATTCATTTCTCCAGAGCAATGAAACTATAGAAGCGTTTCTACAGAATTATTTCGAGGAATTATGAACTCCGCAAGTTTTGATCTGTCGATTACAGCTCTTGTTTTGATTTTAGATATTTCCCGTCTCACTCGACTACTCCGCGAATCAAGTTGTCATGCAAATCGGTGAACTGACAATACGCGTTATTTCGGGCCCTGCAGTCACGTAACTGAAACGCAAGGTTTTGTTCAACAAAAAAAAACTGAAAGGCAAGCGAAAACATCCAAAAAAGTGAAATTACGCTCTAATAAAACTGTGTCATCCCGTTAAATGCATTCACCGCTTGCGTTGTTTACATTTTGAAAAGAGTTGTTCGCTCTTGATTGCAGAGCTACTGAATGAATGAATGAAACATTCTAATAAATAACTTCCGTAGCAATTTTTTAAACGCCAAATTATTTTCAAGGCAAGAGAGTATTTAATAAAAAAATACTATTGGAGACCAGGTATTTATAAGCTTTAAACAACTTCAAATTTATCAGGCTTGTTTCCTTTGTAATACGGTGCGTGACCGAAAATATGTTATGCAACCAGAGTTGTCCGCCACGCTTAAAAGACTTATAAGCGTTCCCTCGGACTGCAGCAAATTTAACAGGCAAGTCCGAGTATTTTAATGGATAAGTTTAATACTCATCAGGTAACAATGGGGATTAAAAAGTCAATCAAGCAACAAAATTCGAAACAAAAGAGACATATCGCACCTAAATCAAAGGAATTCCGCTCGTGGATTCTTCGGAAGGTAATCGACAATGGCAAGAACAATAGCCTGAATATATGAATACTTGATAACCCCAAAATTTGGGGTACACACTTAAATCGGCGTGAAGTCGTAATGATCAGTAAAGTTGAGAGAATATATATATATATATATATATATATAAATATAAATATATATATATATATATATATATATATATATATATATATATATATAACAATAAATAGACTACTCAATATGAGCACATATGTATTTTAAACAAAATTTCAGGAATACTTGAGAATATATTTTCTTCGATGTCTACAATTTGATACATAGGTTATCACTGAGAAGTTTTTCATATTATCTAATCCACAGATGGCCACTCTGAACAAACGAAACGAACTCATATCATCCTGAAATTTTTTTTGCTGTATCATAAGCGCACGTAGGTTTTTTATAAATTAGTACTTTTTGAATAACGCCTCTGTCATGACAACCGCAAAAATATGTCACGGGATCATGTTGCTGTGTTAACCGTTGTGATGCTTCAGTGTGTATGGAGTTTAACTGATGAGTGGATCAACTTTTTGTTGGTCTACAAAACAGACCTGTATTAAAATCCATATGTGCTCATACTGAGTAGTCTATTTACTGTTAAACCGCTCCTTATTGTTGAGCACTGTTCTGGATCCAACGGTGAATTACCTGGATTTGTTTATATATATATCTAGCCGAATTTTTGAAAACCTACCTGAAAATGCACCAGAATATTCGCACAGAAAGCTGGCCATAGCCAGCTTTCTGGTCACTGCGCTGAGAGAAAACATAGGGGGCTTGCTGTCCTGCTTGGTCTCATTGTCAAGTTCAGTCCCTGAGCTAACTCGCCATGGGTTGGAAAGGGGCCTCCACGTCAATCCCTAGGGGGGGAGGCTGCTGCAAAAGCGTTGTACCTTCCGTTAGTCCTGGTCTGGGAGAGTCAGTGCACTGGTCACGTCTGCCTTTAGTTTGTCATGTGAAATTCTTGTGACGTTTGAGGCCCATTGGCCAATGAAAGCATTCCCCTCAAGCACGTGCTAGGCTGGGGGGTGGAGGAAGTCAGGGGGTGACTTAACCTTGAATTCTCTGCTTAGAACTTGCTGAAGTCTCAAGCGTCCTCCGTCATTCAGGGCCTTTAAGCAGCTAGAGTGTATGGACAAGTCCAGAGTGTCTTTTTGATGGACTTGAATGTTTCTTTTGCTAATCAGGAACCAAGAAGAGAGTCACCTTAAGAGAACCATGGGTAAGAGCTGAGTTTCTTGGCGATATTTACTTTAGTTGAGTCAGTTTAAGGTGTGTGGGCTCCTGGTGTCCGATGTTACGGTTTTCATAAATCCGGCTAGATATATATATATATATATATATATATATATATATAAAAATATATGATCACACTACCACAAGAGAATTACATTGTTGACTTTACTACAGTATTAAAATTAATAATAACTTAACACAACTGCATTCTTAGTTAAGTTTTGGTTTGGTGCTTAAACAGAACTTGTAAAGACTGAAAAATGATAAGTACTATGTTCTTGTAAAATCATGCTTTATCCAACATAAGGACTGAGAGTGTTGGCCTTTATTAAAAACACTTCTGCAATAGGACCATAATTTAAAACAATCATTTGCACAGAATTTAGAACAGTGTGTAGAATTATGACTAAAAAAATTTCAGTTAAGTAAATTTGTAAAATGACTTTGGCATTAAAACAAAATTATTATTATCAGAACTTTGAACAGATGTAAAAATTATTTGTTCTCAACTTACCTTCATGGGTAATCCAGGACCAATTCTCTGTAAAGCCTTCATGCTGCATATGTAAGCCTACAAAAATGATAATTACGTCAATGAGCATGTAGTGGCACATTCAGATCTCCAAGTAAGTCTGGGATGCACTCATCTAGACCCTAACTTGACATATTAAGAGAGAAGCCAGCCTGAAATAGTTTTTCTCGGCGCTGTAGGCTTCATTGTAGCCTTAAAATAAAGTGGGGAGGAGAAGCACGATGGAAGACCATGCTCCCTTTTGGTGAGGACATCAGTAAGCTGTGAAAAACATGTCTGACCCCATGGCAAAATAGCTACCTGATATAAAGTAAACTAAAGATTTCTTTTCCGAAGTAATGTAATCCAGCGCTTTTGAAATGTTTTCTTGATAGATTTGTTTGCAAATGCTGAAACAACTTGAACCAAGAGCTCTATATTATAAAAAAGTGCACTAACATATTGCTGACAGATAACCGACAAGTGACCAACAGTTGACCGACAGTTAACCGACTGTCAACAAACTGTCCACCAACACTTTTCAGTTTAAATTGGGAAAACTGTCAACTGACTGTTGGTCGTTTGTCAGCCGACAGATTTTTTTGGGAGCTGTTCTTCAATTTTTCCCCACTGATAGCTATAGCTTGATCTAATGTGATACCATATTACTTGCAGTCACAACTTCCATGAGTGATCACTCAAGTCCAAGATGACAAGATCTGTTGGTCCCTTTTATGTAAGAGGTGGTTGTTTAAGAGAGGTTACAACTACAGTTATTTGACTGAGAAAAGTGCTTTGACAACATTCAGAGAGGTTGCTGTTTCTGAGAGATGGTCACTGTCCAGAGGTGCATACACCAAACTTTGATTTGACTTTTCTGAAACTCATTCTCAGGATTTAATTTTTAACCCATTCACCCCCTTAACACCTGTAACTGCCCATATCAACCCATGTCCCTTGTGCCACTTGTGGCATCATCAGTTTCAAACATCATGGAAAAGAAAAAGAAGAGGCTGGGCCAAGGAGAGAATGCGGACTGTTAAAGGCGAAGTTAAACCCAAAAACTGTTTTGATATTAGGCTTTTTACACATGCCTAAACTTGGAAGCTGATATTTAGAATGAGGAGTAAAAGATTATGATATGATCAATTTATGAACAGTGTTTTGGGCAGCTGTGGTTCTTTTTGGCCAGACAGTAACCAGTAACTTGCATGAGTACCTTCAATAGGCATTTTTTGGAAACATTTCTAGCAAATGAATTTAAAAAACCACCTACATCAACCATCAATGATAACAATAATAATAAGTTATTATTATCATCATCATGATTATTATAAACATTATTGAATTCGATTTACCTCTTCATAATCACTTAAGGCAAACAAGAGACCACACTTTTCACCATAGAGAACAGCCATGTTAATTTCTGCATCTCTGCTTCCTAACTTGCTTGTAATCTCCATAGCTTCTCTGAATGTGTCCTTAGCTGCATCAAATTCGCAATTTGCAGTTCTGAGGTGAAGCAACCTAATACAAAACATAGGACAAACAGAATAAAAGAAATGGTATTGAGGAATATAACAGATCTAACAGGGGTGTTGTAAAGATGAAGGCGGAGAACAAAACCGCTACAAATTTCTTTGGTTCTATTTTGCTTTTATGCTCCTATGAAAGTAGCCAAGGGCATGTTCACAATAGCCAGGGGAAATACCTAGTGGTGACCCTTAATGACAGCTCTGTCTAATGTTGCTCTAGACTTATAGGGGTTATTTTCTGAGGTTTAAATTTACCCTTGGCTTACATTTTGACTTTCCTTAGTAACCAAGGGTAAAGTGTTAACTGTAATCAAAGGGCCTCTGCTCGCATGGTAAAGGTTAACATCCAAAACATATACAGTCAACTCTCTCTAAACATGTACAGACACCTCTATAAGATGAACACCTCTGTAAAACAGACACCTAAAGGAGGACCCTGCCTTTCATTACTCCCTTTATTTAACTCTCTATAAGACAGATAACTCTCTTTTTTATTATAAGTCAGACACTTAGTGCCGGTCCCTTAGAGAGAGTTGAGTGTTTACAGGTGCCATACATATTGAGAAAGGTGTCATTTTTTGTACCATGTTAGAAGTTTAGCTGCTATTTTACAGTCCTCTGGCTCTCTTGTATTACAGTTTTTAATACAAGGTGCCATACATATTGAGAAAGGTGTAATTTTTTGTACCTTGTTAGAAGTTTAGCTGCTATTTTACAGTCCTCTGGCTCTTTTGTACTACAAAGTTTGTAAGAGGTATCTAGTATCTTTTTGGCATCTTGATACCATCCAGCCTCTAGCAGAAAACTCCCTGAAGAATAAATCATAAAGTAAAACCAGGGGCCAGATTGCAGTAGGGAAATGTAGCAAGAATTGCTGCCTAGTTCATGTTCGTTAAAATAAAAGATAAAAAAGCGAAAATCAGTTTGTGCACTTTTAAATCAATGGCCATGGTGAAGAAGTTTTTCTTGGCAGTTTAGATGCAACTGAGTGGCTGTTACAGTAAATACAAAAAATAATGTTTAGAGGAGAGGAAGTTGTTAGACAGAGGTTAAAACAAGAGTGATATATGGACTTTTCGATAGGAAGAAACAATAATTAAGGAGAGGTGGTCACTAGTAGACATTTATTGATAACTATGCTTACTGGTAAACAATTTGCCATGGTTAACCTTAGACTTCATTAGCTGCATAATTTAGAAACTTACCCAAGGACATTCCAGATTTTAAGATCTTCTGAATGGCATGTTTCTCTAGCTTTTCTTTTCCTTCAGAACACGTCCTGAGAAACTCAGAAGCAAGGATTGATGAGAGATCAAATCCTTCCTCTTGCAGTCCTTGGAAGACAGCATAAAGCTTGACTCTTGAAAACACAGGAAAGGAAAATTTCAAAACCCACGGATCAATCAACCTGTTATATGTTAGCAATGAATTTTTTTGAAATATCTGATGGGTTAAATGCAATCTAAAAGGCCTTAAAAAAATCAGGGTGCAAAGAAAGTCACCTTAGATAATTTTATTAATTGATTGATTCATTGTAATGATATCTGTAAGAATTTCACTCTGTCAAATCAGCTTGAAAAACAGCTTTCGTTTTCTTGGTGTTTATTGTAAATCATGAATCCTCATATTTTTCGAATTATCTGATATCCACTCACTTTGTTATTGGGCTATATATCACAGTTAAAAAATTGGTCCATAACTAAGAGTTAAGACCTCAAACTTGGCCACTAAAAGGCAGGTAAAAATAAACAAATTGTACTCTTCATCTACTTAGGTACAAAATAATATATAGCAGAAACAGAATTGTTCCCTTGAAGGTTCAAGTCTTCATTAAAAATTTGTCTTTGACTAGATTTAAAGTTGAAACTAAGTGTGATAATTAAAATCAGATTCAAAAAATCAGAGAATTTACTAAAACCACTGCTATAAGGTAATTTACATTAGATTGTTTCTCTTTTAGCTGTCTGATTTCATAATATTGGATTTATTAGTTCATGCTAAATTCAGTAAGTCACAGTTAATATAAAATGTTAAACACAATAAGACAGCGATAATCAATATTCCTGGAAGCAATTGGCGTTATAAATGGACATATGGACACATATTTTCTTGAAATGTGAAACGTTTCTTGTTTTTTGGCTAGATCTTACGTGACTCAAACGGAATGAAATTTTATTTATGTTGTCACCGACAAATTAAGTTTACTCCCAAATCTACCATTACCAACCTTGTGTCTCCGGCTCTTAAAGCTTTTAAGACAACATCTAGTTCACTTAGTTCAGCTACCAACACTTCTGTCTTCCCTGTGTCGTACAGCTGGATAAAAACAAGCCGAAGGTGTTTTTGTGCTTAATGCGAACGAAGACTGAGATTGTGTTTTCACATACCCAAGTCTTAAAAACGCTACTGAATAGAAAAGATATTACTACCCACCGTTCTATAGATATCACATTGAACAGCATTAGGAAGCGATCGGAACTCTGATTTGTAAACATGACAGTTTTTAACGGCGCTAAGAGCTGCTAAATCATATAAACTTTCTACCCGCGAGCCAGCCGCCATGTTTACATCCGTCTCGTGAAGCTCCAGTGATTCCCATGATCCCTTGCTGCTCTACCGGAAATGAAATTACAGTCATCGGGCTCGTTTTGGCGCCAAAATCAAAACATTTCGTCCAGGACTCAGAGTCTGCCGCCATATTGTCCACAAAATTTCACGTAAACCTCTCTCAAACCTCGGCAGTCGCTCATATACCAGGAAAATACTTATCTTCAAGGCTTTCCTGACCCTTTTGCAGCTATGGTGAGTTAACATACCCATGTATTTTGGGGGTACTAAGCACAAACTCGAAAGCTTGAGAAAAGTTAAACGCTTGAAGGTAAAAGTCTTCAATGCGCGCATTTAGGCTTACATGTAAAATGTTGCCCCATGTTATTTTGTAGTCGAAGAAACGAGGCCTGAGTTTGGAAGAGAAAAGAACACGACTCTTAGAACTTTTCTATGAAAAGGTAAGGTACTGTTGTTTGCAAAGCCAAACTGAAACAGGTGAGGTCCAAGAAATAACAAATGTCCCCCCGGTTGAGGGCCTCCCTTTCCCCCTTACCCCTGCAGTATTCTGTAAACTCGGAGTCCTCCCTAACAACTTCATACGAAATGGTCGTATCGCTTAAGAATTTCGTGAAAAGACGCATACTCCTCAAGAATGCCATCAAATGTGTGTTCACTCCTAAAGAATGCCCCTTAAAATCAGCATTGACCCTTCTCCTGAAGAATTCCACCACCCAAGTCATCACCTGACTCGTCTGGGGAATGCTTGTATTCTATAACCTCAATCCCAGCTTTTTTCGCAAGAAATAAAGGGCAGGAAAAGAAAACCCCAATTACTAAGGATAACCCCCTTCCTTGTATTGAACAAACGTTCACCGAATGTTGCATCGAGAAATGAGCTTGGTAGATTATCTCTAAATTTACAAATAACAATGAACATTTTCAAATTTTGGATTCACCTTGAAAATCAACCCCCTGACAGCATTGCTAAACTCTGCTTAAACATATCGGATAAAATGGCCGAAGAAAATAAATCAGGTCTAATAAATAAAATAAATCTTTTGAGTACACAACTTAATATTCACAAACAGTCAGTTAACTTTAAAAACCCTTCTACTTTCCTATCCAAAGCTGAGAATACTTTGTCAAAACATCTGAAAAACCACCAGCTAAATTTGATCAGAACAAATAAAAAACTAAAATTCTACTCCATCTTTAAAAATGAAACAAATCACTCTGAATTCATCAATCATATCCGGAATCCTGAACATAGGCGTGTAGCTTCCAAATTTAGGATAGGAAATCATAATTTAAAAATAGAAACTGGAAGATTTACAATCCCCAAAACTCCTGAAGACCTTAGAATCTGTGATCATTGCAGCCAAAATTCGGTTGAAAATGAATTGCACATATTATTTCACTGTGATAAATACAATGATTTGAGAAAGACTCTTTTTATTAAAATCAACGACCGAAATACATTATTTACACACTACAATATCCATGATAAAGTCTGTTTTCTTTTTAACAATACTGATTCACATATAAGCAGGCTAGCTGCTAATTTCATCTTTCAAGCATTTGAAAGACGAAAGAAACATAGTTAATTCTACTATTCCATCATACCTGTATTTCCTTAAACTTAGCTGTTTATTATTGTTATTTTAATCGGTAACACCTGTACAAAATGGTAATACTGAATAAACTTGTTGTTGTTGTTGTTGTTGTTGTATTAGCTTTACCCCCCCTTGGACAAAGTAGCAAATAAGTGCTCCTCCTTATTCCCGCCCTCTTTCTTTAATAACCCTTTACGTCCCAGGAGTGACCATCATCAAGGTTCTCCTAACAATAAGAGAGATAAGGTTATGAGAATTATCAAAATGTTCACCTGAGAACATTTTCTTTTCCATTAAACTAACATTTTAAAAAAATTAAAACAGTGGCAGTGTGGCCAAAGAGATCAGTGTGTTGGACTTCCAATTTGGTGATCCTGGGTTCAAATTCCGCTCTGGCCACTTGCTGGATTTGTTCTTGGTCATCCCGAGGTCAAATCCTCCTGGGGTTCTTAATCCTGTTATGTTATATTTGAATTATTTGTTTTTTAAGTATTTGAGTGGAGTGCCTGTAAACTAGCTGGATAAGCTAAGTGCAGTTTCCACTATAAACAAACTTCAAATTAATTTTTTTGAATTTTTTTAAAGTCCATTGCATGTCACCCTTTTCTCACTCACCTTGCAGACCAAGTTCTTTAAAGTCAACCATCTGTTCTTTTCAAAATTTTTGTATCCTCATTAAAAAAAATGTTAACTTTGCATTGCTTTTGATACTTTTCATTTTAACAGAAAGAATTTTTTCTGCTCAAGGAACTAGAGAAAATCGCACCAAAGGAAAAAGGAATTAGTAAGTAAGCTAAAAGAAATTCAGAAATTATATATTTTTTGCAAAATTTGATTCAGGTATCATTAATAATAACTTTTGTCTTCTGTAGCATCCATGTCTGTTAAGGAAGTGTTACAAAGCTTGGTTGATGATAATCTAGTAGACACTGATAAAATTGGTACTTCCATTTATTTTTGGGCTTACCCAAGCAAGGCCATGCATACAGTAAGTCTGGACCATCATTTATATCAGTCCTTTAAGCATCAACAGTTATGAGCAACCAATGTTTATTTCATTGTACTTACACCCTTCAGCGACAGCAAAAGCTTCAACAGCTCACAGATCAAATCAGTGAATGTGAAAAGAAAATTGCCTCTACAACAAAGCTATTGAAGCAAGCTAACAGTGGCAGAGAGCAGTCAGTAAGTACAAAGTACCAACTTTTTGTATTGTCATTATATTCAAGCTCTAGCATATGTATGTAAAAAATAAGATCACTTCTACTCCTATGCTACCTGTCATCCTTGGTTCTCCACACATTTTACTGTTGTTCTTGTAATGTGGTTCTGACAACCTAATAATAAGCACCCATCTCGAAATAATTTATGTATGCTTATCTGTTATTTCCATTTTTGCTCTTTTACCATGCTCTATGTAAGTATAAGATATAGAGTTTCAGTTTATTGAAGAAAACAGTAATAAGTACCCACTTTTATGACCAATGTCCCCTTCTTGAATCAGTACCCTCCATTACATCTGAAGTTGTACATCAGTGAAATACAGCATGTTCTTCAATACCAGTAAGAGTCCCAGTGAGTCACTTTGTTAAATCAAAATTGCCCCTGCATGAAGACCCCGCCCTTTTTTAAATACTGCAGGGTACACTGGGAAATAGAAGACTGGGGGCCGAGAAGTCCCCAAGATTCCTTTATCTAACTTTTTATGATTTGATAATTATTATAAATATAGTCTGATAGAGATACAGTTCTCAAAGAGTTGGCTCAAAAAGAAAAACTGTGTAAAGAACTGGAACAAGAGCTTGAGAGATACAAAGAATGTGATCCAGAAGTACTGAAAAATATGCAACAAGAAACAATAATGGCAAAAGAAGGTGCTAACCGCTGGACTGACAATGTCTTTACAATCAAGACATGGTGCGTTAGGAAGTTCAGTCTGGAAGAAAAAATGATTGACAAAAACTTTGGAATTCCAGAGGATTTTGACTATATGGAATAAACTAAGAGACAATGAAATTTAACAAGCTTAACTGTGCTACTGAATGTTTCATTCAGTGAAATATTTTTAGAGGTGTCTTTCAGATTGGGGGACTTGATAGTTGAGGAACTACTGTTTAAATATGTCCCTCCTCCCTGCCTCACACTTGCTTACATAGGATCATAGGGATACCACAAGGAAAGACTCCTTTTTTTATTACCACAATTTCCTGTTTGCTAAGCTAGTTTCAGTGAGTTCTTCTATGTACATGACTGGTATATGCCAAAATAAATTTTTGGTTTGTCCATTTATTTTTAAATAAGTTTTGTCCCTCGTTGTTGCCACTGCTTTTAAAATAAAAGCCTATTAGCCCTTATTCATGAAAATAGGAGAAACGATTTGATGAGCAATAATAATGATTATTTGCATAACATAACATTATTATACTATAATATTGTTATGATATGTTAAATATAAGCAGACCTCCATGCACATCTGACTACAAAGTAACAAAATCAATTTTTACCCTAAAAGTTCTGTAACTTGAATTCCAAGGACAAGCAGCTCTCAATTTGCTACTTGTCACAGTTGTTTGATTCATTACGATTTATGTTAGAAGACAACTACCCAAGGCCCTTATCAATTAGGCAAGTTAACATGAAAAGGTTCCTTGCCCTGCAGTAATTTTTTTTCAGCCCTGTTAACTTGAACCTGCTAGTAGAAAACCAAACCTTGGCTTCTTCTGGTGTCACTTAAAGGAAGTTACAGTTTATATAGTATTTATTTAGTTTAAATTTGGTAGTGTTTCGTATTTAATTTAATTTTTGTAAGTTGTTGATGTTATATCAATTGACATCGAAAAAAGGTACCATATAAAATAGCTTTTAGTAATAGCATGTCAAAACCAAGACCACATAGACATCCAGTTTAGCAACTTGGCAGAAGGCCTCAAACATTGATAAACTGAAGAAAATCTAGGGGCTATTTTCCAATAATTACAGTGTAGACAACAATATTGACATACCAAATAAATTTGTGTGTGGTATCTTATTTGAAAATAATAAGTATTATACAAATAACAAGAATTTGACTTTGCAGTGCTTTGGCAACGTTACTCTTAATTTTATGTCAAAAGACCTCATGGAAATGCCTCTTGCACACAAGGTCAATCCCATAAAATACTTTTTTTACCTTTCATCCACAATAATTATTTTTTTCTTGGATAATACATTGTCACTGAAAATACCACTCTTCTTCTTCCAGCAGTGCAGTTGTTCAAAAGACAGATAAAGCTATACACTGGGTAACTCTGGGTAAATGCACAAATATTGGTTTTCCTACAGTTGGTTGTAATACTTATCTACTGAATAGTGATTTATCTAGTGGATGGCGCTATCCAACATTTGAACAACACAAGCCTGGTAACAGTTACATTAAGTTAAAATCCAACAAGTCTTTTGGTTGACTTTCCCAGTCTCCTAAGTCTTAAATATTCAGCTTCGTGTCTAGAAAGAATCATATTTTTCTTCTTAGGGTGAAGACTTAAGTTCTGAAGTGTTTCTTGAAAATATTCTGGAGGTGGTGCAGAAATAATAATGTCTTTTCCTTTATCAAACTGTGGTAGAATCAGTTGTCTTGCATGTAAATGAAGAGGTATCAGTGCCCTTTGCCATGGTCTGATTTTTCCCTTTGCACTGGGATCTGTTTTGCTTTTTACACCTTGAAATTGCAGAAGCTGAAGTAAGCGCAAGGGTAACACCTAGGAAAGGAAAGAAAGAAACTAGCTAAAATTGAATTCTGATTAAATATTTTTTAGAAGACAAAAAGTATGACTTTTCCAGTTAGTTGACATTTTGTTGAAGTCAATGGGAAGTATATAAGAACAATAGTGTCATTACTTTTAGAAGTAACTTTGTTGACTAAAAACAAAACATTCCATATCTATGAGACTTAGGCATATCCAGTTATCAAATGATGACTTTATAAAATCTCCGAATACTCACATAATGGCCCATAAAGTTGAAGGGTGAGATGAACATTTAAAAAAAAATTGCTGGCCCTTCAGACAAACTAATGCTGAAATTTACTAGCCTGAAGCAGTTGTGCAGGCCTCCCAACCCTAATCCCTTTCTTCCCTAACATTTACTTCAGCAAATACTGTTTACCTGTGGGTAACTCATAAAAAAAAACATGATAGCCTGACAGGTTCCTCCACTAGTCCCTAGAACTACTGTCAGACCCTGAGTTGGTTTACCTGTGGTTCACGAGCATCTGAAGAGAACTTATGATCACCCAGTATTGGACACTTGAGACCTTCAGCCACATGCACTCTGATTTGCTGTTTGAGTCCAGTTAGTGGCTCAAGTTGTAAAAGGGCACATGTGGTCTTGTTTGTGTCTAAAACTTGAAATCTTGTTACTGCATTTTTGAAGCCTGCAGCTTTCAATATCTGGGGGGAAAAATGATCATGAGGGCTGGGAGAGGACATTCATCATTTCACCTTAGGCAGAGGGAAGAGATTTTCTAATAGTACCCAAATGAGCTCATCTCTGTCAAACAGGGCAGAGAAAAATGGAAAACCCAAGTAAAGTTGACCAGTAATGATAATATATTTCATTATAAATCTTGTTCAACTACCCATGTATACTTTCTACTAAATAATTTCACAATCCTATGGCTTTTCACAGAAACTATACCCACCAAAATAAAGCTAAATAAATATTGCCCAGCAAAAGAAAAATGCTGGATAAGAACAGCAAAAGACAAGGGGAGAAAAGAAAGCAAAAGGTAAAATTCAAGGGGCATTGTCACTTTTGAACCCAACAAGTGATGGGAAAAAAATGGAATTTGCCTTTTGCACCCACCCAAACTTTGGAATCTGTAATTTGGCATCACAAACAAAAGCCTGCCAAGTGCTCAACTTGTAAACCAGTTTTTGAGCAGTATTGGTTTCTCTTGGCCAGATAGTAACCAGACAGAATTAGGTTCAAATGCCATCATTCAGCAAAATTTCCAGAGGTGAATGGGTTAATGTTTCACTTACCTCAGGAGATTTTCCAACCAGATCCCGCCTTGTAACAATACGATGTCCACTAAAAAGTTTAGCTTCCCCAACAGGAATGTTGATTTCTCCTTCTTCAAATGATGGTACTCCAACTGTAATGGCCCAGTATTGTTTTCTGACTATTCTATCTGTGAACATTTCTGCAACTTTCTTGGCTGCACTTTGTGATCTAAAACAACCAAAAATTTATAATACTGTTGACTGGTAATTTGGGTGGTTTTGTTTTGGAGGGTCTGGTGTAATTACCTTTAGCTTTATATTTTAAGGTTGTAAGAAAGTTTTAAAGTAGACAGTTTTATAATTTTTGAAGTTGGTGGCTGATTTTGCCATCTTTTACCAAAGAATCAGAGCAACAGCCTAGGGCCAAAAACACAATGCAAGGCTCAAAATAACGCACAGCAGGTCGCCGGTCATGATGACCGGCCAAATATTTTTTAGCCCGGCCAAACCCCGATTTTGGCCGGTCAAATTAATGAATATTATAAATATTTTTTTGCCCATGGAATATCAAATTACGCTGGCAGTAGATCGTTGTATGGCATTGTCGTTCAGGTTTTTGCCAGCAAGTTGGTGAAAAATTCATTCACACGTTGAGTTCCTTTCCGCGATTTTCGCCCGTTTTATGTCCGTTTATATATACCTTCAGTATCATCGTACGGCGGTGTCGGAAGTCTCCAAGGTCGTCCTATATCTGCATATCGGTGAAACTTGATTCTTTTCGTTGCCCGGCACGTGATCGAAAGTCTCCTCCACAAAGAAGAATTTCGTCACTAAATATTTGCGGCAAAGAAGTTGATTTGGCAAGAAATTTGTTCCACAAACAGCGTATTCGTCATCAGAAGTCAATAAATATACAGCAGAGCTTTCGTTTGGGTCGTCGCGCAACACTTTATCGCGAACGGCTTATCAAGAAGGAGGATTTTAAGCGCCGAGATAGGCGACGTTCGTTCTCGATTAGCTTAGTTTTTATCAGACAATTCTGGAATTGGGTCTGCAAACGAGATCATGTTCGACATAAAGCAATTATTATAATTAATTGATGCGCTGAAATTTATTCCCAGAGAAACAGTACAGGACGAGTGATCGCCGTATTAGCCCGAATTCCGTCGAAGGTGATTTTCACAATCCTATTACAAGTAGATGTGAAACGTTTGATGGACAAAAACTGTCACTCATCCTTTAGTTTTCTAAAAAATAACGGATTGTTGTTAGCGTATGTTTTCCCAAAGAAGGTCGCATGACTGATCACAGCAAAGCAGAGAGTTTTTCTTTAAAGGGTTTAGTGCAAAGCAGCAAAAAAAGCCAAAGAAAGCAGCGAATTACAGCGTTATAGAGCAAAACGCATTAAGCGACAAGCATCCAAAAATGACCAGTCAAAATGACCGGCCAGACGAGAGTTTGACCGGTCAAGCCCACGATCAGGCCGGACATTGTCCGTTGACCGGCCGTTATTTTGAGCCCTGCAATGTTGGTGGTGTATTTTGCCAGCCACTGGCTATGATTGATGACCCTACTTCACTACCCCAAACATTTTGTTAGAAAATCCTACCTAAATTTGAGGATACTTAACATTGGTTACAAATTGGCAATGAATCATCAATTATCTGGCTTTAGAGATGGTTAAATCAGAATTATCTCCTCTTGTTTTTGGAATTGCATACCTCACCAAAGGTGTCTAAGCTCCTTAAAGACACCTTTGCAAGCTGAAATAAAAGCCTTCATATATCTGCATATCTCTCCTCTAAGACATGCCCACAATCATGAATCAATTTAATTTGAAGATAAAAAATACCAATGAAAAGGTACTGTACCTTGTGAAAAGAAGAGTGCCACTGCAATCTCTGTAAGTAAATTTAAAAAATAAAACATTAAAACCAAAATGTAATAAATATAGTAACTAGATAAATTACAAATTTATAATTTTTTATATGAAGCAAATCACTTCCTTAGAAAGGCCTGCTTCATCATTTCCATCAAATTGATATCCTCCTTCATCAAAAGCATGTGCAAATGTTAGGTAAAGGTGCAACTAAGCCTTGAGGCTCACAGGGCTTAATCTGGTATCTGCAATGTGAGGCACCTTGGGTAGGATGCCCGTCCATCGGCTCTCAGGGTTTCACCAGGCCTCAGTTGTTCCAAAGCTGGATAGTGCTATCCACTGGATAAATCACTATCCAGTGGATAAGTATTAGGAAAACCAACCGCACTATCCACTGGAAAGAGATTTATCCCATGGATAGCACCATCCACCTTTTGAATAACTGGGGCGAGGAAAATATCTCTGTATCTCATTTATATCAGTAGTTAATCCAGGGGAGGGGTCTGGGATCCCTCCTCCCATAATTTTTAGAGCAAACTGAGGTCCATTTATGAGACTGGGGCCTCTCCTTATCTCAGGGTCTGGATGACTGCCCAAAAAATCCAGCACATTATTATAAGACTTGGCCATTTATCAAGGAAAAATCTCAGGGTCTTACATGACCACCCACCCACCCCCTCCCTTATCTGAAGGTCTGGATCTGCCACAGTATTACTCCTGAGTGAAGAGACATCGTGGAGCCAAGTCTCTTTCCTTTAGAAATAATAGGATAGTAAAGGCTAAATCAGAACCTACAGATCCAAAGTTCAAGGTGGTAACCACTCAACCACCAAGCCTCCATGCACAAACATTAGAAAAGGGCAAAAAATTTTAATTTTAAATTACCTATCAAGCCTATGTGCCAGCTCTGGTTTCTGTCCAAGTTTCTTTATTTCTGTAAACTCATCAAGCAAATCCATCACACATATCTTTACACCAGGACCAGCTTTAAAGGCAAATGTAATCAGATGAACTTACATTACTGTTGGCTTTCCTAATTATGTGTGATGGGGGAGCCCAGACCATAAATAGAATAATTGTTACTAGGGATGAGCATGTCTTAACTCTTGGGAGCTGGAAATGTGGGGCGCTTAGTTCAACTTTGTGATGACACATC
This sequence comes from Porites lobata, assembly GCA_942486035.1. Classification (NCBI taxonomy): domain Eukaryota; kingdom Metazoa; phylum Cnidaria; class Anthozoa; order Scleractinia; family Poritidae; genus Porites; species Porites lobata. Next base: position 2,533,738 of record CALNXK010000016.1, read on the forward strand.
ACATGAAGAAATGTGAGGATTTCACAATCCTAGAAAGCAACCAGGGAAAGCAAGAAGAGTATTTCTAAAATTTGTAGGAAAAAGGAAGGTTACATGATGCAGTGCAGTTTTAATCTTGATTCTTTGTTATTATCACCAAGTTCAAAGTAAATCCTGTAAAAGAATAATTTACAAGTTGCAGTACTACCTATTTCTGGCTCATACTTGAGAACTGGCTAAACATGCAAGTTGTTAAATTTCAACGTTGTCTTTGTTTGCCAAGGACTAAATTAAATGTTCATTTGAGTAACCTTTTTGTTTCTTAATTCTTTTATTACTTACTCATACTGGGGACTGGTTTAGGTGGTTTTTTTTGTCTAAAAAGAAATCCCCTGTGAGGTGGGGAAAGACACACACACACAATAGAAAAAGAAATTACAGCATGCATCAGTCCTATTACATTAAATTTGCCCTATACAGGGTAAGTACTTTAGGTTTCTTTCTTTATTTATTTTTTCTTCTTAACAAGATCAGAGTTTCAAGCAATAACAGTACCACTACCCCCAAGCATGAGAAGAGACCACCCCAACCCTCTCCTCAATCCCCCTGAAAAACAAACCAGGCATTTCATTTCTCTACTTACAATGTACAGGAAGTCCATATGGTTTGTTTATTGCAATAATATCGTCTGTTTGAAAGTAAACAGAAAGGTTTACAAGTAAATTAATAAAAGTTTTGCTCGGTTGCATAGGACAAAGACCAAAAGATGTGCCTGATTAGAAAATAATAGTCAACGTTTCTCCGCACTTTGCTGATATTGACATACTTACTATTAATGAAAATCACTCTATCAGCCAAGTACTGGGCATCTATAAGGCTTGTTCCTAAGGCCAATCTTGCAGTTTTAGCAGCGAGCGCCATCTTAACCTTTAAATTTTTGCGACACACATTGGGTCACATACATGAAAAGAAGTTAAAATGCCTTGGTTCCAATTCCCTACCGAGCGCACATGTGTTGCGAAAGACAAAATGGCGAAAAGCATTCGGTCGAAAAGAAAACGCAAACTACGAGCTGAAAGACGACAGAAACTGAAGCCGAAGGTAAAAGCAAAGCTAGAAGAAGTACTTGGAATAAATGATAAGAAAATGATTGTGGAAGCGGAGGAATCTCGAGGGGGTACGGTGGACGAAACTCAAGAAGAAATACCACAAGCCAGTCAGGAAACCTCAAACAACGAAGAAGGCACAGGTAAAGATAGCATTTTGTACCATGAAAACAGCTGTTCCCAAAAAGGAGTCTTTCTACTAGTACCTTAAGTTAAAGTTGTTGTACTTAGATGAGCTAATGTCATGCACTCATCGGTAAATAAGTGCTCAGCACCAAAACAAGTACCTTATTACACGAAATTTTCGCGATTTTGATGTGCGCATATTTCGCGATTTTGCGAAAATTTTATATTTTGAATCACTTTAAATTTGCGTTTTTGAGTTCAGCAATTTACGTTTGATAGGAAATGTTATTAACATGCCTTTGAATTAAATGAAACGTTTCTATCAAAGGAACAATAACGTCAAAATTAAGAAAAACCAAGCAGTTCTCACAATTTCCACAAGCTATACCAGGCACGATTTACGGACAGGTTTTCAGCGTAAGCTTTCCTGTAAGCGGCTTACAGGGCTTACATAAGTTACTCGCAACAGCTCCCAGTGCCCCGCTCGGTTGTAAGCCCTGTAAGCGGCTTACAGAAAAGCTTACACTGAAAACCTGTCCGTAAATCATGCCTCGTGTGCCACAAGCAGTTCATGCTTGTATGTGAGTCAATTGACCACAACATCCATTTACACTGAAAATTCATCAGGAAAGTAAAAAATGTGATTTGTAAACGTTTCAGTGGTAATAAACTCCTTCTTGATTATGGACATAATGTGTGTCACTAAAATTTCGCGTCATGTTATGTTCGCGACACTCGTTGTTCACGTCACTTAAATTTCACGATTTTTTTGGTATCACGAAATTCGTGAAATTAACGTGTTGCGAGAATTTCATGTAACAAAGTAATTTAATTTAAAGTAGCTCCCAACCGTTATTCAGACAGTTTTTTGTGTTGTAGTCAAGTGGCTCAAAAATCTGCAGGGTCAACTCAGTCAATTGTTGGTTTTAGGTCATGATACCATTCTACCTGCAAGGATCCAACCTTTGTTTAAAAAGTTGATAAGGATATTCTTGGTGCTCAATGATTTGGTAGAGTGACAGAATGGGGCTCAATCATATTCGAATAAGTAAGAATTGAATCCTGTCACTTCACCACCAATAAAATTGCCATCAAGAAGTCGACTCCCCGATTAAGAACGCTGAAATAACTGACACGCCAAGGATCATAGCTGATGTCAAACAAAAGCCATATAATCAGTCTCCATTTTGTCAAGCTTAATCGAATATTAAGTTGACCCAAATTCAAATCTGATGATGTCAGAAACTGTCATAAAATCTTTGTGTTACACTTTATGGGGTTCAAATTTTCTTTTGTTCATTACAGACAATTTGGATTTGAGCCATAGGTGGTCTTACTGGAAAGATCATGGGTTGTATACAGCAATTTCGAGAAAGGTTGTCGGACAAAATGTGCACTCGACAATCCTGAAAGGCAATATGGGATATGGTCAATACACTGTTCCTGACACTATAGCTGTCAAACCTACTTTTGTTGCTTTCTTTTAGCACTTGCAAACATACTTCCGCCTCTTGTGTCATTTAATTTCTTTCAAACTTCTTTGAATAACAGTGAACTCAAAACCACCCACAATACCTTTCGGGATTGTTGCGTGCACTTTTTGCGACAACCTTTCTCGAAATAGCTGTATGTTGCAGTTAGTTTTTTTTTTATTTTAGTTAGTTTTTGTTTTTCCTTTGTTTCAAATTCATTAGCACACATTACCATACCCTAAAACAATGGAAAAATAAAAATTAAGATAAAAAAAAATTGACTACAACATATATATGCATATGTACCTTGTATGGGTGTCTCAGGTACAGGTTGAATGCTTCATTTTTCTTTGTTGTGGAAGGTGATATAGAAAAAAAGGTTGGATATTCTCTATGAGACTAACTGTCATTTGGCCTTCCTTTTTTTGCCAGAGGATGTTGAAATGCCAGAAGATGGACCTCAGAAAAAACTTGGAAAGAAAGCTCTACAAAAACTTAACAAGCAAAGAAAGTTAAAGCGGCTCAAACATAAGAAACAAAAGAATAAAAAACTATTCAAGTGGTGATATTGAAAGAAAAGAAAGATGAGATGATGTTGAAAAGCCAAACATACCAACTTCCCAAATGAAATTTTGGTGACTTGTCTTGTGGGAAAATGAAAATTACATTTCAAGTTTAAAGTTCAAGGTCACTGAAAAATTCCTTGATGTTACAAAACTAAAAACTAAGACAATGTTTCAAGTGTTTTGGATGCCAAAAGAGTACTTGCCACAAACACACTTATATATAAATAAAAACTTGTTGCCAAGGTTTATCTATGTAAAGCTTGTTTGACTGCAATGCCTCATTCTACTGTAATCTTTATTTTCAAATACATACTAGGTAAATGTAAGAATATGGATGTAAACAGTGATCCTGCTGTGTTCAACTTGTGAGAAATACACATTATTTTGATGTGTATTTCTTTTTTGTAACAGAGTAGTAGAACTCAAAACAAAGACAGGGGTGCAATGTTAAGAAGTTACAGTTGAACAAGAAACTAAAGAAATATGGACCAGTTCAAACGTCCATCTTTTCATATACCAAACCTAATCCTTCAATTACGTACATGAAAAGATCGACATTTAAATTAACCCTTAAGTCCCAATGGTGACCAACATCAATTTTCTCCTAACAATATCCATACCCTGTCATAAGATAAGTTACGAAAATTTAATAAAATGATCACTCAAGCAAAAATTCATTGATCCATAATCAAATTCTCTCAACTAATTCTTTAAGAATAAGTTCATTGTCTGAATCAACCGTTGAACTTACATCAGTTGGATCAACCCAAATAAGTACAGTGAAACCTCTATTAAGTGGACCCCCAATTAAGTGGACACCTTCTGTTAAGCGAACAGTAAGCCAGATCCCGAAATTAATGCCTTATATATTTCCCTTTATAACGAACCCTTATTCAGCGGGCACCTCTATTAAACGGATGTGGACACTAAAATAGATTGTATTTGGCTAATTTCTATTGTTAAAAACCTCTATTAAGTGGACATCGGTCTTAATTGACAATAGTAGTATTGGATTAGGTCCTTGAAATACGTACTGTAGTCGATTAATAAAGATAAATCAATACATTCAGATGTCATTAAACTGTAGATTATACCGATATCCGGCCATATGATTGTCATCCACGATCAAAGTTCACCTAAAAGTCTTGGCCAAAGTACAGCACTTCATGGAACTTTATCACAGTACAGACCAACTGTTGAATGTTAATCTTTCACAAACATTGCACAATTCTTACAAACCTGTGTTAGGCGGACACCCTCTATTAAGCAGACACTTGGGAAGGTCCCGGAGGTGTCTTCATAATAGAGGTTTCACTGTATTAATATCGGTACATGAAAAGTTCAACTTTTTAACTGGGCCTAACGGGTAATAGTAAAAGACACTGCAATGTATATCTCCTTTTAGGCCAATATACAAGACTTGATTAGTACTTCGTGCATTTCATAATAAGTTACTTTACTTCTCTGTCACTTGTGACTACTGACTTGTGCACATCCTGTCCACGTAATGTAACAACAGGATGTTGTGTTGATTTTTTTAGTTTTCACTGTCCAAGCCAAAGCAAACAAAATTATGGAGTCGCTACTAAGCTCAATTCAATGTTGAGTCATCTTGTTACTGTTGGCATTCTTTCTTACAGATCATCCTGCCGTGTTCTTGGTATTAACAGAGAGGTTACGACACTTTGTAGAACCAAACTGGAGCAAATTAAAATGCAACTCAGTTTTTCAGGTTAGCTCTTCGAGGGTGTTGATGATCATAAACCGTGAGAACAAAATGTATAGCTTTCTAAACCAAACCAACTGGCTTCTGTGAGCATGCATGGCTTTCTGTTGAAAAAAAAATTCATATAACTCATATGCATTTTATTTCAGTTATTAGTGTTACATTTCCATAATAATTTAGTAACATGGATTCGAAAAAAACCCTCACCTGTGCTAAAACAATCTGCTGAGGACTTGAAAGAAACATATGCCTAAATATGGAGTAACATCAAAATTTCCCATTAATATTTTTCAAATACTACTTGCTTTATTTAATTACTGTTTATGACGATAATCATGATGGTAAGGTTGATGATGATGGCGATGGTGATGAACAGTCTTCACCAATAATGAATGAAGTATAGGAATCAGCGTTCATCACTAACGCTGGTCCACTACCCCAGGACTTCATGCTGGTCTAGTAAAAATGTGCTCCGTCTAACCCCAAGACCAGTTAGTTTAGCAAAAAAATAAATTTTCTACCACTCAACAAACTGGAAAGTTCTTTTTCTAAAACATTTTATCAGTAGTTAGTTGTTATAGTTTGAGTATTAGAAGTAAGCCAAAGGACTTGCTATCCACGTCATGGAAGCATTTGTACGACTGACTCTGGTCACAGCACGTATGCCTGATTGGAAATGGAATTATGTCCTTGTTTCCATGTAACTCAATAAATTAGGGGCCTGGGCCTAGGTGAACCACAGGTTCATCATCTTGGAATTAATTTTATTTTGACACATTCACCACAACAATGAAGAAGCTAGACCTCAGCTGTTTGTTTATTCAACATTAAGTGAAAGTTGAGTTGAAAAGGGTTGATTTGGGTTTTAGTCTATTTATTTTAGTCCACTTTTGACAATACTTACTTTGAATAAGCACTAAGGGGAAGATCCAGTAATGAGATGTACTTCCTCAATAAATTTGTGCTGCTTAGTGTATAAATGGCAATACTCTCCAGCAGCCCTTCATCATTCAGTCTCTTTAGTGCTTTATAAATAGCAATATGGTTTGTGTGGCCTGACACCCCATAAGAGTCAAAAGTTAGAACCTATTGTGGGCAAAGAGACAGTCAGACAGTTCAGAATTATGGATAGACCTCTTTTAGCTTGTAACTTTTGTTTACCCATATCAAACCATGTGATGTTACTCCAGAGAGCAGTCTTTCAAATGTTGTCCTATTAACATGTATATGTATCCATAATTTATTTTGTAACAAGATCTAAGGCCAACTCCCTCCCTCCCCAACATCACATGGTCTGAAAAATCGATGGGAAAACACAACTCACTGGCTGAAAGGTCTATTTGGCAATACTTGTGCCAAAAATTATATAACACAATTTCATTACCAATATATTGGACTGGACAGTAGCCTGGATAGCAGGCATTTGCGATGGCAACAGTCAAATAATTTTACAGTTGAATGGTTGGGAGGGGTTGGCTTCAAAGAACAATACACATTTTGAATCCATATGGTTCCAAGCTTTACTTTCACTTCAACTTCAAGGCCAAATTCTCAGCTGAATTTACCTCAACAGGCAGCGATTTTGACACAACGATAAAATTCAATGCCTTAATTGCATGTGGTACCATTTGCTTTAGATGCAAAGCTGGTTTACTTTGCACCTTTCCTCTCTTTTCTCCTGAGACCCAGGATAAAAAGAAAACCAATCGACTGCACATACTTCTGATATTACATCGGACAAATTTTGGCTTTTTCCCCCTATTGCAGAGAATAGTTTGCTGGCTCGCATAAGGCTTGCCAGCGTGCGATAATAAGTAAATATGGCAAGTCATGTCTGTAAAAGAAATGCTTACCACTTCAATTCTGTTGATCTTGATGTGGTCAGCAATAATTCTGCCAACAAGCTTAGTATTCCACTCCACTTGTGGGTCATCTGGAAGGGAACTGTATAGTCAAAGTAAAGTAAGGTATCCTTCCTTACATACAGAATACATAATTTTACCTGGATTCATCTTTATTTGCAAAGCACCCAAATTTCAACACAACCATAAGGTTGCATTTGACTTCTATTATTATCAGTTGACATAATAACTAGTCTGTGTAGTTATGTAAATAGTTTACCTGTGATCAACTAAGGTCACATGATTGGAAGGAATTCCAAGGATGCCACAGCTTGATACCAACTCCTGTCTTCTTATCTTGCCTTGTTTGTAGTAATTACCTGGGATAAGAAGAGACAATCAATGCAAAATAATAAATATTATTATTCATTCAAAATATTTTCCCGATTCTGATTGGCTAAAAGCACACGTTTAAGCGAGGGTATAGCGAGGGTAGGGGTGTGGCTGGTATTAAAATGGAATGGCCCTCCTAAGTGGGAAAATAAAAAAACGAAGTGTTGGAGGGGTGGGGTGGGGTAGAGTGTTGTAGGGGAATTGTAACTAATATGAGATGAAATTTACGCTCTTACCAGTTGAGAGGCACAGAAGATGACTAGTGGAACATCGCCTGAGATTCAAAATGGTGGGACAGAAAAACATACACTCATCGTCCGGATGGGCCGTTACAACAAGAACGTTTTTCTCGGCAAACTCTAACCTGCTTTCTTGCTGAATTTTGAGTTGTCTATAGTAATAACCTACAATGATACCCACGAAAATAAGCGCGAAAATGAGGAAATCCGAAAACCCGTTGAGTCCAAATGAAAACATTGATGTGTTTGGTTACCAAGTGAAAACTGCCTGGCTGCTAAGGTTTTCAAAGCATTACATTTTTGTTGTGGTGGTGGCGTGGCTGTTGGCGCGAAAAATATGCGAAAAATGTCCTTAGATTATCTCCTTTCCGGTGTGTTTTTGTCTATAAACTAACAGTTTTCCCAATGGAAAAGGGTATTCAGCAAGGAAACGAGGAAAACGGCCAAGAAAAGCAAGAGAAAACATACAGTGAAACTGATGCTGTAATCGTGAAGACTCCTCTAAACACTGTAAACGTTGTCGTTGAAAGTGAAAACGTAGAAGTGGATACAAATGAAATGTACAAAATAGAAAATGGACAAGACTTTGTCATTGACTCAGAGGATCGAGAGGTACAGGAGGATGATGGCATCATGGAAAATCAAGGCCGTAGGATCATTTCCACTCTCACTTCAAAACACTATGCAGCACACGTGAGACTCTTTAAAGGTAACATAAGCTTATACATGCAATCGGTTTACTGGTTTTAATCCGACTGAAATAGACAACAAGCAGATGAATATTTTGTATTCTTCTGATATCAGTGATATTTGGGTATGGATCATTTTTATTTCTCTTAATGACCAAAGCCCTCTAAAGGGTTAGGGATATCTTTGGGAGGTTAGATGAGGGTTTTTTTTTTCATTGTTTATTTAATTTGACCGTTTCGTGGTATGTGTGAACATAACATAGTTTATTATTTCATTTGAAAATAATACCAAGTTGATTTCAAAACTTTGGGTATTCTCACTAATCTTTGTTTTAAAATTTTTGAACATTGGGTATAAATCAGTGAATCACGGTCACTATTCTTTTGTATATAATTTTTAGAGTGGTTAAAAGGCAAAGGAATTTCAGAAGTGTTTGAGGAATGGGAGCCAAAAGTAATAAGTGACAGGCTATCAGAGTTTTACAAGGAGTCTCATTTAAAACATGGTGGCACCAAAAGAGTCAGCTCTCTTAAAATCATACGTGCAGCAATTGATCATCACCTGAGGAGTGCACCTTACTGCAAGTCATACAGTCTCACTCATTCACCCGCGTTTATCAAAGCAAATACCACATTAGTTCATTTGGAAGCCTCACAGAGAGAACTGCTAGATTCTTCAGAGAGTAATTCTGGTTCTTTACTACTGACGGTGGATGACATTCATAAACTTTGGGCGACAGGTGTAGTGGGAATAAAAACACCTAAATCTCTTCAGCACCTGGTATTTTTAGGTATAGGAATTAATTTTGGCATTATCTCCAGAGAAAACTTGCGTGATCTGAAACCCAGCATGTTTGAATTCCATATTGATGAAAATAGTGGTCTAGAGTATGCATCATGCAGCCTATGGGATTCTGTATCGACTCAGTTGAAGAGGAATAAAAGTAAATGTACAGGTAGAAAAATGTTCAGTGTACCTGGAAGCTTGCAGTGCCCTGTTGCAGCTTTGAAATTATTCCTTAAAAGGAGAAACCCTGCTTGTTCCGCATTCTTTCAGATACCCAATAATTCTGAGTTTGAGTTGAGCGGACAATGGTACAAGGCACAACCAGCTGGATTGAATGCTTTGTCAAGAATGATGAAAGACATGTCACGTCAGGCACTTCTGTCCAAGGAATATACCAATCACAATTTGCGATCCACACCTCCTATTGTTTTGTACAAGGCTATGGAAGATGTTCCATATCTAAAGCTTCCTAGAATAATACCTCAGGCAGATCTTAACAACAAAGTTGCATTAAACAGTCCTGGAACTACAGTGCTGAGTTCAGTAACTACTCTTCTGATGAATACTCAACCTGTTAATGCAGACAGAAGCTATACACTTTCACCTCCAGGGGATTCAAATCCTGTTGAGACAGCATCTAATCACATGGCCACTGTTAGCAATATTGGGAATCCCACAGGTAACACTACAAACATTCCTCAGAACGCACACCAAGTGTATTGCATTTCTGAGCAGTGGAACATGAAAGATATCATCAGGGCCATTGATGCTGGAGATGCAGTAGTGATCACAAAACAATTAAAAAAGAGAGAACTACAAACCCACGAGAATGGTGAAACAACATGTTTGAGAGATAATCAGCAACAAGGGAGGGTTGCATCGCAAAGTTTTGGACGTGACAGATCTGGGCGTAAGCAGGTAAATAACAGACTGAAAATAACTAAAAGCTACCCTGTTTTTGCTGATATTACATGTACTTCAGTAACCGGCATGCAATGAAACGTGATAAACCACTGACTTTTGATGTTTTTGTTCACCTTTTATTATTTTCCCTTGTGTCATGAATAAGAACAAATAAACAGCTTTTTGTTATTTTATTTATTTTATATTTAAAGCCAGAGCCTAAACGTTTTTGCCGTGATCCAAAGATTGTTAAAGAGGAATTAACAAAGGACAAGGTAAGGCTATTCACCTGAACTTAATTTCAAAAAATATTTTGGCAAAAATAACCACAGATTGACAAAGTTTCCAATAGAATCTAAGTCCAGTCTATCAACCCTTATTTTGTAGAGCAGACTGGTCATTTTTGAGAAGAGATGGGGTGAAAAGAATGCATGATACATTTTTTCATCAACCGCCCACCCCCTTGCTTTAAATTAACATCTGGTCATCCTGTCATCAAAGGCATGAAAATGTCTGCTACCAAATGTTTTTTTTATCTCGGGGAAATCAACAGATATGTTTTTACTCACATTGCCAGCATCAATGCAAGTTTATTGGAACAAAAGATAGAGTTTACATAAGAAAAGAGTTCCACACCCGCAGGATCAGGGTTTTCATTAGGCATCAGAGATCAGAGAATTCTCAGTTTATTACGCAGAATTCCCCAGCTAATGTTCGGTAGCCTATGCCTATTTTTTATTCAGACGTGGAACCTCTTTCAAAATATTCTCCTGTAACGTTACACCTTTCTCTTGACATAACCAAATACAGTATGTGTCTGTACTCTCCCACAGCTCATATCTTGAAACCATCATGTCATTTCTAAACAACACTTGATGTAAACAAAAACAGGAGCTTGTTAGCCAGTGAAAAACTTATTTTCTTGCTCTTACACTGAACTCTCGGTTAGCCTTGAGATACTGTATTACACTGTTTGTTTCGCACGAGTCAAAACTTTTACTCAAAGAAGTGTGAGCATGAACGTTTGCTTATAATGAAAGTTTCGGTGATTGAACAATGAGAAAATGATTCACTTTTCTAATACATTTTGACAGTTTTTAGTGTTTTACACAAGTAAAACACTAGTATTCATCACAAAGAGGTTCAACTTTACTTTCTTATCATTACTGGTGTCATGTTACCTCGACTCTCTATAAGCTGGACACCTCTCTAAGACAGACAGTTGGGGCCGGTCCCTAAGGTTTCTGTCTCAGAGAGAATTGACTGTAGTTCAATAATTGTTCTTAGTTTCCTTTGTTTCCTAATCCTATTTAATCATAATGATGAAATAGGTTAAAACCATTTGAATCTGAATTTCATTTTAACCTACAACATGCCGGTAAAAAATATTATGATTATTTTTTATTCTTCAATTTATTTTTGTTCTTACTTTAAGTAACCCATGTTTTCATTTGTTTCTGGATATACTAGATTGAGGATGGCTTATTAAAGGCAATAAATGATATGAAGACTGGGCTGCAAAGCTTTGAAGACCTTGTAACAAAACAGCAACCTTCTGAACATGTTATTCAAGAGTTGTCACAAATAAGTGACTGCTTTCAAGAACTTTTGCAAAGGATTAACACAAAGGGAATGATAGTACAATAAACATCTGAGGGTGTGTTTGGCTGGTAACAAAGTAAATCTTGGTAAATATTTGCCTGGCCTGGGGCTAATGTTGGTAGAACTGAATACCAAGAATCTAGTAATAATTTTGCTATTAATATTTTATAGTTTATTTCCAGTTTCTCAATATTTGTTTGGGTATAGAGGGAATCCATGGCAGTGATTTGGATGTCTCTCTGAGTTATTTAAAATGGTTTAAAGGTATTTTAAATACTACATACTCAACTTGTCACCTGTTCCTTAAATCCACGTCTCAGTTATTATCTGAATGCATTATAGCCTGCCTTTATGTTGGTGGATAAATAACATGGGTATTTAAATTGATCTTTCTTAAGTTATATTTGTGGTAATTAATTGACAAAATTTTTACCTGGAAAAAGGTAATTTGCAGTTCCTTGCATGTGGGTTTTACTGTACTGAAGCCATTGCATAAACAAATGCAGTAATGAGTGGAACACAAAGGACAAGATTGAAACTAACAGATATATTTTTTAAAGAATATTTTAAAAATTCAAAAAAGTTATATTATTGTCATGCATAATGATAAAAGGTATACATTCCGTGCCTAGGGGATGACTGCTTTATGGGAACTGTTTCACAAGTTATCTTATATACCTGAGAACTAGAGGGAAAACATTAGCTGTAATATAATTTTTTAAAGCATTTTAACAAGTTTTAAGCCTCTTGTTATTTGAAACATTTTAAAACGTAACTGTTGATACCATACTTTTTTCTGTTATAAGGCACACAAGCATATAATGCATTCTGAATTAAACAAATTTAGAGTAGTCATGTAAAATTTTGTTGACAAAATGCCGCAACTTATAACTGAAGAAAGTATGGTTGGTTCATTCTCACTCAAACTTTAAATTTCTTGAGTATTTCCATTATTTTGAAACAAAAAAATCAAGGATTATTTAAGTGTATTTGAACCTAAAAGGAACGAATTGTTAATTCTTACCCAAAAGCTTAATTTCTTGGGCATTTTGTTTATTGGTTATTTATACATTATTTATAAAGTTAATTCCTTTTTTTGTAGATGTTGTAGCAGTTATATTCATCAAGGTTAAATGGTAGAAGGTTAAGGTTATATTATACAAAATACATATACAGTTGGATTCAGGACATTTATTTGGACCCAAAAGATTAGAAGATGTTTTACTGTTGATGAATAATTATTTGTAGTATTGGAATTATTTACTTGTCTTGGAAAAGCTAATGAACCTAATTGAGAAGCTTGTTTTTTGTAAGTACACTAACACTTCATTGGGAAACAGTGAAGTAGTCTGTTATCAATTCATTTTGGAACATACAATTTACTAATGTAAAGTTTCAGGGTATAGGGTATTTTCTTTACGTCTTGTTAGCCAAATAAACCGGGTGGGGGCAGCCTAGTCCTAGGCATTCTCTCTTGCCCTATTGACGTCACAGCTCACGGTAGATTCCAGGATTGACCGAGCTGAGAATGCCTAGGGACTAGTTTGGGGTGGGGGAAAGACGAAATTTTCCTTACCTCTTTCACTCACTTCCCTTAGGTGTACTCTTGTCAGTTTAAGTATAAGTGTGTCCCACAAAGCCCGGGGCCTATTTAGGGTTAGGGTTAGGGGGGAAAGGATTGAAAATGATCCCCCGTTTTAAGTCCCCAAAAAGAAAAAAGAACACCCTGTTTAAGAAAAAGTGTTATTTCTTCTTGAAGAAGTTCATCATGCTAGTGAGGTTAAACAGTCGATTTAAATGTTCTTAAACATAGCCAGTCTTAACGTCTTATTGATGCTGAAACTTTGGGTACGAATCGTCTGGGTACGAAACGTCCGGATTCCCCTTTCATAAGCAACATCCAAATATTGGCATTTTGGGTGGTCGCTTCAACTGTGAGCGACAATGAACGACGCAAACCCCGGACTAAATAAGCAGCTGAATAATAAAATAAGCAGATATATATATATACAGCCCCAAATGGAAGAAAACATGTGAAAGCAGGTCTTTTTTAACTTCTGATTGGTTGAGAGAATCTTTAGCCAATTACATCATAAGCTAAGGTGCTTTTGACAATAATGGGGAAAATTTGCATTTTATAATGCGGGCTGACTACCCCTGGCGGGAGCATAACTAGGGACCATAAGATCCGACGACGGTAACAAGAACGCCAAAAAAAGCAATAGATTAAACAAGCAAAACAAAAACTCTCCATTTGCCTCTGTACACTTTTTCTCACATTTCTTTGCTGTGACAGCACGTTTTATGAAGGGCGTCAGTAAGTGACGACGAACTTTTCTATCTCTTTCTGAACTTGGGTATTTTGTTGCTTTTAGGAATTCAACCCCGGGATAGTTCGCCTACATTTGACAAAGTAAGCGAGTCGTTAGAATTATCGCAATGAAGATTGAAAAAACGCGAATTCACTTTTCAAACGACGTTTGAAAATCAATAAAAAGCAAACTGTAGCTTCAAATGGGTAGATTCGACCTTTCAAATCACTCTTTAGATTTCAAAAAATCCTCCGTACGTTGTACGCTGACATTTCAGAAAGGCCTTTTTAGGATGAGCAAGGACCACAAAGCTCGCCCTGCTGAAAAAGGAAACCAAACGTGACAAAAAGCCGGAAAATTTCTTGACGAAGTTCGATAAGTAAAAATAGACAGCTTCAAAATTGCAGAGTTTAGAACTGGACCTACTTCTTGTTTGTTAGTGACTTTTTAAAATAGTTAAACTCTATCACATTAATCTAATTTTGTACATTAGGTATTACTGTTAATGGTACTATCAACCGCTATTCCAGGCCGGGCCCGGTTATCTTTCATTTAGTTATATCTTTTAGTTTTAATAGTTTTTACGTTTATTTTCCGGCTCAGTTCCCCAACCCCTCCCCCCCTCCTGCCCCGCCCAATCTAAATGTAAAACAGAAAAGGGAAAGGAAGGAGGAAACGGATCGGAAACTACACAGAATGAAGATAGAACAGAAGCAGATCGCAGAAAGAAGGAAAATCAACAGGGAAAAAAAACGGAAATAAGAAAAGGAGAAACACAAAACAGATAAAGAAAACAGAAAAAAGAAATAGAAGCATGCAGACACAGAAAGAGGATAAGAGAAAACGGAAGACCAAAAACGAGAAAAAGGAAAACAGACACAGAAAACAGTAGCCTGAAATTCATCCGATTGCTTCGAGTCGTTTTCTCCTGTGAGGGAGTAATAACGACTCGAAGTAATCGGATGAAATTCAGGCTAAGAAAACAGAATCAGAAACAGACAAACCTATCAATGGATAGTTGTTCAAATTGATCTTAGAGTTGAGAGTTCCATAAGGAAACGATTCCGAGGTGACGAATAAACGGTAAATTTTCCTGTGAATTCTCCTGAAGCTGATGAAGCCGGGCTCCGCACTGAGGGGCTCCTGAAGCTACTGGAACACAAAACTGAGGCAGAACGGTTAAGCAATAAGAGAAAAACGAGAAACGAAACAGAAGACCAAGTCATAAACAGCCTGGAAAACGACGGAAAAAGGGACAGAAACAGAAAAGAGAAACGAAAAACTCGTTATAGAAAATAGCTTTATGTTCCCAATTCAAAGGGAAGAGGAAGTAACACGGGTATTTTCTTCACTCACACCATGCATATGGTTGTGAGAATGCGAAGTACCTTAGAGACTCATGAGTCGGTTCGATATGAACGATGGACAGGGGCGAAGATGAGTTCAAGCCGTTAAGCCCGGGCTTAACAAATCAAATGTTGACAAGGCGTGAAATTGCACCTAGTCCACCTAGTGCAGTAATCAATGTCTGTCGAGCTGATGGGCAAAATTGGCACATTATATAATTCTCTTGGAAAATCTGTCGCTGTACGTCATCTTGGTCTTTCAAGCAGATATATCTATGAAGAGATCTCCTTTGTTTTTATACTTTGATTACCTGCTAGAATCGTATAGGTTAAAAATTAACTCGTAATTTGTGGGGGGGCGCTCTCAAATAACATCTAGTAAATCGTTCTGTCCTTGTTTGATTTTCTTTTCTTTTTCTTTTGTTTTAATTTTTGCCTTTTTTAATTCTGGGGATTAACTTATGGAACTGGCCACCACTTTTGAAATATTAAGTAGCTCGGTAGGTGGCTCCTGCAAAAAAATGAGTTTATCTTGTGTCATTTACACAATTCCGGCTTAAAAGGAAAATATGGCTTGCTACGCCCTTGATGAATATCACTCGGCGTCTTCTAAAAGTGAATAATGAGATGTCAAACCCATTTAACACAGAATTGCTCTATTTATTGCCTTTTATAACAGGAGCCCAAGAATTAACGGGCCCTAAACATGGAATACAATTCGTATATTTCAATAAAATTAAATTTTGACCTTACGTAGAATCGCAAAAGTAAATAACAAAAGCAATTTCTTAATATTATCCAAATTTAACAATCATCAGGGAAATCGTTGGCTTTGCTCGCGGGAAGTCCGTGATGTAAATTAAAACAGTCCCGTGAGCATTTGTTTGGCCACACTAAGCTTTCTGACGCGCTGAATGTTATCGGTGCCTCGTTTGCACAGACTGCCTATCTGTCCTAATTCATCTTTATCAAAGGACGTCTTTCGAAGTTGGTGGATAAGCTGAAAGGACAAAAAAGGCTAAGTCGTCATCATCATTATTATCAGCGTCATCATCACCATCATCATCACCATCATCATCATCAAAATCATTTTTATTATCATTATCATCATCGTCATCATCATCAGTCCTTTACTTGGCTTACTAAAACACGATATACAATAAATTAACAGCATTTCATGGAGAAGAGTCCTAAAGTAATAATGAGAGTAACTTAATGAAAAATAAAATCTCTATGATCTTTTTCTTAAGGCTGGACGTTTGTTGAACGGTTGTAGTAACTAGTAAACAATTCAAACATTTTAGGGTAATCTGAAATTGCTTAAGTCTTGAAGTAACCAACGACTTGTTCAGAGTTGATGTTGAAATGAAATAAAAAAATGATGATGATGATAATCTTATTTTCGTGTCAATGAATATAGCGGTTACTCACGAAGTAAGGACACGTATCAAAAGCTGCAACTGTATAGAATACATATTATAATCAACAGGTAGCTCTCTTTGGCAAAAAGGAAAGACGTCCAAGAACTATAGAATGTAATGTATTTCTTTGCTTGCCGAAACTCGATGTATGCGTTACTCGGACACCTAGTTCTTACCGCTAAAAATTCTTCAAAATCGATCGCACCGGATCTGTCTTTATCAATTTCATTAAAATACTGCTCCCTTGTGGCGGGCTCTGATCTGTCACCAAGGTCGTCAAGAACTTGCATTCTAAAACACAAAAGTAAAACGTGTCAATAGGGTTGAGGTTACCATGATTCACTAACAAAATTTCGTTACATTTTTATGAATCAAAGTACACTAACTTGTCTGACATTTTAACCAATTGCAAACCTAAATATGGATTATGCGGAGAGGGATATGAATTTATTTTCTATATATAAACAACAACAACAAAAAAACATTCTTAGATTAAGCCCACAGGGACTTGTGAAGTTTACCTCTGGGGATTTCGATACCAATCCAGAAGCCCCATCGGCCGTGTTACCGTTCCGTATTCCCCGTTCACCTTGGACACCTTGAGTATCTATATGCGGATTGTTAGGGCGTGGTCTTTGCAAGCCCCTTAGTGAAAAGGCCGGAGCAGAACAAGTTTACCCAAATCTGCACTGAATCGTTACTGAGGACACAACAGCAAATTTATTCTTCTCTATACTTACAATTCTTGAAAATCGATTATTCCATCTTGATTAAGGTCAAACGTCTGGAATTGTAATCTTAAATCCACTATATCACTCTCATTAAAATCTGGAAATTCTTCTATTAAGGATCGGAAATCTTTTTCACCCATTTCTGTCAAAAAAAAAAGAAGGAACAAAACGTTATAGTTATCTATAGTTAAGGACGTATTGTTGCCACTTTTGTTGGGTTGAATAAAACCCCGGGCATATGAAAAGATACATGGGTAAATGTTTGGCATGTACAGAAGTGAATAATTTGACGGAAGAAATGAAACGCTACCTTGAAACCTTCTTCTGTTATTCGCGGACTTTCTCCTTTCTTCGAGTAGCTTATGCCAATATTGCTCCTGAATTTTCTGAAATTCTGTGTTCTTCAGTTCTGATTCACCGTGTGTTTTCCTTGTTCCTGTAAAATGAAATGACTTTTTGTTTACCGTAAAAAAGGAGTTAGCTTTAAAAATGAATTGAATGACTTCAGTTATGAACACTACAGTTTCGGGCATTGCGTATGCTGTCTAGAATTTAGAAATGCCATAATCATACAAATACTTTGTAAACTCGATGATTTGCAGCTGCTTCCAAAGAGGAATTTTTTAGATTAGATTGTTCTAACCTGTTATATTGAAATATGCGTTAGGCTCGTAGATTACTGGGCTTCTTGCAATAGGATAACTTGGAGCACAACCCATGGTACATTTTAAGGCGTAAACCTGCGAAAAATGAAACAAATATCGAATATATACATTTCCAGCTACAAAATAGACATAGCTCCTTTGAGAATTCTTTTCCTTACGTCATAATCAGTCAATCAATTATCTCATGTTTCATGGTGTTTTGGAAGGTAAGATCTTGCAAAGAGGAAAGAAAGCGAAAGACCTTGACTCAGACGTTCACATCTTCGTTGGTCTGTTTCGAGCTGTTTACGTTTTCAACGAGATGTAGGGAAATTTCAGAGCTCTCCTATAAACTAAGTGTTTTAGTAATTAATGCGCGCGCTTTTTCCGTTATACTGTAATGAGCTCGAGCTGGGTGGTGCGTCTGTCAATTACACACGGTATGTTAAACGCACGGCCGGCCCGAAGGTGGGGAAACTCCCATATGAAAATCGACTGGGATGTTATTTGTCTCGCCTGGGGGTAGAAATTGCACATTTTGGTCTCATTTTGGATGTTTAGGAAGGTAAGCCAATATTTTTACATATAAACGGTATCGCTTAGGGTGATGAGGATGATGATGAATTGATGACGATGTCACGAAATCTTCTAACCGGCCTGGTCTTCTAATAGGGGACACTGCTGAAGAAATACCTACACTGTAAATCAAACTACAAATACCGGCATACTTTGTTGGAGTGTGGTCTCCTTTTGGGGTCAAATAAATCCTTAGCCACTCCCAGATTTCTCTCCTTTAGGGTTGAATTCTAATTTTCCGACGAGCATACCCGTCATTTTCATACGTGAGTCCCCACCCACTTTGTTTTAGATTATTAGTACAGTAAAGCTGCAAACAATTGGATGGAATGGTAATTAATTCTTAGAGCCGAGGTCCAACCCGTTACCCTTTTATATACCATTTTCGACAGTAAAGGTACCCCTTTCGTATACCTTTTATTAACAAATGGTGCCCCTCTCAGATACTAGTTAACAACACTGCATCCCTCTAGACGGCTGTAAATGCACCGTCTGTTAAATATGAATTAATTACTAAATCAGGAAGTTTTCTTATCCTTTTTTCACAGCCATAAAATGCACCTGCTAGATTCTTTAGGTCCTTTCTCAGACTGCAATAACAGAGTCCCTTTCCTTACATATACTAGTGAAATCCTTATACATACCCTGAAAGCTTGAGAAAGGTACCCCTTTCGGGTGGAGCCACCCCGTATAGGTTATTAGTAGGAGCACCCTCCCGGAGGGAACGTCTTAGCTCTGTTGGGATTCCCTCCGGGATTTCCAACAACATCCCTGTGGGGATTCACTGCACGAATCTCGTCGTGCTATTCTGCGGTGGCTTTGGTTTCGCACTGCTGCCTTCCGTGGTTAGCCAAAAAAATCACCCGTGTTATCCAGTCGCAACTGAGCTGCAAAGGGTTTTGTCCCAGTTAAATACGACTTTTCAAGTAACATAACTTGCAATAATTATAATGGTTTTTCAGCCACTGCTTTTCCCCGTCTTTGATATTTCTTTCTTTTCATTTGCTTAGTGCGTACATGCGCAGAGCTTGCTACGTCTCTGAACTGAGCAATTGCCATTGCAATGTTGCGTACGAATTCGTATTCTCTTTAGCCGTGTAACATGAAACTGACGTCTCAAAGATAAACCTTGCTTTACAGTATTGAGTAATATGTACCAACAACAACGACAAACGCAACGCCGGGGAGCCCAGTTTTTACAGAAACATTGCCTCTAAATTAAATGATAAAACATTTACACCTGTAGTTAACTTTTATTACAACTACTTTATTAAGGTCTTTGTAGTTTCCCTCATTCTTGAGAACTTTTCAATGCGGCAATTAAAAAGATAAACTTGCCTATTGCCGGATGTTAAATGATTCTACAAAGGGCCCTTACCGGCATCTATTCTTTCGAGAAGTTGTAACTAACACTCGCCACAAGTATTTCATTACAATAACAAACGCCTAAGAGTTGGCAAAGATACCCGGGTAACCTGTCCTGTGTTCAACTGTCTTTGCAGTGTTTTATATTTGATGAGACAATCTATCTCGTGTTTGATGCAGCACATGAAAATTTCAGTGGCGGATACAGGCCTTCAGGTAAGGGTGAGGCCCGGTAATCCAGACCCTGAGATGGGGGGCGGTCTCAAAAACTTTTCTTTCTAAAAATGAGGGGGGGGGGGGGCTGGATGTGCCACTGCATTTGGCCAGGGCCAAATTAGACCCATTAGACCTGGGCCCAGTTGTTTGAAAGGTGGACTAACAACACTATCCACTGGATGAATCTCTTAAGAGTACAACAAAAACCAAAAGAAGATAGGACAAACAGAGTGACAACAGCTACAAAACAGAAAAAGCGAGAAACAAATTGAACAACCGGAAGCCCTGATCTCGGGCCACATACCAAAGAAAAAAGTAGCAGTCAAGGAGTACTACCCACTGGCTATACACAGTCTTTGAACTTCAAATAGCAACAAGTCAAATGTATACTTTCGTAAGTTATATTCTGTACTGTCCTCTGTTGCCATGGTTAGGAAGGGAAAAGAACACTTAATTGTCCCCTTTTTATAAGGAAATATCCTTCCATGGCTGGCGAAAACACAGCAGCGATGATCAACCCGTTTTTCCAAGTGTTTCATCATGGTTTGGTCAGTCAGTACTGATGGAGCTTTTGCAGTTTTTCGGGAGAAGAACATTCCATTAAATTATCTCCTATTCTTTTTGCACTGAAAAGGGATTAAGGAGATATTCTTTCTGGCTGGAGATATTATTGTTGTCGCAGTGTTTTGGTCAGGAATAGACCCTCCCCTCTTTGATTCCTCTTCATCTACAGCACAAATTTTCTGTTCTGTTAACTCCAATCTCCTTGATTCCTGATATATTCTGCCACGTTGTTGTAATAATTCAGCTTGATCACTTCCTGCCGAGCTGTCTGTATATCACCTGAAAAAAGTTGGATATTCCCAGAAAATGTGATGTGAATGAGTGGGTGTCTGTTTAGGCTAAATGGATGAATAAGAAGGGCTGGTCTAAATATATCAATAAATGGCCACATCTATCGGTCCAATAGTGACCCAGCCTCCAACCCAGCCTAAGATTGTTTAAAAGGACAAAAGCCTTGGAGAGATCGTGGTCCTTGGTCCTTGCTAGGATATACAGTAATTAAAGAAATTATCATTTCTGTATGAAGAAATGAGACTCTTAAAAGCATAACTCGGCAATTGATTTTGCAAGATAAAATAAAAAAAAAAAAAACAGAACGTCTAAGGATTCTAGACCACACAGCTTAGCATTAATTCCGTAAGTTACTCTCAAACAAACTCTTTGGGAAAACAACATAAAATATCAAGACTGCAAAACAGACACAATAAAATGAATAAACAGTATATAACAATCAAGTTTAACACGGTCTCCATATGTAAATGTAACTTCGGTCATTACCTTGTGCAAATGCATCTGAGATGTCTTGAATACACTTCTCCAGGTGTTCTAAAATTTGGAAATTCACAGGAAATTAGAATCAGTCATCCACTGCTCACTCACCATTGACGTAAATGCATGCAATGCACACTTTTCTTGTATGTTGTTAAACTAAGTTTATGATCCTGGTAATACTAATAGTGGTTTTACCAGGGAGGGGGGGGGTTACCTAAGGGAAGTGTGTAGAGGTGTGCTCTGACCCTGTTTGAGACAGAAATGTTTCTCCCCAATACCCTGTTTAAGACAAGCGACCTTATTTTATGATCCTGACTCATTACATTTTGTGTTACGGAATTAACTACCTTTTCAAAGTAGCATCATGGAAAAAGTCTTTTTGGTGCCATCACACTCTTTTAAAAGAATATTTTTTATGGTCCAGAAAGATATCCTGTTCAAGGCACTAAATAGTGAAGTTCAACGAAAATACCTATATAGGCAAAAATATAAGACTACCCCTGGGGGTTTTACTTATTGTAAATTAATGAAGAGAAAAAGAAAATAAAGTTTTCATTCCACTTAACACCCACCATTATTTTCCTTCTGGATTTCCTCTAATCTCTCCTCAGATGAAGATGAAATTTGTTCATACTTTTCCATTATTGCTGCCAAAAATTCACCATCTGTGGATGTTGCTTCACTTTCAGTGACATGTTCACCATGTAAATTTAGCTATAAGAAAAGAGGCAGTTTTATTTTACCCCAGCTTCACAGGTAACATTTAGAGAAACTGTCATGGAATGGTTACATGTTGGCTGAAGTGAAAGCTGTGTGAAAACTGACTAATAAGATAAAAATAAAAAATACAGCAGATTAGAGGAAACAAAATAAAAATTCAAAGTGGTAAAGGAATAACATTAAAATATGTACCCAGGGTGTTCACTAGGCATCGGAGATCGGAGAATTCTCTGTTTACTACACAGAATTCTCTGGCTAACGTTTGGTAGCCTATGACAATTTTTATTCAAATTTGGAGCCTCTTTCAAAATATTCTCCTGTAATGTTACACCTTCCTCCTGCTACTAGAATTCTTAATAAAAACCCTGCGTACCATTGTACAGTCATTAACTTTGTTGGCCATCACAGAAACTTCTTTATCAAAAGAAAGGAGTAGGCGAATGATTTTGCTTCAAAAAACAGCTTTACAGATCAAACTAGACCATAACAGGTCAAATTTGATTTCAAGTTAATTTTGATTTAATCTACAATCTTGGACAAAAATGTTAAGAAAAATGGACATTGTCATGTCTAATTTCAAGATAAAGCTGTTTAAAGCACAAGGCTATTATAAACAACTCCCCTACCTCCCACATCATTTCTGCCCCAGATTGAATGACATGGACTAGGGTGGGGTGGGGGGAGGGCTAATAGTGGTACCAAATTGATCGGGTGGGTGTCCTGTGGGTGAGAAAGTGCAAAATTCTTAATTTTTCATCCAAGATTGTAGCTTGATTCTCAGTTATCTTTGTCTTCTAGCTGTAAAAGACAAAGGAAGTTGAGGATCAACCTAAGTTAAAACATTTAAACCTGAAATCAAATTTGACCTGTACAATTTATTATACATGAGATGCTTCTTCCAAAGTGAAAGACTTACAAGATACAATCCTCTGCTGAGCGGCTTTAATAAAGTTACATAAGCTTCATTTACTCTTGATGACTGTTCCTCAGAAATCTTTTTCTCCTCCTGTCACATGTTGTAAAGGCACTGTCAGTCTATTGTTTTTTATTTAGTTTGTTATAAAACATGATCAAATTATCATCACCATCATCATCAGCAACAACAATCATCAATCTTATCAATCATCCTCACCAGTCAATCACCCTTATCAACATTATCATCATCATCATCATCATCATCCTCATCACTGATGATCAATAATCAATATCTATGATCAACATTTGCCCTTTCACCCTTTCTGTACTAGTGCACCTCCTCTAGCCCCCTAAAATTTTGCATACGCACTGTTTTCAATCAATCTTGGGATGACTGTGATATCTGATATCTTGTCCAAACATTTGGAGTGTAAACAAGGTAAATTGAGGGCAACGTCAAAGTGACAAATTAGCAAATTAATCTTTTACTGTGTAATAAAAATCATGATAATCAATCATGGCCATAAAAGCGATAAGATCATTAGTCATTGACCAAGACTTACAATACTTAAAAAATCTCATTCTCTCTGGTAAAGCTACTTGTAAAGTTACTTGTAAACTATACCTCAGAAACATCGCTAAATTTATCTGGATGGAGTTTCCACTGTAGTTCTTTATACTTGTCATTCAACTGAACTGTGTCGACATCAAATGTCTTGGGGCTAGAAAATGTCAAAAGGAAGAATTTATCTATTAATGTCCAGCATCACAAAATTTGACTATCACCAAAAACAACTAACACTGCATAACATCTTCAAGTTTGTACTTTGCATAGATCATAATAATATTTCCTCAGACCGTTGAAGGATTGACTTAATAATAGGTACTAACTAAATAGAGATCTCGCATGAAAGGGATACTGCAGTATTAAGAGTAAGTACTATGCCAGCTATTGTTCTTGAAGCTAAGTTAAAGCTTTTGAATTTCTGGGATATGCAGAAGGCAATTTTTTTTTTCAAAGAAAAAGTTTAACTGGTCCCAGGGGTGTAGGCATGTTACCTAAAGGCAAAAGGTTATAATTGAAATGAATGACCCTGCTCCTTTTGAAAAAACATGTTAAACACAGGCTACAGTGAATCGTTCAAATTCTGCCCACTAGCTGTACATCCATTTAATAGGGTCTTGACCCAGTCCACCTCAGTTAACCCCCCCCCCAACCTCAGTAAGCTCCCCCACTGATCTTGGATAGTGTCAGACTTGCCAAGTCTCATGATTGGGCAGATGGGGGGGGGGCATACATCCAGACCCTTAGAAAAGGGGGGAGCGTGGTCTCCAAAAAAACAATTTTTCAGCCCTTTGGGCCTCAGTTTTCAGGGCGGAAAAACGTTCTGCGCAAGCTTCTGCGCATTCCTTATCGCAGGCTCAAGGCAGCCTTTTTCTGTGTGTTGATTGTGCTTGTTTGTTGCTGGAGTTCTCAGTGAAATGCACAAGGTGAGAACGTTTGCTCCCTGTGAAGCATTTTTATTTGACATGTTTGCTTTTTTTTTGGTGCTTGAAAATTACTTTGGATTCAGAACAACCAATGTTAAAGGAAAAACGGATCATTCCGTCAGTCTGAGGTGGAATAAAAGGTTTTGAACATTTCTTAAGAGGCAAGTATTTTTCTGATTGTGCATCCGATTAATTTATCAGTTGATTTCGCCGGGTTGAATTAAACCCGCTTGTATTCTGTTATTAGTAGTAACGGTTACTTTTTTTACATGCCCAGATTTATTACCTTTGCAGAACCAGCTTTATCTTTGTCTTCAGTCAAAGAACCATATTGCTGTTATAACACATCAGAGTGAACAAACTTGTGTGCTTTTATTAAACTTTCGCGGAAATAGAAGGCCACCAAACTTACTCAAGGTCATTTTTTTTCTGTTGCTCAAGTAATAATAGTCAGAGTTTTTTTCATTTTTCATTACATAGTTTTGTTTTCCAGTGCACCGTGAAAGTTTCTGTTCTTTATAAGAATAACTTTCTGTACGCAAATTGTCCTTTTCACTCGAGGTAAAATAGAGAACAACAACTGCCGGCAGTGACTTCAAAACAATTGACTCTTTTCCTGTAAACAATTGCTGCAGCTTGATTTGACTAAGGCGAGCAAAACAAACCCTTATGTGCAATTTTCTGTATTTTCTAAAGATCGGCTGAGTTTAATATGCTTAAACGAAGACCTTCGCATGGACCAGTTAACCTTATTGAAAATAGCTAAATGGTGAATCATGGCTTGGCTGCCAAATTGCAACTGATCTTTTGCTTTTAAGATCTTTAGGTACGTTGTTTTCGCACAGAAAATTCATTTATTCATTGTCAGCAAGAAGTTTTTGAAATAATGTAACTTTAACTTTGTTTGAAGGAAACCCTACTTACGCGTAGGTTTTTGACAGATGTTATGCGTGTTTATGAACTTGACAACACAAAGCAAAATTTATATATCTGCGTGAAACGAGCAAGTACAATACTATAGTTGCTTTGAAACCGATTTTTAGGAAGATTTTACTTGATAAAGATTGACCTTTTTTCTGCCCACATATCAACGCAATAACTTCTACATCGAGGATTTTGTTTAGATTTTAGTGATCCGCGAAACTACGAGTGTCCGATCGAGCGAGGGTTTTAAAATATCAGCTCGAGTGCGACAAAGTTCAGTGACTTCAAACACATTGTGGGCAAGCGTTAATTTTTTGGGGCAAATGACTGTCCAAAGATATGTTGTTTTTGTGTCTACAGTGGAGCTCCGGACCTTATATATCCAGGAACTTCCTTATATGAACACATTTTGTGAATGCATCTTGAAAAAAATCGGACCTACGCATGCACATTTTCAGTACAACTCAAGGAAATTAATGTTGTTAAAGTCCGTTTTACTATGAGGTATTCTTCAAGAAAATTAAGTAACGACAAGGTTATAACCACAGCTTGGAACTTTTGAAGACAAATTGCCTGTTCTTTCCAGGTTATGAGTGGAAGCATTTTATTTTTAGGCAATAAAATATTTGAAATCCCGCCATTTTTTCAAACCCAGCCAGGGGATCTGGGCAAAAAAGTTCACGCATGCTCATTACGTTTTTCTGCCCTGAAGCCTCAGTTTGGTCTAAAAATAAGGGAGGGGAGGGGAGGGCTCCCTGGGCCCCTTTCCTGGATCCGCCACTGAATACCTATAATCCCCACTGCAAGTCCTTCCGCTTGGAAATTTGTGACATCTCACGGCTTTTTACCCATTTCTCACAACTTTTCCCCGCAGTAGGTTCAGAATCTCACTTTTTTATCCTTTTGGAGGTTGGCAAGTCTGTAGTGTGTAAATCTCATGAAAGTCCCTGATATCTGCAGAAAAGCCAAATTTTTGCAAATTCCCCGCTATGTCACTGCCGGGAGGGGGGAGGCCGAGAGGACAGGGGAGGGGGAGAGGGGAGGGGGCATTACATTGACTGGTCCACAACAGGGCCTCGTTCTGAATTGTTAACCATCATTTTATTCTAGAACGTCACATAAGGCTTACCCCTCTCGCGTTAAAGTACGCACCTTCCCTGCTAGCGTATGTTTCTCTCCAGGTTGTGTCTGTTATTTTATATTCCAACACTTAACTATGCTCACCTGTCCATGATCTCAAAATAAGTGGTCTTCTTTAATGGACGTTGGATAATATTACACGATGGACAGAAAAATTCGATTGCTGATGTAATTAGAGCCTTGCAATTCCAACATAACCATGTTTTAGTGTCTATTTGGCTCTCTGGTCTGCTACAATACATATACTTTGTCTGCTTCACGATTGACCATGTTTGCATTCTGCGATGCGGAGATGAATTTGTCGTACGTACGGGTATAATCGCAGTTAGTCGTGGAAGTAATCTTCTGATCAGCATGATGTATCAATTACTGTTCTCAGACAATGAAAACTCGACGATAACATAACAAATGAATCATGCAAGAGTTGGAGGAACTTGCGTAGGTACTTAGCACAGTTTGGAGGTTCATACATGAATGGTAGATTCAGATACCGTGGCCTGGTTCCAAAGGTCAAAATGGCGACGATATGGTCACGAAGTTTTGCTTCCACTTTAACTTCCCCTAAAAACCAAGTTTGTAGCATTTTACTTCGGTTCGGAACTGGAAAATGTATGGCAAAGAGAAGGTCTATATCAAACCTCGCCAAGCTCCCCGAGACACACGAAATGTTGCGTCAAACATGCAGAGATTTCGCGGACAAAGAGCTTGCTCCTATTGCTGCAAGTCTCGATAAAGAGCATAAGTTTCCTTTGGAACAGGTAGCGTCACTGAATGTGTTCTGTTTCAAGTTTATCCTTGGGTTGAATATTGTTTTCCTGTTCTTTTTTTTGAATACGGTATTGACTGATCATGAGTTTAAAACAAAAGAAAAACAATATTTGAACCAACGATAAAATCAACGTCATAAATATTTGTCATCATTGTTTTTGTTGCCTTTGTCATGATTTTTGCTAGTGATAAATAACTATAGGATGTTTTAACTCCCCCGGCCCATCCCCCTTTAATTTTTAAACAACTTTCTTCCCCAGACCCTACACAAAGTCAAGGTTTAAGGAGAACTTTTCTAGGACTTTTGAAGTACATTGTGTGGTTTCAAAAATTATCCATAGCTCCACCACAGAAGGGATTTTTCCTTAGACCCCCCACCTCTCTGGAAATTCCTGTCAAGCTTCATACATTTACTTATATTTTTGGTTCTGTGAGAACCCCCCACCCCCCAGGAACTTCCAATCCTTTCTGTCGGGGGGAGTATGGATATTTTCTGGAACTACACATTTATAGGTAGTTCTTTTTAGAGAATTTTGGATTTGAGGAATTCTCTGCCTTTGTATTGGCGGTTCCTTCGATATTGTTCTATTCAACCAGTTGTAATCATTTTTGTTTTGTAAAATACTACTAAGTAGTGCAGTGGAGCAGACACCTGTATATATTGGACAGTTTTGTTGGTCCCGATGAAAGGCTGATATATTTTCTCTCACATTTACCTGTGTAATAGTGACAGAGGTCAATAGGGACGACAGACACTTTTCTGTGTCCTGAGTCACAAACTCTCATATATCACAAGCAGTAGAAAGGATGTGGATCTGCATGTGTGGTTACAGGCAGTTCAGGGAGGAATGTTAAAAAAAAGATAATTCACTAAGTAGTATATCAGAGATAATTGGAGCTTTATTTCAGGCAACCCTTTAATTGTTGATTTAAAAAAGGTACCTGTAACAGCAATGTATCATTTCTTAGCAAAATTTAAAACATTAAACTCATCACAAAGAGATGAGCTTGGGAACTGGTGCCTTTAAGGTTAGCTGCAGGGAGATATTGCTGGCAACCCTGGAATGTAGGAACCACCCAAATGTGTGTCCACTAACTAGCACCATCGCACTAAAATAATTCTGTGGAAAAAACTTACCTAAAAGGAAACATACCCTGACAACCAGACACAACAGTGGGAGAGAGGAGAGGGTGCAAGAATCTGCAATGATTAGCAAGCGATAGCTGTTCTTTTAATCCACAAAGATCAGCTGATAACACTGTACATGTAAAGCAATGAACCTTGAAGCCCTGCACAACCCCCGGAGGCCACCCCACAGGTCACATACTGCCAATGGGGAAGACTGCTGGCTGTATAAGCTCAAGTTTAATTTTGCCCAATTGATATTAAGCCACATAAAAATGAGTCGCCTATAGCTCATTGGTTAGATCGTCCTACTGGTATCTGGAAGGTCATGGGTTCAATTCCTGCTGGGAACTTGGATTATTTGAATCCCAAGCATTTCTTTGTTGTACCTAATATTTAAAAAATACATTATTAATGAAACTGAAATATCCATCAACAGGTGAAAAAGTTGGGAGAACTTGGCCTCTTGTCAATGGAGGTGCCTGAGTCATTAGGAGGATCAGGTTTAGATTACCTGGCATATGCCATAGCAACAGAAGAAATTAGCAGAGGCTGTGCATCAACTGGATGCATTATGAGTGTTAATAATGTAAGTTGATTGACCTAAACATTTGTTTCTTGATCTGTATTGTATTTCTGTGATGATGATTCCAAGCATAAAGTGGTTGAACTTAAAAATAAATTGTAAAGATTTGCATAAATGTGATCTGTATTTCTTTGTTGATGACTCCAGGCATGTAGTGGTTGAATTTAAACTTGTAAATGAAAATCATGTATTTCTGTACACCAGCAGTAATAATAAAATTATATCATTGATTTTTTGCAGTCTCTTTACCTTGGTCCATTGCTGAAATATGGAACAGATGAACAGAAAAAGAAATGGATAACTCCTTTCTGTTCTGGCGAGCGTCTTGGCTGCTTTGCTCTCAGTGAACCAGGTTAGACATTTCAAAATGTAAATAGGTGTATGAACAGCTCCTCACAAAAAAGTCCTCGTCAAAAAGAAAGTGAGTGGGCCAAGGGGTATTTTTGCATAGAGCTCTGCTATTATATAGCTGCAGATTTTTACCCAACAGAGCACACTTTTATTGGTGATTTTGAGGTCATGTGACATCCAAAATAAAAGTGTGTCGTGATAAAAGTCTCTGAATGGGCAAGATGGCAAGATCTATTATGTCAGAGGATATCAATGCGTTCTTCCCCTTGCTGAGATTTGCTTCGTAAATTGGAACATATATAATTTTTGTTACAAAAGGTTTTTTTAGTGAGCTATGTATCACTTTGTGACTGGTCCCGCAGCAAACTAGGTAAATTTGCTTCCTTTCAGATCCTACAGTTTTCTTCTACTCTATCTTGGGAAAAAAAGAGTTCAGATTCGAAACTGGTCAAACCCTGGGAATTTGTCAAAGTATCTCCAGGATTGAGGGTCCAAATGTTTTTAGGGGGTCTAAAATTTCAACAGACCTTGAGGACTCAGATATATTCTTGGAATTTTGGGGTGAAAAAACAAAATGAAGAATTGAACCTGGGGATACGTTTGTTAGGGAAACAGGTGTTTTCTTTTTTTTATTTGGTTGAGATAGGATAATCCCCAGAATTTAGTCAGATGCCTGTTGAGGAAAATACTTGAGTTTACCAACTGGAATTCAAACTCATTTTTTAACACCCTCCCCATTGATGTCCATAGCTAATTAACAGAAGAAACAAAACAGCACCCAAGCAATGTGAATTTTGATGAAAATGACCTAATGTGTTAAAACTTTCAGATAATGGCAGTGATGCTGGTGCAGCAAAGACCACTGCTAAATTAGAAGGAGATCACTGGGTGTTAAATGGAACAAAGGCCTGGATTACCAATGGCTATGAGGCAGAGGCAGCAGTGGTCTTTGCCACAACAGATAAGTCATTAAAACATAAAGGAATCAGTGCATTTCTTGTTCCCAAGCCAACTGAAGGATTGTCACTTGGAAAGAAAGAGGATAAGCTTGGGATAAGGGCAACTTCTACTTGCTACTTGATTTTTGAAAATTGCCGTGTTCCAAAGGAAAATCTGCTTGGAGAGCCTGGTTTTGGTTTCAAGATTGCAATGGTAATAACCAACTTTGTTCTTCTATGTTTTCTGCAGAAAAAAGGAAAGATTAGGCCTTTGCTTTTATAGTTGTTAAAGATTCATTTTGTGTTTGTTTTTCAGGCCACACTTGATGCAGGTCGTATTGGTATTGCTGCTCAAGCACTAGGAATTGCTCAGGTATTTTTTTTGTTTTACCTTACGTATAGATCATTAAACTCTGAAATGGCTTGCTTCCTCAGAGTGCTCGTGTACCAAATG
This sequence comes from Porites lobata, assembly GCA_942486035.1. Classification (NCBI taxonomy): domain Eukaryota; kingdom Metazoa; phylum Cnidaria; class Anthozoa; order Scleractinia; family Poritidae; genus Porites; species Porites lobata. Next base: position 2,564,526 of record CALNXK010000016.1, read on the forward strand.
ATCCCGGAACATTGAACACTCTTGAACACCACAAAACATGTCAAATAAATACAGTCGAACCTTGATTATCCGAACTGGTTTCCCTGGTCCTTTTTTTTCATGAATATTAACAAGATGTGATCTTAAAAAATTGAAATGATTAAAAGTTTATTAATCCTTCCAAACCTGTGTTTAAAACACTGTTTTAATCTGTTTCAAACGTGAACACTTGAAACAGTAACTTTTTTATTTGTAATTAATTCACAATTAAATTCTGTTTTCTTTATTCCCAATGTTTACATTATTGTTTCATTAATATTCATATTTTCCATTATCCGGACTTTACTGAAGTCCCAGCGAGTCCGGATAATTGAGGTTCCACCGTAAATTAAAAAATGAAACAGCAGAAATAATAATATTAATATTTTCAGGACAAGGGTTAGAGTTTCTGTTTACTTTTTTCATTTTACCTGTTACCTGGTTTTCTATGTTGTTC